>CM035421.1:65589201-65724201 GCA_020310875.1 Ceratopteris richardii | reverse complement strand
CTATACAAGTAAATATACAGGTCTAATGTATAGAGAAAATGTTTTCTCATCATGCAAGCAATCAAATCAATCAAATACTTGAACAATTTACAAGTCTTATTCATTTCCCTATAGTCAAATCATCAATTCTCGATCAAAAAAGTAAAGAAAATAATTTTTGAATAAATATCTACACACTCTCTCAGGGATTTCATCCCGACATCTACCCCCACTAGACATGCACATTGTCCTGATTTCCCAACCTAAAAATCCAAGAGAAGTGTATCAATACTTTTGAAACTATTTTTAGTTTTTATGTTTTTCTTTTCAAAGAATAAAACATGATCTTTTTATGCAAATGCAGGTCCCAAGCAAAGTAAAGATGATTTTGAAGTATATAAGTCATGATCAGAAACCTATTCGATCAACATACTACCTTCGAAAATAATTCAAACTGCACCTGTAGAAATTATTTCGACATTATAGTAAAAGTCTTTTCTATTGACTTGTTTTCGATGTTAGTCATCATCCTCTACACCTATCATCCATTGCATAGCTCCACCTCGTATAGCCTCCATATAAATCTCAGAAGTGGTTTTGAGACCACATCTAAGCCATGAAAATTGTTTTTATCTTTTTCTTTTATTTCTTTTATTTTTATTTTTATTTTTCTTTTTCTCATACTTTTTCTTTTTCTTTTTCTTTTTCTTTTTCTTCTCAACTTTTTTTTCAAAGGGGAAAGACCTAACCCCTAATCAGAGCTGAGGATCTAGAGACATGCACTAGAAGGAGTCAGGATTTTACTTCCTAAGTGTTTTTAGGACTTTACACCACCTACTCATATAAAATAAGTCCATCTTTCTACTGAGAGGTTCAAGTCATAGTGTCCTATCTAGATCCTCATAACGACGATAAGGTATCTGATCCTACTCTTTCGAGTGTATACATCCCTACTAACGTTTCTAATCACTTCTTATTGTAATTCAATACCTTCTTCTATTTGTTGAGGACATCATGAAATATAGGTATGATATGCATGAAAATCAAATATACGGAATAAAACTCAAAATGGAAAAATCAAAAAAGGTACATTCACCTAATTTAAGTTTCATCATCATCATCATCATCATCATCATCATCATCATCAACATCATCATCATCCAGTAACTCTTGACCAATATAATACTTTTTCATTGTGATTCTTCTTCAATCATACTATCATCCTTCAATATTTGCTAATATGTCCTGAAAAGACATATTTTTACTTCTCTTGCTTGATTTCAAAGTTTTAGAAGGTTTTGATGTCATTTTCATATTTCCCTTGAGTTGCTTGATAATATTATCAAGCAATTGTTTCTCTATTTTGTTTACTCATTTTTCATGAATTCCATGTTTTCTCTTCTCTTGTTCAATTTTGTTATTTCCATTTTTTTTAAAATCAACGTTCAATTTAGGAACTTTCTCTTGATCAAATATTTGCTCATTAGGTAGAAGCTTCAGATCAAATGAAACATAGAAATCTTCATGTTCCATTGATCTTACTTGAATTTCTTTATCAGATTCTCGTTTATCTATTTCCATTTTTTCTTCTAATATTTGTTCAATGTTTTATTTTTCTACTTTTATTTGTATACTTTTGTTTTATTCAATATATTTATCTTGGTTTTGAATAGATAGCATACTCATTCGTTCATCAGATTTCTTATTTTCATGTCTTTTTGGCCATAATTTTTGAAATGGTTTTGGTTTAGTTTTTGTCTCTTCAAAGTATTCCTTCATCCCACCTCTTCCTACCTTCAGATGTAAAGGTGGTCAATCTTGATAGTTACAAATTTTACTTTCATGTTCACTTAATAATTTATGTCTATATGCACTTTCATATGTCATGCAATCCTGGAACATATGTCCATACTGATCACACCAAAAACATCCTGGAGGTTGCTTCTGAATATTATTTAATTTTCTAGGTGTAATTCTAGGGTCGGATCCTCTAAGGTCAAATGATTGTTTACCGGACGTATGTGGAGACAAACCTTGGATTCTTACCTCATGTTCATGAAGACATTTCAATGATTGTATTTCTTTATTTTTGTTGGTTAAAAATTCAATTCTATTCTTCAATTATGAAATCTCAAAATTCATTGCCTCTTTTATGTCCTTAAGACTAATGCCCATTACTTGCATAGTATCATACATTGTATTTATCATTTGCATTAAGGTTAAGATGATTGCAAATTTTTGTTCTATAGAGTCATTTGCTCTACTCTCCATTTCTTTCAATCACTTTTCACATCTTCTAAATTTTTCTTCAATCATTTTGTTCACATGTGATTCATTAACTTGTGTCTAGATGAAATCCTTTTGACTATGGTCCCTTAGATTCATGTGAGCAAGATTCTTTAACTATGCTTTGAACTATATTTTCCATTTTCTTTAGATTTGGAGTTAAATTTCTTCTTTCTTCAAAGTTTAATATGCTTTTTAGTTTCTTTATCTTTCTTCTTTTTATGATTTTTGATGATATTTTTGATACTGTTGTTATTTTTATCTCAATTCTGGTAGTAGCAAATTCTTAATCTAAGTAACAATAGACAAGTGTGCAAGATGATTCAATTAATAGTATGAGTGGATAAATTTAGGTAGAAAGTGTTGGAGATGTAAGGATCATGTGACCTTACCCATATATTCATATATATACATCATATATAGAGCATTGCCTCGAGAGAGATCATTATGTGGGTTTCGAGGCTCCCATGCATCTGTGTGCGTCTCTCCTCTCCTCTCTCTCTCTCTCCCTCCATCTCCTGCTTGCTCCTCTTCTTTTACACACTAAAGCCCTTCATTGGTATCAGAGCATGCTAAAGGCTTGTGTGCAAGAAGCTTCAATGCAAGCTTAGGTCATAAGAGGTGAAAGTGCAGGTCGGCATCTCTCAATAGCTATCCAGTATTTTGGCCATAACTCGAGCTACAAAACTCGGATTAACACTTTTTAAAATTTTATGTGTAGCTAACATAAAGAGCTACAACGTCACAAAAGGGCACAAAATTTGATTCGGAGTTCTAATCTACCGAAAATTCGAAGAACACAGACTGATGTAGAAAATAAATCTACAATCACTTGGACAACATGTCAATTTTTGGGCCATAACTTGAGTTTTATAAGTCGGGTTCGAGTGATTCAACTTGCTGTGCATAGCTAGAAAATAATTATAGCTTTCTAGAAGAAGTGAATTCCAAATTTGGAGTACCTGGCCATCGAAATTGCAAAATACAGAGTAGTAGTGCTATAGGTGAAGGTGAAATTGATAGCAGGTGCTTGTTTTTGTATATCTTGAGCTACACACCTCTGATTGAGGGGATCTTTATATCCTTACATAGCCAAAAAAGTGTTCTTAAAGTTTATTGAGGAAAAAAGTTTAAATTTAGAGGCTATTACCTCTAAAATAGCAAAACGTAGAGCATTATATTTTCATCACAAGAACCCTAATTGATTTTGGAGGTCATTTTGCTTTGGAACTTCGTCGAGAGATATTTTTTGGTGTGCAAGCTCTTACTTTTAGAGATTGAGGGCACTATCCATGTATGATCACTATGGTAGCTCCTCCATATGAGATTAGATCATGATCTTGTCATGTGTTTGATATGTAAGGTGACATTATTGTATACCTTTTTTGAGGTTTATGTCATCTTGAGTTTGATCATAGCATTGTTAGTGGATGTATAGTGGCATTGTGGTTTATATATTTCTTATGCCACTTGGTTATGGATTTACTTGCCGGTGGCACATAATTTTATGAGATTTGATCTTGGATCTTGGTTGGTACTTGTATCTTTGTTTTCTTTGCATGTACATAATCCATATTGGAGCCTCAATTGCACATCCATTTGTCACCTTGATTGGCTATTATTTTAGCATATTGTCGTTGAGTTGATATATATTTGCCAGTGTGATTCTTAGCATATGTGGATGGTGATTCCCACATGGTTATTTTGGTTCTAGAGTCCATTTTACAAAGGAGATGATGTCAAAATTTTGATGGCTTTTATGCTAGAAGAGAGATCTAGTGGATCTTGAAGCTTGTGCGATAGCTTTGGATCATTGCTCATCTCCATTCATTTGGACTTGGTCACATGTTATAAGTGACAGGTTGGATCATCTTGCAGGATTCATTCTTGAGTGGGAGGTGTATCGCAATTGTATTGGTGCGTAATTCCATCAGTTTTTTGGCATATATATTAATGCCATTATCTTTGATTCGATTAGTGACAGGTGGTGACATGTTACTCCTTGTTCTTTTGTTATTAGTTATCTTGTTTGATTGCTCAGTTTACAAAGGATACTCTATCAAATTTTTTCCAAGATCCTTTCATATCTACTTGGTCAGTTTGGAGAGTTGGTAAGCAGGCTTATGCTCATGGTTTTATATGCATGTTGGATGCATGGTTATGTGACAGGTGGTTCACATGGTTTTCTTCTCCAGCAACACATTTGTGATATGCGTTATGCATATGGATATGCAAGCATGATCCTATTGAGGATAGAGTATTTTTTCTAGTATCTTGTTACATTTCTAGTCTCTTGGATTCCTAGCATGGTGTCTTCTCAGTTTGATGGCACTGACTTTCCGAGATGGAAAGATCAGATGTGGCATACATTGGTTCGTGTAGGGTTACACATGTATGTGCATAGAGATGCAAAGAGGCCTCGTGACATTCCTGACCACATATGGATGGATATGGATGCATTGGCCTATACAGCTTGTGGATTCTATATATGAGTATGTTGTGTATGAGGAGACGAGTGGTGCATTATGGTAGAGACTGCATGATATGTATGCGAGTTCATTGACTCATGTGAGACATAGATCACATCAACAACTTCGATGTTGGCATTCTGGTCATGAGGGGCATATTCAATGATATTACTTCAGGAAGATGCGACGATGACGTCAGAGATATGCATGTGATGTAGATCACGTAGTGGTTTTCGTAGAGTTTATGGTAGTTGATTATGCTAGTGATGGTAATATCACTTTCTCCTATGGTTCATCTCAGGATTCCTCTTGTTCATTGGATAGCACACATATGGTTGGTTGCTTGATACATTAGCCAATTTTCATGTGACTCCACATCGTGGGTAGTTTTGACGATTCTCAAGTGAGAGTCATGGATGTGTGCACTTGCTTGATGGTATGATATATGACATTGAGGGTGCAGGAGATGTATGCCTTATGCTACCTAGTGGAGCATCACTTATACTCAGACATGTACGTTATGTGCCTTCAGTCCCTATGAGCTTGATTTCAGTTAGCAAGTTACAGGAGAGCAGATACATAGTGTATGCCAGAGCATACTAGCTCTCAGGATGCACATCTAGACACATCCTTGGTTGATAGGATGACTTATTTGGATGTTGACTAGTCAGGAGTTATGCCATCATTCTTGGATTTGCACATGCAAGATGTTGACACAGATACGTCAGTACATGTTGGTCTTGACGATGGTGCTTTGGATGCCTTGGATATAGGCATGGCTTACATGCTTAGCTTAGCCAAGATAGCACATGTTTCATTGGCATTCAAGATCCTCATGTACGAGTTGTTATGCTCGAGACCAGATGTTGCAGTCACTATTGGAGCATTTGCACTTGGAGTTGTCAGTTGTTTGATGATCGAAATAGGCATAGAGCGAGTGGGAGCTTTGCATGAAATTCATTAGTTCTTGCATCAATCAGATGTGAGCTCGACTCTTATCGATATGAGTCTAGAGTAGTTTGAGGTGCATGGACACACCTTGTTCGAGGCAATTGGTGTAGGCTGATCTGTATGGGTTGAGATCCGGACTGTTTTTGTACATTATTGTATAGTCCTACATCATGCTTTGTATGTGTTACCACTTATGGTCACATTGGTCCTTAAGTGGGAGATTGTTGGAGATGTAAGGATTATGTGACCTTACCCCTATATTCATATATATACATCATATATAGAGCATTGCCTCAAGAGAGATCATTATGTGGGTTTCGAGGCTCCCATGCATCTGTGTGTGTCTCTCCTCTTCTCTCTCTCACCCTCGATCTCCTCCTTGCTCCTCTTCTTCTACACACCAAAGCCCTTCAGAATTTTTTTTTTTCTTTCATGTGTGTGAACAATGTAGATATTGAAAAAACTTAAAAGCAAATACCTAGAAATATGATGTGAAGGCGAGGTTCTGGGTTCCTATAGTGAAAGATACTTTTATATTTGCTTTTCGATAGTTCTAAATACAAGTATCTCTAAATGTGTGCAAAAAAGTGCTTTCTCTGTCAGCTCGAAGGTGCAGGTAGTGAGTCGAGGATCTCTATCTCTAGGGCAACCACCTTACTTCATGTTGGGTTCACTATGTTGATAAAGTGTCCTCGTGGTGGGTAGAACGAGCAACAAGGGTTGGATTACACCCCCATGCAGGTTGCATTGCATCGCTCCTATCTAGCAGGCATGTTTCACACATTGGGCACCTCTTCCTGGGGAATGCTACCTCAAGAGGCTCACTGTGGGGCTATAGAGTACACTTTTCGTGCATAGATTGTGGAGTAGGAGAAGGGGGTCATCATGGAAGAGGCACATGAACCTGAAATGAAAGTAAAAGAACTCAATGTGAAAACACCGTGCTTGCCAACACCCAAGAAACAAATGTATACAATCAATGTGGTTTTTCTTCTAATCAACTAATACATCAGATCTGATCGTGACAACATGGATGAGGAAAATCTAAATACAAAGTGTATATCATGGAGTGGTGATGGGTGTTATAACTATGATAATCAAGTACTCCACTACATTGTGGATCCAATAAACTCAATGCTAGATCAGTGTGGAAAAGACCACCTCTCCAAAACTCTTCACTGTTTACTTCAAACTTTTAGGTAACTCTCTTTACTTCTCTTTAATCTTTGATAATCTGAAAAAATATCATGGAAAAAAACTTTTAGTGCATGGGAAAGAACACTCAAGGAGAAAAAACTATTCTCTTAAATTTGAATTACATTTTGTTTTTATTTGCACTTTCTATTTATTTATTTTCTTCTTAATTATTATTATATAAATATCTTCGTTCGTTTTATTTTACTAAGCTCTTTCATGAAGTAACATTAATAAATAATAAACCATAATCAAAACAATAAATCAAATGAATAATTAGCAAAAACGAAAAAAATGATATTCTCTCTCCTCTCTCTCTCTCCTTCCCTTCTTTCTTTCTTTCTCGTTCTCTCTCTCTCCATCTCGATCTTTTATGTGCACGCATTCACCTTTGTTCTCTCTCTCTCTCTCACTTTCTCTCTTTCTCTCTCCATTTCCTTCTTTGGAATAGTCAATGAAATCTATCTTCAGACCATAAAGGACTATCTTCGCTATTCTCTATGTTGGGCTTTTCTTTGATATTTCATACACTACCTCCAAATGTGCCAATTTGCGCTTGCATGTTTCAGCCTCATTCCAGACCTTGGACAATTTGGACAGGTTTGTAACAATAGTGCAACTCTCGTAACTAGTAGGATAAATCACTCTAAAAAACTTTGTTACATCCTCTCATCGATCCCGAAGCTAGCTGAGGAACATTGCATACAAGAACCGCATATTGTTTGGGTCTAGCCTTTGTGAATAACTAATATTGGGTCCTCAACTACATGACATGCTTGTATGATCTCCAAAGAACATACAAGATGAAAATTATAAGCCAGTAGTCTATCAGAGCGAACACCCTACAAATGAGAGTTAGGGTCATAGACACAAAAACAGGTGTCATAAAGTGCGAACAAGGAGAAGCAAGGAGTACCAAAAAAAAAGATCATGGGAAAACTAAATGAAGAATAGGCATGTATATATAGTTTTGTCAAGAGTTCTTCTAGAATTTTAGCTCCTTCTAGCTTTTTCCTAACTATTTTCAAAAAATGTTCTTTCGTTCTTTTCTAATTTTGGAAAATCAAAGTTTTTCTTTTTCTATTTTTGGTTTTTCTTTTTATTTTTTCTCTTTTTATTTTTCTATTTTTATTTTTTTAGTTTTATTATTCCTAGTTCTTTTTCTTTTTTATTAAAGTTTTATTCTCTTTTCAAACTTATATATATAAAAAAAAGGAACTAAACTAAGGGTTTAGAGTTAGGAAAAATGGGTCCGAACTAGAGTTTTTGTCAAGGAAAATTAGGGTTTCTTATGGTTAGGGTTTCCAACTGTAAACAATGGCTAAATATGTACATTATGGGTTTAAAACCCACCGTTTCTAAGAGTTCAATGTTTAGTTTCTAAGGGTTAGAGCTAGGGTTTTAGGGGTTTGGAACATGTTTTCAAGGGTAGTTTGAAATTATTTACATAGGCTTTCTTATTCCATGGTTTTCCAACTCATAATATACACAAAGGGTCTGAAATCATAGGTTTCTAACCGTTCAAGTTAGGTTTCAAATCTTAAAAGCTAGGGTTTCAAGTCAAAATATCTAGGGTTTTGATGTTTTTAAGGGGTTAATGAAATTTACACAAGTAAATATACACGTATAATGTACAGATAAAAGGTTTTCTCGTCAAACAAGCAATCATCAATTATCAGTTATAAAAGCAAGGAAAATAAATTAAAAAAAGTTGGACATTATCCCCAAGGGATTTTATTGCGATAGCGGTGACCTGTTTTGATACCAATTATTAGAGTTCAAGGTCTATAGAAGCGCAAGAACAACACAAGGATGAAAAAAATATTGGATCATAGCACGATATAGAATCTATTACCAGGTGAATGTACAAGATAAGCGTCATGTTAGGGTTGTAGATGTATAGACAAGTCTAGGGAAAAACCTCCTGAAGAGGGAAAAAAGTGCCCCGGTGGTCCTACATGTGTTTATAAACATCATTATTAAAATATATCGATAGGAAAAACAAAGGCAAATGAGCACCTATCCCTCTTTGCATATGGTGATTGTTCTACTGTGTGCCTTCTACTCGACTTGAGAAACACTCTTTTTGTGCACTTTTTAGCTCATTTTTTTGGTTCCTCAAGCTTCCTCAACTGAAGAGCTACTAGTTCAGCCGTAGAATGTGCATAGAAAGTGAGGCAAAGAAGGAGAAAAAATGTAGAAAAGAGTGGGAATGTGATGAAGAAGAAAAGGGAACTAAGCTCTAAATAGAAAACTCAAAAACCTTAAACCTTAAACATGAAATTTCACTACTCCTACTTAGCTACCCACCACCTTAGCTATATAAAGTGATGAGGATGATGGAGAAGTACCTTGACACATGTAAGCAAGCACTTGAAGCACATACCAAATGTGGAATTTTACCATCATGCATATCGGACAAGAAGTCTCCCCGACAATGATGCCAAAAGTGTAATGCCATGTCATCATAGATGAAGAACACACACAATAAAGAAGACAGAGAGCAACCAATTAGTAGGTATGAAGACCTATACACAACAAGAATAGAAGCACATGTATCTACAACAAGAGAAGGCAAGCATGCACATGGGTGCACACATACACACACTCTCTCATGAGTAGGCAAAACATAAGATGCTCCAAGGAAATCATTGTATTGCAAAAGCCTAGTACAAAATCTCGAAAGATTTTTCAGCTTTTTAAGATCACTCCAAATAGGTAACCCCATCAAATGAGAGCCCTTTCACTTATTGAGAATTTTTGAGAGCTTTGTCTACATAGTCTTGTCCATCTTATTGTTAAAATAGTTGTCTAGAGGTTATTTGGAGACTGAAATGATGTTAGAAATATACAATTTGGTGTGTCTCTTCCACTCATGACTTTGAAGCTTGTGTACTACTTGGCTTAAATATTTGCGCCCTAAGTACTCCTAAAAATAGGAAATTAAGCCAAAACTAGGCATTTTTACATATATTTTGGGTAAAAAGTGGGAGAAAACTTAATCTAAGGAGGGATTCAAGATACGAAATTTTAGTAGATCTTTCATCCTTTATTTGCATGATTCCACTTCCCTTTTACCACATTCTTTAATCCTTTGATCGAGATTTTATTGCTTTGACTTATTAATTTTTAGTATGACTTTTGAGCTTCCTCCAATAGAGACAAACCTCATGAACCCTAATGAGCTACGGCCATCAAGTAGAGACTACCAGAACATTCTAGAATTCTAGAAATTTGACACCCATCAAATAGGCATCTATTTAGATGGACTCAATGCATAGTGGTTAGGCTTAAAAACCCTAACTGCTTAGCAATAGACCCACACTTGATATTTAAATTTTGCACCAATCACTATGAGGATAAGGAAGAAAATCTTTCCCTTCTTACTTCTAGTTCTAGTATACAAATGAGAAAGGTGATATTGTAATCCTAGCTGGCATGGATGATGATGACATACTTGATATTCCACCCATGCCACTAGAAGGAATGGTAGTAGTAGGCATGTGCATACTCCATTTTGTGAAATTTCAACCTTTGTGGAAGACCATCTACATGGAAAGGATTATGCAAAAGAGATATTGGACTAATAATGCAGCTATGCCCTTTGCCAAAAGAGTGGGATTCTATGTGTACCGTAGCTAGTGCACTGCAACTCTATTGCGTGAGATAAAAGATAAGTCTGACAACTGTTATTGGGCAATCATAGATAGTAAATGATTTTTTGTAGGAACTAACCCTCAATCTTTAGGTATAAACTTAGGACCTAAAGGATCCAATAGGCAAACCATAGGGCCCATACCTACAATGATTACAAAACCTTTTGACGTTCTAGTAGACAACTTTGATAGGAATTCAAGTCTAGATTTCTAGAGGCATCTCCATACAGATTCCAAGCAAGAGTGCCACCATAAGAGAAACATGCTCATGTAGCAACAAGTTATGGATAAGTAAATGAGCATTCTGATCCTCATTTAGTGAAACCTATGTGTAGAATGTAATATCCAAGACATCGCCTTCAACCATCCCAAGTGGTGAAGTCCATGAGAAATTGTTATGGGTTTATTGATCCTAATGATCATGTAGCCAAGTTCAAGCAAGTCTTGAGAGTTGAACAAGTCATTAGCTTTTTTAGCTAATATGAGGCATTTAGATTAACTATGATCGGAGCAACATTATCATGGTTTCAACCACTGACAATAGACATGTTCAAAAACTTAGAAGATCTTGTGGAAGATTTCATAGTAGAGTTTTCCAAATGAGAAGTTAAGCATGATTTGACTTCTTTAATTTATAGTGTCAAGCATGCCGGTCATGAAGGATTTTCCTAAGCCATTCAAGGTAATCACTTGGTTGAAGGATTTTGTGAGGATTGTGGAAAAGAGCACTCAATGAAGGTTTTTCCTCAAACCCCTCAAAACAATGCTCATACCCCATTGAAAATGGTTAAGAACATGGAAAGTAGTAGTGATTCTGAAGAGCAAGTGCCTTGTCAAGCAATAGCATGGGCTTAAGCTAAAGAGAAAGCTAAGGAGCATGAGTTCTAGTAGTTGAGAGAATAAGAAGAATCTTCACCTCATCAATCCCTCAATCTAGAACCATCTGAGGAACAGAAGAAGAAGAAGAAAAGGAACCTGCCTTGGAAGTGTAAGGAGAAAATTTGTTAAAAATGGAAGAAGATAGTAGGAAATCTAGAAAAGGAGTTCCAAGAGGAATGGACTCAAGTTTCTCAAGAAAATTAGTAGCATCTAAGGAAAAGAACGCTTCTAAGAAGATTGTACAAGTTTTTGTACTTGTGGATCCACTCCATGAGGACTTAGGGATGATGTTCAAAGCCTATGAGGCTTGAGTAAAAAGTGGCTCTAACATAGAAACACACCACCATTGTTACCTTGATGTGCAAACAAATCATTGACTTGTCAAAAAATGTATTGAATAATCTAGCATTCTTAGGGAGAAGGCACAAATTGTTGAAGTTCAAAAACCTATCCTCACTTTTGTGATAGATTGAGAACTAATCTTTTCTCATGAAAAACCGAGAAAAGGAAAAGATCCAAACGAAAACCCCATTGAGACTATAATTGTGCCAAGTTCTATTGAATCTTCAATTCTAGAGCCTATTGTTGATGAGTTAGAAAATCAAAATGATAAATAGGTTGAAATTAGTTCAATGATCCATAAACTAGAAGAGAAGTCACTAGAATACTTATGAGATCAAGTTCAAGAAGTGACATGGGAGAAAGAGAGAAAAGATAGAGAAGAACCACCAATGAAAGAGGTTCAAGATTTTGATGATTCTCAATTATTTGATTATACCTTGAATGAAAGTGCTTCATTAATCCATCTCTCAATTAAAGAATAAGAAGATAGACATCTTATGGAGTTGCCATAATATATGGGAGAATATGAAAGAGATTCTATGGTGAATAAGGCAATTTCCATCAGTTTTCCCACGTCCAAAAGAACAAAGAGTACATTGAGCATGGTAGTATTGAAAAATACCCAAGTGAAATGTAGGTTAACCATAGGGGAACTATTGCATGCAAAGAAAAAATTATGGCAAATAATGGCCAAGCATGTGGATCCAATCTCCATTCACAATAAACCTTTAGATTCTAAACCTAAATTAGATACTTTGAGTGTGAAACAAGTGCTCATTGACAAGGTCAAGGAATATAGTGAAGGAGATGAGGGTAATACTTGCCTACCTATATCATTGAACGAGCATACTACAAAAAAAAACAGATAGTGGACTGCATAGCAATAGCCACTAAATCCTTGTGGGAAAAGTAGGAGAAACATGCACTAAGTCCCACTTATTTAAAATTACAATTGATTGATGGACATATAGACCGACCTATTAGTTTGATAGAGAATGTGAAGTTGGACACGTGGAATTGATTTCAATCATACTCTAGCTATTCGTAACTTCAACCAAGCAACTAGGAGATGATTCTAGGAAGACCATTCATGCACTAACTAAAAGTGGTACAATATTCAAGAAACAATCCTCTTTACTTGCAACATTAAGGAATAACAACTAGAATCAATCTTCATACATTCGAGCATAGAGACTTCCCTCCCATCCAATGGAATAACACACAAAGATGCAGATTATTTTGTCTTAGGCAAATCATCAAAATCAAAATCTTGGATGGATGAGGATGAAAATTTGTGGGTTTCTAGGCAAGCTCACAAAGAAGAGCTATGATTAGCAAGAAAATATCCTACTAACTTGGTAGCTTAGTGCAAATATGTAGAAGATCCAACTTATATTCCTCAATGTTCAATGAAGAAGAATGTGAACCTCATAGTTGGATTCAAATCTTAGCCACTACCGATATTTCTATTAATGAGAACATTCTAATATAACATTAGGATGCAGAAGGTTATGACCTTAATGGATTGTTCATGTTAACAATTCTTGCGGAATTTGAGGAAGGAGATCATTGTTGCTTCACAAAGAGAGTTCAGACGATGAAGAATTTATTTCCATCCATAAGGAATCTAAGTTTAATTTTGACAAGGAGTTCTTGAAAGAATCTCATGCTCATGATTGTATTAAATATCCAATAAGTTATATGTATCTCCTATACAAAGTTGAGAAACTTGATGAGGAAAGTATTACTCCAATGGAGGGAAAGTCATATGACTTTGAGCCTCCCAAGAACTTCAAGATACGAAGTATAAAGTCAAGAAGTTATAGGATTGTGACCTAAGCAAGAGTCCAAAGTAGAAGAATCATATGCCAATTAAGAAATTAAGAAGAAAGTGTAGAAAAGGGGGAAGAAAAATGCATGCATGTTGGAAGAGAGTATCAGACATACAAGAGGTTGTGCCCATAGAATCCCTATGGCACCAGATGCAAAACTCTTCAAATAGAGGCCTTACACTTAAAATGATGTTTATTTGACCAAAATAAAAGAGGATACTGATAAACTCTTAGAAACAGGATTCATTGAGATTGAGCACACCGAATGGGTGTCCCCCATAGTGGTTGTGACCAATAAAAATGGCAAGCTAAGGTTTTCATTAATCTTCAAAAGTTCAATGTTGCTACCATTAGATATAGTTATCCACTCTCGATCACTGATCATTTTTTAGAAAGGGTAACAAACAAAGAAGTTTATAACCTTTTTGGATGGTTTTTAAGGTTACAAAGATTGCACATTAGGATCAACTTATGACATGATTTGCTACTTAATGAGGGATATACGCATTCAGAGTTATACATTTAGGTCTAAAAAATGCCCCTACAACTTTTCAAAGATTGACGTGTTCATGTCCTCTAAGCATGTTGATGTGGCCAACTATATAGGCTGTATATTAATGCGACCTTCTACTAAAGGAAATGGGCAATAATAGCCAAATACTACCTATGCAATTGGCATGCTCAGTCAATTCGCACATCAACCCTATTAGACACATTGGCAAACTTCTTAGAGACTACTTTGATACCTTCCCCACCTGACATCATGGTCTTTGGTATAGAGGGGGCATCCATTTTGTAAGATATTCTGATTCAAATAGTGTTGGTGATCTTGATTCTCAATGGTCTACTTCAAGATACATATTCTTTCTTGGTTGAGGACCTATCTCTTGGGCAAGTGAGAAGCAACTTACAGTTGCTCTATCATCCACTCAGGCCAAGTACCGAGCATCCAACTTTGTAGCATGCCAAGCCATATGGATTCAACGATTATTATATGACATTGGTATTTTAGAGGACATGTTTACATGCATCTGCACTAATATCTAGACGGCCTTGGCGACTTGTCAAGAATCTAGTGTTCCATGTTGGGACCAAGAACATCAAGATCCAATACCACTTCATCCATGAGAAGCTTGTATCACAAGAGACTACTTTGGAGCAATGTACCTTTCAATAGAACCTGTTGGACATGTTCATGAAGGCTCTACCTGCAATTCTGCTTCAGTGGTTGGTAGACCTCTACAACATTTAGTCACTCCAAAATGCAGCTATAGAGGGGGTGTTGATGACATGAGTTTATCTCCATTTCCATTTGTATCTATATGAGTGCATCTCCATTTGGTATCTAGGAGACACTCCATTTCACATGATATTAGTTGTATCACATTGCATTTGGGTACCTTGCCATTTTCTTCTACCTTGTATTCATTCTCCTTCAAGCAGAATTATCCCATATTTAATGTATTTTGGAGAGCCTCCTCTTAATCTAAATAAGCAGGGCATCTCCACCACTTTTTACTTGGTAAGAAGCTTTTGGAGATCCTATTTTATGATTTTTTTAAGTTCATATATAATCCATGTCTATTCACTTTGATTTTCTCACACTCTTTCATCTTGTGAGTACACTCCTTTTCATTTTGCTTTTGCATGTGTACTCTCTACATTGCCAATACCAATCTTGGGAGCTCAAGGAGTTGCAATCTCCAATTAAGTACTTTCCAAGTTTCAATTCCATTCTAGTCTTATTCCTTGTCCTCTTATAATCTTGTAGTGCGATATCTTTTCTAGTTATTTCTTGAACCTAGTCCATCTCCCTCAAGGAATTTCTTGTAATATAGATATATTGTTTCATACCTATGATCTTGTCTTGTGGGATCTCTTGTATGATGTGTAGTCGAGTTATCCATACATATGAATCTCGAGTTGTGGGAATTCTTGTGTAAGTTGAATATTCTTGTATTATTTTCCCTATGTGGGTGATCTTGCAATCAAGAGTACAATTCTAGAATCTTGTCTAGTTTAGTGAGAGGGCACAATCTAGTGCACTACCACATTCAGCCCATGTTAAGAATTTTGGATTCTATATCCATACTTACAAATATCAAACTTGCTTTGAAAGATATTTATCAGAACTCCAAAATTTTGAAATGAGATTATGACAAGGTGATCACTCAACTATAGAATTTGCATTAGACTTCAAAAATTCATTTCAAGGATCCACACATCAAGAAGAAAATCTACTTAATCGTTCAAAGTGAGCTCATAGATGAAATAAAGGATCATTTAATTGTTCAAGATGAAGATGTGCTGAAGAATGAAGATGACCTTCTTGATATCTTCTAGTAGTGATGTGCACGAACACACTTAGAACTATAAGGTCACTTTTTCTCCTCTTTGGGAGGTTTTTTTCTCTAGGATTGTATGTATGCCTAAACCTTAACTTCGCACCTATCTTTATAGATTCACATGGTAGTACATTCAATATTGTGTTGTGCTCCAAGATTCTTCTTCTTCCTTGCATTGTCCTCCGATCACTGTCTTAATATCGCATGATCTAGGGCATCAAAATTTTGATATGAGCTTTTTTGGCCTCCAAATGTAGTATTGTTGTGACTATGTAGGCAATTTATCCTTTTGTGCCAAACATATATATATATATATATATATATATATATATATATATGTATATATATATATATATTTCGATTCACCAAAAGTTTTCTACACTTTAACAGAGCTAGACAGGGTGTTTTTATTCAACTTTTTGAGATACAATTATTTCTTTGCATCAAGTTTTTAACCCACTAGCCATGGTTGAAAGCAATGATGTATTTTGTATGTTGGATGTTGAGGAGAAATTGGATGCTAGTAATAAGATTTTGTGGGCATGTATGATGTGTAATGTATTAGTAGCAAAAGGATTGTGGACTATTGTGCAAGGTGTTGAAAAACATCCTATTACACCTATAAATATAGTTATTAATGGTGATATAGATGGCATTGAAGATGATGATCTTGAATTTCTTAGTCCTGTTGTGGTTCCTACTCCACCTACTATAGAGAAAGTTCATTTGATGGTAAAGATGCTAAGGCAGATGCATTGATAACTTTTTCTATCAAACATGCTTTTACCTCATATTTGCTCTTGCAAGACAACAAAGGATGCTTCGGTACACTTACAACTTCAAACCAAGAAGGAAATAAGGCTCTTGTTGCTTAGCTCTGGAAACAATAAGAGAGTGGGCATATGAATGAAGGACATTCCATGGATAGTTTTTTGATAATGATCAAAGATTTGAAGGAGCGGTTGATTTTTTTCTGATGAAGGCTAATTGCTAGATAGTTCACTTATGCAGGCCATTCTTAACAATATTCTAGATTACTATTAGAAATCTAGACGATGAAAGGAAATCTAAATGCCTTGACATTTGAGGATTTGGTGTCTATTTTTATGCAGGAAAATTAGTGTAGATCAAGCTTTCTTAGCTAGTTATAAGGGCAAATGTAAATGGAGCTCATCTACTAGTAAGCCGAAATCTGTTAATGTTGCACAATCAAAGAAGAAAGACGAACATGAGAAGAAAACAAAAAAAAACAAGAAATAGTTTTGCAAATACTATAAGGGAAATGATCAGTCATAAAGAGTTACTCAAAACTAGCTACAAAAATGGCAAAGAAAAAAGAGGCTGGAATGGTTGTTATAGAGGCATCTACACATACAACATAGTCTACTTTCTTCTTTGGAATGAAGAATGGGCATTTACTACTATCTGAAGCTATGATCCATGTTCTCATGAGTAGTTTATGCCTATATTAGACTCAGATGTTTGGTACTTGGATAGTGGTGGAAGCAAACATATTACCTTGCAACATAGTTTCTTCAATCCACTTGAGCTTGTCCCTACAAGGAATATTGTTACATGCATTAACAAATCCTCTTATCTTGTAATGGGAGTACGTAAGATCATTTTTACTACTATTGCTGCTAGTACTTTCACATAGTTAGATGCTTAATATGTGCTAGGGATAAAATAAAATATCTTTTTAATTTCACCATTATCTAAGATTTCCTTTGTTGTCAAAATTTTTTTATGATAGATATAGAGTCCATGATCTCTCAAATTGTGATGTTATTATTTCTTCTAGCATTCTATGTCATGGGCTAGATAAGCTCATAGACTATACAAAACTTGTGAATGATTTACCATGTGCAATTCAAGATTCTTAGGCTATCTCACATGCAAAGCTTTGGCATGCATGCTTTGGTCATTTGAATTTTACTAGTTTACTTTGCCTAAAGAAATCCAAAATGATTTTGTCTCTTCCCAAACTTGAGGCACCCTATAAACATGGCTAGTGAAGGCTATTGGCAAAATGCATCATTCCTCCTTCCCAAAATATGGTTCAGTTTGAGTTGCTCATAAATTATAACTTCTTAATAGTGATGTTTGTGGTCCTATGCAAACACCTTCCTTAGGGAAACTACCTTTACTTCATGAATTTTATTAACGAATTCTCTAGGCAAGCATGATTATATCCATTGAAAGCAAAGTTCAAAGTGTTTATGTACTTCAAACAATTCTTGGTTATCATTGAAAATCTGTTAGCATGTAAATTGGGCAACCTCCACTCTGATCGAGGTGGGAAATACATGTCTTCTGATTTTAATGAATTTTTGTTGAGCATGGGATAAAACACCAGTGTATAGTTTTGTATACACCTCAACAAAATGGATTTGTTGAAAGAAATAACATTTCTCTCATGGAAATGGCGAGGTGTATGGTCAAAAGTCAAGCTTTACCACATAACTTCTAGTTTGAGATTGTTATGTGTGAAACATGTGTACTTTACATATGTCCCACCAAAGGACTCCAATCAATCACTCCATATGAGGCTTGGCATGGTTGCAAGCCATTTTTTGCTCATCTACATGTCTTTGGTTGTTTCGAATATGCAATAGTGCATGAACAATAATTCATTATATTTAGCACTAATATTTTTATGGAAAATGCAATTCATCCATTACTTTCATGTATGCAGGGGACATCATTAGCTCAAAGGATGTGTATGACACTTCATTGCCTTTTTTTTCACGTGGATAGTCAATTGTTGATCTGAATGTGGCGATTTCTCATCCTTTATAGGTTCCAAACGATAATGAAGATCATTCCATTTGTGATAGAGATTTAGATGATGCACTTGTTGATGAGACGATTCAAATAGAAGAGGCAAAAAATATGCCTAAATGGTTTGTGTAGACCTTGAGAGATAGCAACTTAGATGCACTATTGACATATTGTACTCATTGAATCTCTCATGGTGCTTCCACTACATCAGATTGCTATGCAATGGTTGTCTCTAGTATTTGTGATGAGAACGATCTTGTTTCTTTTGATTGAAGCTCAAAATTAATAACTATGAATGGTTTTTATGCAATCAGAATATGATCCTTTAATGAATAATGCTACTTGGGATTTATGTGACTTGCCTCGAGGCAAAAAGGCCATTGGCGATAAATGAATATACAAGCTAAAACATGAGCTTGATGGAGTAGTTGATAGGTATAAGGTGAGGCTTTTTTCCAAAGGTTATGCTCAAGAGAGAGGCATTGATTTTGATGAGACCTTTGCGCCTACATTCCGAATAACCACTATTCATAGCATTTGTGCATTTGTAGCTCATCATGGTTGGAATGTACATCAGTTGGACATTAAAACTGAATTTTTGAATGGTGATTTACATGAAGAAGTGTATATATTTTAGCCCCATGGTTTTATGCAAAAAGGGCATGAAACAAAAAGTGTGCAAGCTAAAAAAGGAATTATATGGTTTGAAGCAAGCACCACATGCTTGGTATGAAAAGATACATGCCTACTTGATTGCACATGGTTTTGAGAATAGTGCAATTGAGACAATCTTATTTGTTAAGCATGAAAATGTTGTACTTCTTGTCATTGTTGTTGTTGATGACATGCTGCTCACTAGTTCTGATGAGAAGCATATTTTAGAATTTAAGGTTTATTTTCATGCACTTTTTTAGGTGACGAATTTGGGGAGTTCGCATCATTATTTGGGCATTTGGTTTATGCAAGTTGATGGAAGAATAACTTTGTGTCAAAAAGAATATATTGACACATTATTATGGCATTTTTGTCTTGAAGATTGCAAACCTATTACCACTCCTGGATGCTTGATTTACTTATGCATAACTTGGTGTGATATCAATTTGATGTCTCTCAAATGAGGAAGTTTATGCATTTCTCAGGTGGCAAGAATTGATAGGTGGTTAAGGACACCTTTCACTACTTGAGTCGTATCCCGCTACTTGGATTGTTATCCCAAGGGGGGATTGATACCACTAGATTTACATGCTTTTTGTGACTCAAACCACGCTGGTTGATATGACACTTGTGTCTCCGTCAATGTTTTTTGCTTCATTTGATTTTGGGTTGTGGGATCTCTTGTATCTTGTCTAGTCTAGTTATCCATACTTATCGATCCCAGGTTGCGGGACTCCATGTTTCAATTGCATATTCTTGTATTATTTTCCCTACATGGGTGATCTTGTAATCAAAAGTATAAGTCCAAAATCTTTTCTATTCTATTCATAGGGCACAATCAAGTGCTCCCCTAATAGTAAGTATATATTCTAAGTTTATGTACTTTCGTTGTCACTTTCATTTTGATTTTCACTCTTAGCTTCACTCTCACTCTTAGTCACATTCTCACTAACACATTCTCACTAACCCATACGTACATATATGTGTGTGTCTATGCCCTCTTTTCATACTCTCTTTGTTCTCTTTCTCTCTCTCATTCTCTAATGGGAAAGGGACACAAGAAGAGAGAAAAAAAATGGATAAAAGAAGAGAAAAATAAAAAAGAGAGATAAAATAAGAGAGAGTAGACTTAATGTACACACTTTGAAGGAGCTAGTATGCCAAGAGAGTGCTCCAAAGATGAGGGTACGTCAAGAGAGTGTTCTAAAGTGGGTTTCAAGGGAGAGACTACACCAAGAGAGTGCTCCAAGGTTGATAGTATGCCAAGATAGTGCTCCAAAGGTGAAAGTGTGTCAAGGACTTACTTTGGGTGTTCGCATGAATCTCTATGTGAAAGTTTCTTGCTCGGGTGCTTCTTTGCAAATGCAAAATGCAGAGAACGATCCTTGAGATTTTTTTTTTCTTTTTTTGCATTTTGATTCCATCAATAGCTTAGTCAAAATCATAGTTGGAAGCACCATTGATAAACCCAAAAAGTAAAATGATTAAAAAAGTTTGGAAAAGTCTAGAAAGTTGTAGGCCAATCGGTAGCCTACTTGGTGGCCCCATCGATAGACCAATCGGTAAACCAAGACAAAAAGATGTACATGCATCCAATATATTTTGATGACTTTTGCATGAGTCCATCGAGGCACCCATTTTCCTTCGCATCTTATTTTGTAGTAATGTTCCTTGAAGCACATGGATTTCTTGAATCGTCAACTATTCAAAACAGTTTACATACAATTTCATGGGGAGCCTTCTGATGATCTTGATATCCACATATTTAGATTCTTAAATAGTTATGCGTTACTTGACAAAACTACAGATGAGGCTAAAAAAAATTGTATCTTCCAAGCTGCGCTAGAGTCACATTGCATGAATCTTCTGCTTTGACTTATAAACCATATTTATTCTCAAAGTTGTGGCAATCTTTGTTAAAGTATCTTATATAGTTGTAGCTAGGATAACTTTTGGAACTTGTACCATGTGCAAGCATGGGAATTTAGACAATAAACATCAAAGCTCTATCGATGCAAATCTCTACGTCTATTAGAAAGAGTTAGTAGCCATCATCATTCTTTATGTTGATGAATTGATCTTAATAGGTTTCAATGATGATTGTATTAGTTCATCATTAAGCATCTTCACCTTGAGTATTTGATGATAGATCTTGGCTTGCTTCAATACTTTCTTGGTATGGAAGTTTGGCAATTGAAAGAAGGTATCTTCCTAACTCAAAACAAGTATTTCTCTGATCTACTTTCCAAATATAATGGATCAATTTCGCTTAGTATCTAGACCTCTAGATCTCAACATTAAGCTCACACTAGAGGACACATCACCATCTTTGGTCATGCATGACTATAGATAGATAGGTGGAGCTGTACTATTCCTAGCCAACACTAGAGCTGACATTGCATATGCAGTTGGAGTTCTTAGCTAGTTTTCCCATCAGTCTCATAAAAAACACCATTAAGCTGCAAAACGGTTACTTCGCTACCTTGTCCTCACATAACATCATGGTCTTTGGTATAGAGGGGGCATCAATCTCATTGGATATTCTAATTTAGACTGGGCTAGTGATGTTGATTGTGAATGTTCCATTTTTGGGTATATATTCTTGCTCGGATCAAGAACCATTTCTTGGGCAAGTAAGAAGAAGCCTACATTGGATCTTTCATTCATAAAGGTTGAGTATCGAGCATCTAGTTTGTAGCATGTGAGTCCATATGGCTTCTTCATTTATTATTAGACATTTGTATTTTTTAGGATACTCCTACATGCATATGCACCAACGATAACTCAGCCTTAGCTACCACTAAGAATCTGTGCGGAGTACTGTGTGCGCCCCCAGGTGCTCGGTTTTCTACTCCGAGCATATCGTCGTGGAGCTCTCAAGAAGGAGAGCGCACAGTGGTGTATCGCCAGCGAATCACTTCACTGGTATCAGAGCAGTTCAAGGCAAAAGCTTCGTTCCTTTTGTGCGAGCGAAGCGAGCACCCCCCCAGGCTTACGACTAAGGCGGCGACCAAGGCATAGACCTTGGCATACCTTGTCATCCGAGTCACGGAAGTCACCGTTGGCGCCGTTGGCTGCACGCGAGGGAGGACCTCAACGATCAAGGAATATAGAGGTTCCTGGTACTTCCAGGGAGGTCACCCATCCCAATACTGTTCCCCCTAGAGCTCGCTTAACCATGGCAATCTCTTGCCACTAAGCTACACTCTTGTGGTGTTTGAAGAAGGGGAAAGACTAAGGTTGACATTACCTTGAACAAGTTTTGGTCCCTCAAAGCTTCATTTTTGCTTTCAAAGCCTATTTCTAAAGCAATTTTGGGGTGTTTTTGGAGCCATTTCGGAGTACTTTCGTACATAGTTCTCTTTGCACAGGTCCAAGAACATCAAGAAGAGCGTTCCTTGTACTTCTCAGACAATAAGTATCAACCTTTGGGGCTGTATTTTCAGCCACACTCGTAAAACTACAAGTTTCTCGAGGGGTTTTCAGTTTTGGTGGGAGCAGTCGCTGCAAATTTATGCAAGTTTTTAAAGCCTAAAACATCAGAGTTGATAGACACTTGCAGGTGTTATTGGCTAGTTTTTGGGCTGTGTATTCAGCCTTTTAGTGTAATTTTACTGCATATATTGAGCACATACACACCATGTACGCTTCTGTGGATACCGCTTATGTACGTCCATGTGGTCATTGATATAGCGGTTACGCTCTTTGCATAAAGCCTTTTATGCTTGATAAAGAGGGTCGTGGTGAGGTTTTCTTAACTGGGAGACACCCAGATGTTGGGGTCTCTTCGGTGATGCAGGTGGAAGACTTACCCAACCTTGCCATAGGAGATGTATGATAGTTGTTCATAGGTGCTCGATAAGCCTAGTTGGCTTCTATTGGGTAACTGATTATATGTAGTGGAGTCAGTGATTCACTATGCAGGTAGACATGTCAGTACTTGCAGTTTTATGATACTTTGACACTGGTCATATGCTAATTTTGCAGAGGATACTCTGGCAAAATTTTTCTAGATTTCTGTTTTAGTCAACTATATAGTGGTCGATTTACTTCTAGCTCCATTATCATTCTATTCAGTTCTCTACGATCATGGCATCAGAGGTCTCAGGCACATCCGGTGGATCAGGGTCTAGTGCTAGTGTTCCGAGGAGGAGCTATAACTTGCAGGGCAAAGACCATTTTGAGATCCGAAAATTTGATGGCACAAACTTTGCTCTATGGAAGAATCAGATTAAAGATGTGTTGATTCAAAGGAGGCAATGGAAGCCAGTAAATGGGATTTCAAAGAAGCCTGCTGACATGGATGAAGATGATTGGGATGAGTTAGATGAAATGGCTAGGTCTACCATTCGCTTGCACCTGGCAGATAATGTTTACTTTACAGTATTAGACTGTGAAAGTGCAGAGGAGCTTTGGAAGAAGTTATGCAATACATGTGAAAAAGAGACGGCATCAAATAAAGTGTATCTGATGAGAAAATTATATGACCTTTGCATGAAGGACACAGATAGTGTTGCTGCTCATCTAAATGAGTTTGATGCTATATTCTCCCAATTATAGGCTCAGAAAATGGATATGGATAATGAAATGAAAGCAGTATTGCTGTTATGCACCCTGCCATCATCACGATACGTTTTGCACAACTATTAGCAATAGTGCACCTGGTGGTAAACTCGTCTATGATGACATATGTGGAGCACTCTTGAGTGAGGAGATTCGTAGAAAATCTATGGTTGGCACTCAGAGTGGAGATGCATATAATGTTCGTGATTCTTACCAAGGAAAGAACCAACAACGTGGCAGGAGCAAGAACAAGGAAAAGAATGGTCAACGAAATAAGAGTAGAAGTAAATCAAGGAAGAGGGATATCGAATGCCATTATTGTCATAAGAAAGGACACATGAAGAAAGACTGTTATGCATTAAAGAATGCTAAAGGTAAAGGACAGAATGTTGATGGGCATGTTAAACAGTTACCTGCACCGTCTACTTCGACTGTGAAGATTGAAGAAATTAATGCTATTTCTGATGATGCTGATGTGTTGACACTTGATAGTACTGTGCCATCTGAGGCACTTATGGCTGATTCTCTTTCCCACACCTGGCTGCTAGATTCTGGTGCTTCTTTCCATGTGACACCACATAGAGAATGGTTCTCTAATTATGCAGCAAAGTCTCTTGGTACCGTGAGACTTGGTGACTCTTACCAGTGTGATGTTGTGGGGATTGGAGATGTGGTTGTGTAGTTCATTGATGGTTCAAAATTTACTATGCATAATGTAGGCCATGTACCTCAGTTATCACGCAGTTTGATGTCAGTTGGTCAACTTGATGACCTTGGTTACAAGGTGGTCTTCTATGCTCAGTCCTTTTGTATATCAAAGGGCAATATGGTTATTGCAAAAGGAAGCAAAGTTGGCTCACTTTATCCTTTATTTGTATCACAGAAAGAACACTTGTTAGCTGTTACTGAACAGCCTATGGCTTGTATTTGGCATGGTCGTTTGGGCCATATATCTCGTAGTCGAATGGAAAATCTTTCTCGTTCTGGCTACTTACCTGTGTTATCTTTCTCTGATTTTTCATTTTGTGAGCATTGTCAATATGGAAAGCAAACCAGAAATGTGCATAGAACGCACATTGACTCTTCAATTCAGCCTTTAGATCTCGTTCATACAGATGTGTGTGGTCCTATGCCCACTAGGTCCTTAGGTGGTTCTCTTTACTTTGTCACTTTCATAGATGATGCTACTAGAAAAGTCTGGGTATATCCTATCAAATCAAAGGATGATGTATTCCCTACTTTCAGAAAATGGCTTGCTTCAGTTGAGACTGAAAAAGGAACTAAGCTTAAGGCTTTACATTCACATAATGGGGGTGAGTATACCTCACATGAATTCAGCCTTTTCTGTCAGTCTAGAGGGATTCGTAGAGAGTTTACAGCTCCTTATACCCCAGTACAGAATGGTGTAGCTGAGAGGATGAATAGAACTATTCAAGATAGAGTAGTCTCTATGTTGCATCATGCAAACCTCTCACAAGGTTTTTGGGCAGAAGCAGTATTGACTGCAGTTCATGTGATTAACCTTTCACCTAGTACTGCCAAAGGTCTGAAAGTGGCACAAGAGTTATGGACAGGGAAACCACCATATTATGATCATCTTCGAGTTTTTGGGTGTGAAGCATATGTTCATATACCCAAGAATCTTAGACAAAAGTTGGACCATAATTCAAAGAAATGCATTTTTCTTGGATATGGTCGAGAAGGACAATTTGGATATCGCTTATGGGATCCTGAAACACGGTCAGTGATCAGAAGTAGTGATGTCATTTTTAATGAGTCTAAGATGCATAAACAACCCATTAAGGAGGTTGAAGTGAGAAGAGTGGTGTTTGAGGATACTAGTCCTCCGGTTAGCATGCATAAAAATGCTGCACATAGGGATGTTCAAGAGAATGTCCATTTAGATCAGTCTGCACATGTTCCTGTTCAGCAACCATTGAGACGTTCTGCACGTGTCTCAGATCCACCTGATAGATATGTTCCAGGTTTAGATTTTGTTATGCTATTAGATGCCGGTGAGCCTTCTTGCTACAAAGAGGCTATGCAGACAGAGGATCATGTCAAGTGGGAGCGTGCCATGAAGAGTGAGTTGGATTCTATTCACAAGAATGGTACTTGGGACTTAGTACCTTTGCCAAAGGGCAGGAAAACTTTACCATGTAAATGGGTATATAAGCTGAAATTCACATCAGATAGTGCTTCTCCAAAATATAAAGCACGACTTGTTGCAAAGGGTTTTAAGCAACAACATGGTGTTGATTTTTGAGGAAATCTTCTCTCCAGTGGTCAAGATGACTACTTTGCGCATGTTGCTTGGATTCGTTGCAATGGAGGACTTAGAGCTAGTCCAAATGGATGTGAAAACAACTTTCTTGCATGGAGATCTTACAGATGAGATCTATATGGAACAACCAGAGGGTTATGTAGTTCCTGGCAAGGAAAGTCTAGTTTGTAAGCTCAAAAAGAGCTTGTATGGACTTAAACAGTCTCCTAGACAATGGTACCAAAAGTTTGATGCTTTGATGAAGTCCCAAGGCTATTCTCGGAGCAATGAGGATCATTGTCTCTACATTTCTTCCACACAAGTCAGCATGCACCAACTCTAGAGGATAGCTTGTCCTGTTCTTGCTTTCTTGTGGATGCCTTCCTTTGTTGCTTGCTCATCATGCAAGCTTCACATGGTTCCTTCATTTCCGCAATCAATGGTAGGTGTGCAACCATACCTTTGTTATGCATCTCTTTCAATACAAGGTATCTAATGTGGCCAAATCTCTCATTCCATAGCTTACTTGTAGTGGTTGTAAGAGCACACAACTCATACAAGTTGTTCCTCCTTATGCCAGTCCCAAAAATGTCGTTGTTACCATCCATAATATTAGCTCCTGTCTTACTAAAAGATACTTGATGACCTTGATCAGTAATAGAAGCTAACTAAAGTAGACTTTGTTTGCTTTGTGGAACATACATCACATTTGAAAGCTATTTGATATCCCCATTAGAGTTAATAAAAGAAATCCTACCTTCACCCTATGTAGGACATCTTGCATTGTTTCCCTTTAGAGGCTATAAGGAACTATAAAGGTCTTTTTTGTTCATCATGTGATGAGATGCACCACTATCCAACACCCATGAGTCATCTATTCCTAAATCTTCAACCGAGGAGTATACCTCTTCTATCGTAACAAATAACTCAAGCTCTATTTCTCCTGTGTTGGCAAACTCCTTGCCCTTTCCACATTTTGAAGAGACATTCTTCTATTATGACATATTGATGCTATAGTCTTGGATTCTATGTCCTTTGTTCTTGAAGTGGAAGCACTCTCCCTTGAACTTCTTTTTGTCATTCTTCTTTTTGTCTCCATTCTTTGAAGAATCTTCTTTGCCTACTTTGACATTTTCCATGAATGAACCATCTTGCTGCCACCACTCCTTTCCTTGAGTCACACCTTTTCTTCCATGAGTAAGGCACTGAATTCTTCAAAAGTTAGTGGTTGAGGTCTGATTTGACTATTAAGAGCAGTTACGAAACCATCAAGCTTAGGCATACAGATTTGAAGACAACACCGAGCTACATCTTTACTTGAATTTTTTACACTTTCTCCCATTTGATCTTGTAGATTCTTTATGTGATTGATAAATGCCTCTTTAGTCTCCCCATCAACAAACCTTTTTCTGCTAGCGGTTCTCCAAGGTGTGAATTCGTGTCTGATTATGAGTTTTATATTGATTTCTCAATATGTTCCATGCTTCACATGCCCTGGTAGTATGCTGAATGAGAGTCAGAACATTATCAGTCGTACTTATAACTAGAGAATAGAGTGCATCTACATTTGTATGTTTCCAAGCACGTAGAAGATCAGCATCAAGAGGAATCATTTGATCAAGATTATTTGGATGATGTGTTGCTTGGGACTCATGATTAGTCCCAAGAACAGTCTCTAGAAGCTCATAGGAACCAAGGATAGAAGTGATTTCAAAATTCCATAGGGTGTAGTTCATACCATCAAGTTTACCTTTTGTGAAGGCTGGTGGTCGTGTTTGCTATTGATATATTTAGGTATTGATGTGTGTGAACACACTAGGACGGTTGGGCACTTTTTTTCCTCTTTAGGAGGTTTTTTTCCCTCGACTTGTATATATGCCTATTGCCCTAATGGGTGACTTATCTTTGTACATTCTAGTGGTAATACATTCAGTATTGTGTGTTGTGCTTCAAGGTTTTTCTTCTTCCTTGTGCTATTTGCATGCTTCCATAGACCTCGAACTCCAACAATTGGTATCAAAGCAGGTCACCGCTTCATCTAGGGCATCGTTGACACCCCTCTAGTCACAGTCTCAAAATCGCACAAAATTTGGTGAGCATACTCAAGGTGATTAGGAGATCAGAGCTGCTTCACTCTGTGGTGCCAAAATTGTGATGTGAGCTTGTTTCACCGTCGAACACACTATTACAATGCTTGTTTAGGCAATTTTTTCTTTTTGTGCCAAAGATATATAGAGGTTTCGATTCGCCAGTATAAGCGTCTCAAAGTATGCTACACATTTAGTAGAACTCGACAAGGTAAATTTTGAGATATAGTCAATTTTCTGCATCAGGGTATTTTAGTCAGTGGCCATGGCTAAAAGCAGTGATGTATTCTGTATGTTGGCTACTGAGGATAAGTTGGATGGTACGAATTACCCATTATGGGGTTATATGATGCATCATGTATTGGTCACAAAAGGACTGTGGAATATTGTGCAGGGTGTTGAAAAACATCCTATTACACTTGCAAATGCAGGTACTGATGCTAATGTAGATGATGTCAAAGATGATGTTCTACAGATTCCTGTTCGTGCTACGATTTTTGTTGCACCTACTACAAAGCAAATTTGTTGGGATGTGTAGCTCAAGCAAGCACCACCTCCTTTACTTGTCAATCTGCGGAGATGTGAGGACCGGTATGAAGACCACGAGCAAGTGAAGGCACAAGTGTGTGAGTGAAAGCACACAAACATGCACACACATACACACACGCGCACAAGGTAAGATCAAAGAGAGGAACAATGGAAAGCTTCTATTGCAAAAGAGTTCTCTTACAAAAGTTCTATTCTTTAACAAGCTAACCTCAATAATGAGCTCTCTAGCTCTTTTTATAGTTTTTTGACTAGTTTTGGCCCTGTCCAGACCTAGTGTCCGGCCTAGTTAAAAATTAGGTTGCAGGGCTTACTTGAGGGCCCAAATGAAGTCTAAAAATTATGAAATTTGGTAGGATGATACTTCTAATACTCCTCAAGCTTGAGGACTCCTCGACTTGAACAAAATTGAGTTAAAAAAATGGAAAATGGTATTTACAATGGTTTTTAGTGATGAAAATCACTATTTTTGTAGGGATTCTTGTGAAAATTTGACATACACTTCTTGGATCACCCTAGTTGCTCCCTTTTCTTGTGTGTCCACTTCTTGATCCGCTTCCATGCTTTGTCCTTGACCTTGAGCTTCAACACTCCCCCCCCTCTCGAGTCTATCGTCCCTCACAGACCCTTGTTGTATGGGTTGTTCCATGTAGTGCTTTGAGAGGTAGTGTCCATCCTTTGTATGAGCTTGTTCCTTGGATTCCAGCAAGAATGTGTCGTTGTGAGCTTTCAAAACTGGGAGTTGCTCAAAAGAGGTTTTCAAGATTGAGTTGGAGCAACTGTTGGCTTCAATTTGCTTCTGAGGTATGGATGTTGTTCCCATGACGTCCTCTAGCTCTTCCAAAGATGATGTTCAAAGCAGTCATGCCAACTACTCATAACCCATAATGAATGATGGGTAAGTGTGTTCGTGCATGGGTTGAGGAAAATATGTGCCTTGTGCACGGCCTTGTAATGTAGCCCTATGCATGCTTACTTGGAAAATGCATTGGAAGAAGTATGGTGCGAAAATTGGGGGGCTTGAGCTAAGTGCTCACAGGTATGCCGACGAAGAGGTTTCCTAATCTATCATGGTTATGGTGTTGCCAGAGTAAAGTTACTTACCATGGTGAAGGGTTGATCGATGTTTATCTCTTCGTGTTGTACACCCATCATTTGTGATGGAACATTGTTGTTGAATGTCCATGTTGATGGTCCATCGATGAAATTTTTTGAGTGCCTGGTCCTGTCTCCTCTTTGCAAAGCAACATTTGCCAAATACTGATAATTAAACTTCTTTATATTCCTTGACAAACAACATTGGGTAACTACACCAAGCTTAGTTTCACATATTCTGTTTAGCTCACCATAAGTAGGAGTCTTCTCACCCAGTATACAAACAAGGATTTTTAGGGTACCAAAATACCCTTAGCAGATATCTCCTTGGATGCTCTCGTACATATAGTAATTAAGCATTACTCAAGTTGTGGACCTTCAAGCTCTTCCCTCCTACCATGATAAGGGGAAACAATAGTTGTGGATGCCATGTTTATGCCAGGTGCTTGACATCCACCAAATAAGGCAGCAATAATATCATCTGCTAGCCGAGACACACTTCTATCAAAACTGATAAATGCCCAATAATCAATGGTTCCACCTTCAACTAAGCATGACTCATTCACGTTCCATGAACCAAACCTCTCTCTCTCACTCTCTCTCTCTCTCTCACTCTCTCTCTCTCTTTGAGGAACAATGTCACCAAACAAGACGACAGATGTTAGTATCAAAAAAAATAATTGACATATGTCAATGTGCTCTTGTGCATGGGACTCTCAAATGTGTCTATGCACGGCCATGTAATGTGGCCCTATATTAATGCATACTTTGGAAATGCATGACCTGAATGGTGCAAAAGGAGGAGCACATGGCTGTCGCTCGTCGAGGCTTTCGAGGTTATTTGCGGATGTTGATGCCTTCTTTCTTGGAGGTATCCATTGGATCTCGAGATGAGCAATGAGCCTTCCTCCTTATAGGGATCCATTTGAGAATGGTCTTCGACTGTTTAGTGATCTCCTTTGGCTGATCCATGTTTGGATGGTTTCTTGAGGCTTTGATCCTTTGTGTTTGACTCTTTGGTTCTGTGGGGGCCTTGGGTGCTTTTGGCTTCCAAACCCATATCCTTGATAATTGTCTTCTTACCATTGTTGAAGAGGTGATTTGTCTTCTTTCGGTCTTTGTGCTTGGTTTTGACCCTTTTCCCTCCTTGGCTTCTTTGTTGGGACCTTTTGCATGGAGGAGAGCATAGGGCATTGTGCATGTAAGAGTTTCTTGGCTACCTAGATGTGTGATAGCCCATGTTGAGCTGCCACAAATTTCTTAGGCACCCAAATTTTCTGGAGACCTTCTGGGTGAGCCTGTCCTTATTGCTTGGTTCTTGTTCTGGCATGGTTGGCCTGTTTTGATAAGAATTTTTGTGGCAAGGTTGGTGGTTGCTCTCCTTTGTGTACCTAGATCTGCTTTATGCCTGAGACTTGAAGGCTCTTTGTCTATTTGATATACCGGTTGTCTTGCACTGTTTCGCTTGCTTCTAAGGTTGAACTCTTGTGGATGCTTTACTCTTCGAAAAAGAAGGAGATTTTGCTTTCCTTTGCGACTGTCCTTCCTTGATTGAGTCCTTCTGCATCATAGAGCTTTTGGCACATACAACATCTTGTTCAAGAAGATTAGTCTTAAAAGAACTAAGAGAGTGTGTGGTGCCATGATCTGTGAGCATGAAGTTCTCTAATTCTAATGTAATGCATTGTTCATGTACCCAAACTTGAAGGATTTGACTTTTTAGGTTTAAGTTAACTGCATGGTCATAGATCCAATCTTGACCCAAGACAAGTGGTTTTGTAAGGTTCTCATCTTGACACACTAGCACTTTGACTTTCATTGGAACATCTTGAAGATAGATGGGAAGTTCCACCTCGCCCAAACAAGGGGTTTCCACACCTCCCAATCCTATGAGATAAGCTTCTATGGGAGATGTTCAATTGCAAGTCTTGGCAGTTGGATAGTCTAACTGCACTACTTGCTGCACCTGAGTCAATCAATGCTTTCATAGTCCTTACACCCTTTCCTTGTCCTATCTCTATGGTCAGAAAGGGACGTCGTTCAATGACTTGAGAGGTAATTATGCCTGATTTTCGGCACATATCCATGTGATATTTTGGGGCTTTTGAGTTGACATCTAGGCCTAGTCACCTTAACTTATTTCACCTAATACGCTCTCTGGCCTCTGCCTGTGCTTCTTCCCTCACCCTTAACTCCTCTTCTTTTCGCTTCTTAGCAGTGTTGAGTCTCGTAAGCATATCCTCTATAAGAGGTTCTTGGTATAACTTGACTCTACATCCACTAATATAGTTTGGCAAGATATCTCCTTCTAGAGTGGCCAACTGAACTGCACCGCTAGTGGAAATTCTATTAATGATCATGGGTCCGTATCCTCTTTTTTCCAACTTATGGGCATGTTGCTTTAGCGTATAAACTAGCACTAGGTCTCCCTCTTTCAATCCTTTATCTTTGATGTGTGCATCAAAGTATGCCTTTTGTCTTTTCTTTGCAGCATAGATGCTTGCTGCCACGCGTAGCCTCGTCTCACCTAAGCATTCTAGATCGAAGATCCTAGAGGAAAATTCATGTCCATTCCACTCATGCTCTTGTGCTACTTTTAAGGCTGGGATGAGGAAGTCCAAAGGTAGCACAACATTCTGTCTGAAGACCATCTGAAATGGGGTGGTGTTGAGTACCATTTTGTAGGCAACTCGATAAGCCCAAACAGCATGATGACGTTGTTTGTCCCAATCAGGGCGTTTATTATTTACCAGTTTTGTCAATACGTTACAAAGGATCTTATTGGTGCTCTCGGCTTGTCCGTTAGCTTGTGGATGATAAGGGGCAGACTTCTTATGTATCACCAAAAATTCTTGGAGAAGATTTTCAATGACTTCATTCAAGAAGTGTGTGCCTCTATCGCTCACTAACTCTATTGATAGCCCATATCTTGTGAACACATTCTCGAATAAGAACTCAGCTGTTGTCTGAGCATTCTTTGTTATGGCTTTGACTTCTACCCACTTTGTAAGGTAATCTGTGGCTACAATAATGTACTCTGCATGGGAGTTTCTAGCTGGGGGGTTAATAGGACCTACAAAGTCTATACCCCATTTTGAGAATGCCCGTCCTCCCATCATTGGCCTCAAAGGCATCTCATCTTTTCTCACTGGATATTGTGCACGTTGGCATGTGTCACATTTCTTCATGTAGGTATGTGCATCCATATGAAGAGTGGGCCACCAAAGTCCTAAGAATAGAATGGACTTGATTACTCGATCAGGACCGAAGTGTCCACCTGCAACACTGCTGTTGCAGTTTCTAAGACTTTCAAATAGTCTGATTCATGAACGCACAATCTTAGATAACCATCCTTGCCTCTTCAATATAAGTTTTCTTCGACTAAAGCATAGTCCTGAGCCTCTTGCTCCATGCTTCGTCTTCTTGCTAGACTAGCCTCTTTGGGTAAGGTTCCCGATCTCATAAACTCTACCAATGGAGCACTCCAATCAGGAATTAATGACACTTGATAAAGGGTGGCATGCTCCACTGGTGGTCTCTCTTTGCACATTGGACAATTCTTAATCCACTCATGTATTTCTTTGTCCCTGCTAGGCCAATACACTCCTAAACGTTTCAAATTTTGTAATGTGTGCTGTTTACAATAATGATTTCATAGCAATCCTTCATGAGCTTGTTGCAATCAACTAATATGTTCATCTTCCTCAACACAACAAGCTAATACACCCTCAGTATCTTGTTTGTACATGCTTCCTGCCAATATGTGATATTTTTATGATTTTACAATTTCTTCTTGTGATGTTTTCACATTCTTATTTGCGGGTGCAAAGGTTAGGACTGGCACCAACTTATTTGCCCATTTAGGAACAACCTCCAAATTGAACAGATAAGCGTCAGGTAGGTCATCAGACACTCCTTGAGGTGACTCTCCTGAAGTAATGCGAGAAAGGTGATCTGCCCGGAGGTGGGTTTTACCTTTCCTGACAACAACTTCAAAGTCATATTCCATTAGTAAGAGGAACCATCTTACTAAGCATCCTGTATTGCAAGGTTTATTGACCAAATATAACAAAGCTTGATGATCAGTGAAAAACTTGAACTTGTTGGCCAATAAATAGTGTCTAAACTTCTTCACAGCATATACCATGCCTAAGCCTTCGCACTCGGTTGTGGTATAATTTCTTTCAGCTGGGTTTAGTTGTCTACTAGCATATGCTATGGGCAAATCTAAATTCCCTTCACCTGTGGGTTGTGCTAGCACACATCCGATGGCATGATTGGAGGCATCCACATGGACATGGAATGGCTTACTCCAATCTGGGGTTGTCAATATTGGTGTTGTGCACAAACCTCTTTTTAGCTCATTGAAGGAGTTCTCGCATTCATCGTTCCACTCAAAATTTATCAACAAACCATAAAGAGGTTTAGCTATGATCGCATACATGTGGATAAACCTATGGTAATATCCACAATGGCCCATAAAAGCTTGTACCTCTTTAATGTTCCTTGGCCATGCCAACTTGGCTATGGCTCTTACTTTGTCCTCATCTTGAGATTCCGTTCTTAGAAACAATATGACCTAAGATTTTACCTTGATGCACCATGAACACACACTTTTTTGGGTTCAGACACACTCGATATTCTCTACACTTGTTGAAGATCTGTTTGAGCTCAGGGATGTGGTATCTTCTTTCTTGGGAATGAGCACATAAATCGTCCACACATACTTCTAAGCTCTTTCGCAAGAACTCTTTGAAGACATGACACATGAGCCTTTGGAATGTTGCAGGTGCATTGGTGAGACCAAATGGCATCACACAAAATGCAAAGATTCCCCACTCTGTGGCAAAAGCCGTTTTGTGTTGATCTTCGGGGGCAATGGCTACTTAGTTGTAGCCTGAAAATCCATCAAGGAAGCTATACACTTCCTTGCCTACAACACGCTCCAATAAATGTTTGGTGATTGGAAGCGGATAGCTATCTCTAATCGTAGCGGCGTTAACTTTTTTAAGGTTAAATAAATCCAGCTTCAATCAACCTATCAATTTCCTCTTTTATCTTCGCAGCATAAGTGTCATTATATGTGTAGGGCTTTTGTTGGGTGGGCTTGGCCTCAGCGGTCATGGGAATTGTATGAGAGAATATTCTTGGATCTACTCCCTTCAAGTCTCTATAGTGCCATGCAAACACGTCCCTATATTCCCTTAATAGAGCTACAAGCTCCATTTCTTCTTTTGTACTTAGGTCATCTCCTATGTATGTACATCGTTCTTCATTCTCTTCAATGGTTACCACAATTTTTTTGGTCTTTTCTTTATTATCGTACACTTCTCCTGTAATGGATTCTCTCTTAGGCATTTGTACCAAAATTTTGCGGTCGTCAACTTCATATTTCTTGAAGTTCTCTGGTACTTCAAACAAGGATTCCGCCTCTTCTTGTTTCACTGCTTTTCTTTTCTTTTTCTTTTGATTAGTCTCACTTCCATCCTTTGAATTTACCGTTTTAATGCTTGTGAGAGGTTCTTCTTTTTTCTGGTTAAACACTCCTACATCTTCTAAATAGTGCTTTTCTGAGGTAAAGCAACTATCCATCACAATGGACTCTAGATCGTCATCGTTCTCTTCTTCTTCTATGACATCACTAGGGTCACATTCTTCTAGCAAGGGCTGATACATGAACACTGAAATATCATAACCCTCCTCATCACAATGAGGTGTCTATTGTTCCTCATTGACTGTAATGTCCATGGTAGCTAAGATTTCTGCCCAACCATGAGGCTCAAATTCCTCATCTGGAAAGATCATCGATGTATAGGTTGGGTCTTTAATAGGTCTATCTCCTGGAGAAGTTCCTTATTCTCTTGCCTTTAAGCATTTTTCCTCTTCCTCCGCAACCTTGCACATCCACAAATGAGTATCTTCATGCAACCAGGATGGATCAGGTGAACTTCCAGAATGCACAGAGATAGAATCTTCTTTTGCTTTGTGGATAGGATTCCACTATAGGGGTGGCACATCTCTGAAGGTGTAATCCTTCAAATTGACCTTGGTGGTGACCCCTAAGTGCTGTAAGTACAACGAGTTGGTTCCCCAATCCTGTACTATTTGCAATTGTCATAGGAAGGGTCTTCCTAGGATCATCTCATAGACATTATTTTTTTCAAAGTCACATATAGAAAATGTGTGTTCAAACTCTACACCACAAGTGGTTAGAGTTATCCTTTCTAGCAATCCTAGAGGTCTTTCAAAATGGTCGTCTGCCATTTGAAGCTTCATTCTAGTTGGTCTTAATGTGGGTTTGCCCCATTGCTTCCACAAGGAGGTGGTTGCAATAGCAACACCAGCACCTGAATCTATGATTGCTTTGGTTGTGTAACCTTGGTAGGTGATTGGAAGATAAGTATTACCTTCTTCACCCTCATACATGTCTCCTATTTTATCGAGAGGTATCTTTGGAACTTTTTGCTTAGAGCTTGATTTTGGCATTTTGGAATCAAGTTCTGGAACCTGATCCTTCACTTGATTCCATAGTTCAAGTTTTGCTTTGAGCAGCTCTTCTACAGTGAGATGACACTGAACCTTAGTGTTCTTCACGACATCAGTGTTCCTTGGAACCAGTGAGTCTTCATTTCTTACCCAGTATTGTGGGAGCTCTGATCTGAATAGATTCAGATTCCCATGGGCCACTGAATTGTGGCAGCTCTTCTAAAGTATTAGATTCAAAATCTAATCTTTCGTCTTCTTGTTGTTCTGCTTCATCTCCGTAAATAGATGGAATGTCTTGGTGAAATTGATCATGAAGGTCATCAATCTCATGAATAGGAGGGGAGTTACCCTTCTCTTTGGCCCATTTCTCCTCTTGTATTTCTTGCAAGAACTCTTGAGAGTAATTTTGAATTGAAAGAGGTGTTCCAACATTCGTAGAATTAGGAACATAAGCTGCCATTGGTGGTGAGCTTCCTCTCTCAATAACTGGTTGAGCCTGTGGAGGTAAAGAAACTTGTGGTTTGTTTACCAACTGCTCTAATCTTTCTAGTAAGCCCTGGAAATGCAAATCCGGTTTGACAGAGTTTGTCTGATTTGTTAAAAGTCAAGCTTCAAGCTAAAAAATTCGTGGGGAATCTTTTATGGACATGTGGAGCAATCAAAGGAAGCCAAAAGCCACGAGATTCCATCAAGAAAAGTCACTCAACCACTCCCCAAGTCATCTCAACTAATTCCTCCAAGTTAGGAGGCTGATTTGGAAAGGTAGTTCGGGGCACACCTCTCACTATAAAAGGAGCATGTATCCCGACTTCTTTTGGGCCATCTTCTTGGAGTTTTAGCTCATGTAAAGTGAGCACTAAGTGCTGGAGTTGTGATAAGCAAGCCCCTTGCTTAAGCAACCCCCTTGCTTGCTTGTTTGTTTTCTTTTAGTAGGCATATCTATGTGTGTGCGCAGGCAGTGTTGCAACTCTCTACCCCTGAGTTGTTAGCATTGGTTCTCCCTCATATGGTATCCATTTGATGTAATTCTTGTCTCATTGGATAGCTATAAGAGTCTATTTTATGCTTACCAATTGTCTGGAGCATTCTCGGAGTAAGCTGGGAGCAACATTCATTTTAGTGAAGTTGTGTGATTGATATCTCTCTCTTTGTGTAGGCTCTGTTGGAAATATTTTGCTCTCTGTTGTAAGGGCTGGTTCTCCTTCTCTATGTATCCATTTGCTATGATTTTGGTGTCATTGGGTAGCTATTAGAGTGCTCTAAAGTTGACTCAAGTTTGAGATTCATTCTCTGTATAATCTCTGAGAAAAGTTTGCTGGAGTGAAGTGAGGTCTCTGCTTGACTAGCAGTTGTGAGCATTCAACTAGCTCATGTTGTAGATATTGTTTCTCTTTGTGTAAGCATCCATTTCAAGTGAAATTTGTTTTGTTGGAAAGCCCTTGGTGTCTACTACAGGTCTACAAAAGCTCACTGGAGTTCTCTGCATAAGCTCTGAGTAAGAGCATTTGTGGTGTGCAGAGGTCAAAGAAGGATACCTGTGGAGGTCATTCGCGCTTCATCGTTGCTTAGGGGTTGATATACTTACCCCATCAGTGGTATCAGAGCATTTGGGCATCTTGGAGGTATCACATACAAGCAAGAAGACCTCTTGGAGTTGGTGGTTGAAGAGTTGCATCAACAAAAGCTTCTTGGAGGTAGCCCACATCAAGGGGGAGCTATTCTACTCAAATTTGCAAGAGCACAAGGTGTCCATCTAAGGAAAGCTTTGGATTGAGGTAACCTCAAAGCCTCATTTTCATTTTACACACATTGGAGCATTATCCAAGGGCTAGGTCAAGTATCAAAGACTAGATATGGGAGACTTCAACACTCAAATTGAAAAGTTAGACAAAGGGAACTATCAACCATGGAGATTTAGGGTCTCCAACTATCTTATGGGCAAGGGCCTTTGGGGGTTGATTAGTGGAAGTGAACCAAGACCTAGGTTGGATGAGAATCCAACCAATGATCAGAGAAGGGCCTTTAGGGAATGGAATGAAAGAGACAAGAGGGTTATCTTTATCCTTTCCCAACACATTAGCAATAGCATGATTGGCCATATCCAAGACTTGGATTCAAGCATGAAGGTATGGGAGACACTTGAAAGGCTTTATTCAACAAGCACCAAAGCAAGGAAGATCCAACTCAAGAATGAGCTCAACAACCTTAGGAAGAGCTCAGGGAGTAGCATAAATGACTACATACTTAAGGTCAAGGAGTTATCAGATGCATTGGGATCCATTGGAAGCCACGTAGACGATGACGATCTTGTGGCTTATACTCTCAATGGTTTGAGAGATGATGAGAAGTGGAAACCCTTTACCACTTCAGTTTATGTAAGGGATAATCTTCCCGATTTTGAGCAATTGGTTGCTCTCATGGTCACCGAAGAAATGAACATAGGTGGAAGTTCAACTAAAAGCAAAGATGCACAAGTTTTTTATGCAGGTAATCAAAGGGGCAAAGGAAGACAAGGACAAGGAAGGGGCAAAGGAAGGTTTGGAGGAAGGCAAGGTCACTCAAGAAATCAAGGACATGACCAAGGCACCTCATCACAAAGAGGGAGAGGAAGATCAAGAGGAAGAGGAGGACGACATCAACAAAACAGGAATCAAGATGGCGAAGGATGTTACATATGTGGCAAGTTTGGCCACTATGCTAGAGATTGCTACCAAGGAGGAAACCAAAGGAACTATAATCAAGGTTCTTCATACAAAGGCCAAGGTAATTATGCTTCTACAAGTTCAAAAAATGACAATCTCTTGATGATGCACATGAATGGGAATTCAAGCAAAGTAGATAACACTTGGTATATTGATAGTGGATGTAGCAACCATATGAGTTGCAATGCTTCTTGGTTTACTAATCTACATGTTCCCAAAGGTAAAGGACATGTAGAAACAGGTGATGATACAGCCCATGAGATCTCCCATGTTGGAGATGTAGCTTTGGATGACAAGGAGGAAGGAAGATGTCTCAAGGATGTCTTGCATGTACCTACCATCACAAAGAACTTGGTGTCCGTTGGGCAAATGGTTGAAAGAGGCTATCAAGTAAGGTTCAACAAAGGTGGATGCTTTGTGGAGAACCCTAAGCAAGGTTACAAGGTCATAGCAAGAGGAAAGAAGCAAGGGAGACTCTTCACTTTGGAGGTAAATTCTCATTCTACTCAACATGTCTACTTCACATATGGAAACAAGAGGATTTCGGAGTTGGACTTGTGGCACAAGAGGATAGGTCACATCAACATACAAAGAATGAAGGAAATGCAATTCAAGAGGCTGGTTGAAGGTCTTCCCAACTTCCAAGGACAAGGTATGAAGCATTTATGTGAATCTTGTCAACTAGGGAAGCAAGCGAGACTTCCATTCAAGAAGAGTGGCTACATAAGCCAACATCCATTGGAGTTGATACATACAGATGTGTGGGGGCCAACCAAAGAGCAATCCATTGGAGGTAACAAGTACTTTGTCACTTTTATAGATGATTGCACAAGGATGGTTTGGGTTTATTTCATCAAAAACAAATCAGATGTGTTTACATGTTTCAAAGCATTCAAGGCAATGGTAGAGAAGGAAACAGGTACATATATCAAGAAGCTAAGGTCCGATGGAGGGGGAGAATATTTCTCAAATGAGTTTTCTGATTTTTTAATGGATCAAGGCATCAAGAGGCAAGTAACATGCAGGTACACACCCCAACAAAATGGAGTAGCAGAGAGAAAGAATAGATACATTGCCGAGATCGCTAGAGCAATGCTTAATGAGATGAATGTACCTAACATGTTTTGGAGTGATGCAGCAAATACCGCCGTGTATCTTATGAATAGGGCTCCTACCTCAGGGATCCATGGCTTGACACCATATCAAGCCTATTATGGTAAGAAACCTGATCTTTCCCACTTGAAGATATTTGGATGTACTTGTTATGTACATGTGCCAAGTGAATTGAGGCACAAGCTACAACCAAAGGCAGAAAAGTGTGTGTTTCTAGGATATTCAAATGATCATAAAGGTTACAGGTGCTTCAACCCAAACACAAAGGACTTGAGGATATCAAGGGATGTAGCATTTGATGAGCTACTCCCTTGGTATAAGAAGTATGATTGTATGCAGGACTATGAAGAAGAAAAGCATGGACATGATGAAGAACAAATCGACCTAGAGCTAAGCGGCCCAAGGTGTTCCATCAATGAAGATAGTTCAAGCATGAACTCACCATGGAGGGGGAGATCTTCATCAAGCTATGAAGCACAATCAATCAACAAAGGCAAAGCAACATTGGTGGAGTTGGATGAAGAAGGTAATGAAGTTGAAGATGATGAAGGACACATGATGGAGAAAGAAGCCACGTCAAAGAAAGAGATCAAGTTCCCAAGGCAAAGGAGGTTTATTCCTCCAAAAGGTGAAGAAAGGAAGTCTTCTAGAGTTAAGTATCCAACTCAAAGGTTTACTTATGATTCATACATGGCAACACATTATGCATATATGAACAAAGTAGTAGAAGATCATGAGCCCGATTGCTATGAAGATGCAAGCAGGTACACCGAATGGAAAGAGGCAATGCAAGAAGAGATCGACGCACTTGAGGAAAATCAAACATGGACTCTAGTGCCCAAGAAGGAGAACATGAAGGTAATAGGTAATAAGTGGGTGTATAAAGTAAAGAGGAATTCAGATGGATCTATTTCTAGGTTCAAAGCAAGATTGGTGGCCAAGGGTTTTGCACAAACCTATGGAGTGGACTTTGAAGAGACATTCAGCCCCGTGGCAAAGATGAGCACCATTAGAACACTCATTGCAATGGCTGCTAGCAAAGGATGGAAGCTCTTCCAATTGGATATCAAGAATGCCTTTCTCAATGGAGACTTGGAAGAAGAGGTATACATGGAGCAACCACTAGGTTTTGTTCATAAAGAGTCATGTTTGTAGGTTGAAGAAGGCACTTTATGGCCTAAAGCAAGCTCCAAGGGCTTGGAACCAAAGATTGGTGGACTATTTGATCAAATGTGGTTACAATCAATGCAAGGCGGATCCATCTCTCTTCATCAAACAAAGAGGAGAACTTGTGGTCTACATGTGTGTGTATGTAGATGATCTTATCATTACAAGTAATGATACAAAGGGCATTGAGGAGATCAAGGCAAAGCTTGGAAAGGAGTTTAGGATCTCTGATCTTGGAGATCTTAGGTATTTTCTTGGCATTGAAGTTGTATACAAAGAAGAAGGTATTATGCTCATACAAAGGAAGTATATTCTAGACCTACTTGAGAGGTTTGGGATGCTACATTGCAAGCCTATTTCAAATCCCATGGAAGTTAATGTAAAGCTAAGCTCCATTGATGGAGAGCCATTAGAGGATGTAACTTTGTATCGATCTATTGCAGGCTCTTTCAATTATGCCACAATAACCAGGCCCGACATAGCATATGGAGTTGGAGTGTTATCACAATTTATGCATAGTCCAAGGACTACACACTTGCAAGCTGCAAGAAGAATGTTGCGATATCTCAAAGCCACTATAAATGAAGGATTGTTCTACTCATTTGATGATGATATGCAGGTCAAAGCTTATTCCGATGCCGATTGGGCCGGTTCGAAGGAAGATAGAAGGAGTACAAGTGGTTACCTAGTCATGCTAGGTAGCAAGATCATCTCATGGATTTCAAAGAAGCAACCCACGGTGGCATTATCTTCCACCGAGGCTGAGTATAGAGCTTTGGATCAAGTCACATGTGAGCTAATGTGGATTAAGAAGTTATTTATGGATCTTAATTTGCAGGTTGATACATATCCAATTTTTTGTGACAACATGAGTAGCATTCATCTAGCATCGAACCCTGTCTATCATGCTAGAACCAAGCATATTGAAGTGCACTATCACTTCATAAGGGAAAAGGTGATATCCAAGGAAGTTTCAGTACATCATATTGGTACCAAGGAACAAGTTGCGGACATGTTTACAAAGGCTTTGGATGGGATGAAGATTTCAAAATTCAAGCAATGCATCAACATGAAGGGGCTTGGATGAGGATGAAGAATTGAAGCTTGAGGGGGAGTGTTAAAAGTCAAGCTTCAAGCTAAAACATTCGTGGGGAATCTTTTATGGACATGTGGAGCAATCAAAGGAAGCCAAAAGCCACGAGATTCCATCAAGAAAAGTCACTCAACCACTCCCCAAGTCATCTCAACTAATTCCTCCAAGTTAGGAGGCTGATTAGCCATGTGGTCACCTCCACAAGTATAACACCGATTCAATGAGGTGACTCTTGGTATTCGTCTATTTTGAACTCCTAGCTCCGTGGCAACTTGCTTTACTATTTCATCTAGCTCAGTGGAGGCTCTGGAGGTATGACTAGTAGAACTGTCACTCTTTATAGAGTTTGGATAGTCCTAACTCCTCACCCAAGTTGTCTTCTATGTCAATGCAGGTCCGCACACACTCTTCTATGCTTCTAGGCTCTTTCAAGTACACATATGATCTTAACTTGGTGCTTAGTAAGCCATCTAAGAACAAGGCCACTTGTTTGGCAGGTGTGGGCAACTCTAGAACAGGGAATCTTTCTAAGTACTATCTAAACCTTCTTCCTGCTAGTCGCACTATTTCTTGGGATGTCTGCTTGAAGCTGTGGATCAAGGATGATGTGTTATGCCTGATACCACTCTTGGGAAATTCTACAATAAATTCATCTAGCAGTTGACCTATATCGCGGTAGTTGCGACTACTCATTGGTTGAAACTAAGCTAAGGTAGTGCCCTTAAGAGTCAAACCAAATGCCTCGTACTGGGTGAAAAAATCCTCAACCTGTTCAGCTCTTAACACTTGTTTGAATTTGGCCACATGATCATAAGGATCTCCTATCCCGTCAAAATAATTCTTCATTGCCTTGATCACTTGAGTGGTTCTAAGGTTTCTTGGGTGCTCTCGGGGTCTAGGCAATGGAAAATCCTGTTCATCTCTTTGTTGCCTATGTGCTTGATGTCTCTCTCTTTCAGGTCTTTCATTTTCAAATCCTGATCTTTTCCTGCCCACAGTGTGTGCAAAACTTACCTCAGGTCTCTCTCTAGTTCTTTCTCTCTGGGCTTCATGAGCTTTGGATGATCCTACTCCTTGGAGGCCATGGGACACATTGGATCGTGGTGGAGGAAAGACCAATTCACCCTGCGAAGCATATGCGTGCCTATCATGCTCTAATACCAAGAACATTTTCTCTGATGTGTTATGTAGGTAGACAACTTTGCCTGGTATCTCTAGATCCTTGAAATCGTAGATGATGACTATGCCCAATTGGCTAGGTTGATCTGGCTTGAATCTCCAAAAGGCTTCCTCTGTTTCTCTATTCAAGAATAGTTCTATGCTTTTGTTGTCTTGAGGGATCCAATCTGGAGTGATCAATCTGGTCAAAATTGATTTACCTCTAGGAGTCTGGGGTCCTTGTCCTACATTTCCTTGTTCTAGGTCTCCTATCTCATTCTCAAGAATGACATTTCCAAACTCATCAATCCTATCTGGTAGGTTGGTGACCACATACATGGTTCCTTCCTTATCAATGTATGAACCTTCTTCAAACTTGACTATTGGGTGTTCAAGTCCAAAGGGTTGATCTGAATTTTTGAGTTGGACCACTAATCACCTTAGGCCATCCTCATAGATGCGAGCACCTAATCGGTTGGTCCGAATATATTCCAACTGTGTCTTATAGGGGCCTTCTGGTGTTTGTAAATAGGCAGTGCCTGAGTTACCTGCAGGTTTCCCCATGCTAAAAGACATTTCTGAATCACTTGTGTCTGAACTTTGTACGTAAGGATAACCACTTAATTGTTGTGCCCAAGACTTAGCTGTATGGTTGACACTATACTGAGAAGATCTAATGCTTTGTCTATCCTTGCCTAGGTGTCTACCAGATCTCAGGTTCATAAGCTTTGGTTAAGAGTCCAAAATTTCCCCTTGGTATGGTTCAAAATCCTTTGGAGTCCCCTTGGCTCCCTAGTCCCACCTGAGGGTCAACTTCAAATTAGTCTATCTGAAAATCAACGCATTATTCTTATAAAAAGCAGTTGAGACTGTGTAGGATTCGAAACGAGCTTTCCAACGAGCTATAGAGCTCAAAAAATGGACTTTGGATGAAAAAGTTATGTCAAATCAGGCTCTTGGGGGTCAAAACAGGGAAACAGGCACTTATGGAAAAATCACGATTTTGTGTGAAAATTGCGATTTTGTGAAATCAAGAGAATCTCGATGCTGTGAAATCAAGAGAATTGCGATGCTATGAAATCAAGAGAATCGGGATGCTGTGAAATCAAGAGAATCGCGATGTTGTGAAATCAAGAGAATCGCGATGTTGTGAAATCAAGAGAATCGCGATGCTGTGAAATCAAGAGAATTGCGATGCTGTGAAATCAAGAGAATCGCGATTCTGAGCAATCCCCAAGAAATGCGATTTTGAGTGAGAATCGTGAAAAACACAATTTTGGGAGAGAATCGTGTTTTGAAAATCGCGATTTTGAGGCCACAGAGAAGCGTGTTTTCAGAAAATCATGTTTTTTGGCTGAAAATCGTGATTTATGAGAATCGCGATTTTGAGCCCAGTGAAAATCGTGTTTTCTCAAAGTCGTGTTTTTACTTGAAAATCACAATTTTGGCTGAGAATCGTGTTTTTGCTCAGAATCGTATTTTTTGAGAATCGCCAAAAAAAATCACACTTCTGAGGGTGACCAGAGAATCGTGTTTTTGAAAAACTTAGAGAATCGCGATTCTGAGCACAACTAGAGAATCGCGATTCTGAGAATGACCTCAGAATCGTGTTTCCTTCAAAGAGCTTTTAGGCGGGAAATAGAAAATCATGATTTTCAAAAAAATTTGAATTTTTCACACAATCGCGATTTTCATCACAGAATCGTGTTTCTTGGCGGGAACTTCGAATTTCTGAGCGCCGAGCAATGGCGAGCTCCGTATGTGCAGAAAATCGTGAAAAAACACAGGCGCTTGCTCTCCCTTGCACTTCGTAACTCCTTCCCACACAATAATGAATGAAATATGGTATGAAAATGGTGAAAATGCACTAAAAAAAACAAGAAATTCCTATGAAGATGAAGATGGATGAAGATGGAGATGATGATGATGATGAAGATGGAGAAGAAAAATAAAAAAAATAACAAAAATGATAGTTTTTTTACCTTCCAACGTCGCAAATCTACAATCTTACCATCACAACACTCGTCCTCGAAGCTCTCTCCCCGGCAACGACGCCAAAATTTGGTGTAGCTCAAGCGTAAGCACCACCTCCTTTACTTGTCAATCCGCGGAGACATGAGGACTGGTATGAAGACCAAGAGCAAGTGAAGGCACAAGTGTGTGAGTGAAAGCACACAAACATGCATACATATACACACACGCGCACAAGGTAAGATCAAAGAGAGGAACAATGAAAAGCTTCTATTGCAAAAGAGTTCTCTTACAAAAGCTCTATTCTCTAACAAGCTAACCTCAAAAATGAGCTCTCTAGCTCTTGTTATAGTTTTTTGACTAGTTTTGGCCTTGTCCAGACCTAGTGTTTGGCCTAGTTAAAAATTAGGTTCCAGGGCTTATTTGAGGGCTCAAACGAAGTCTTAAAATTATGAAATTTGGTAGGATGATACTTCTAATACTCCTCAAGCTATGGACTCCTCAACTTGAACAAAATGGAGTTACAAAAATAGAAAATGGTATTTACAATGGTTTTTAGTGATGAAAATCACTATTTTTGTAGGGAATTCTTGTGAAAATTTGACATACACTTCTTGGAGCTCCCTACTTGCTCCCTTTTCTTGTGTGTCCACTTCTTGATCCACTTCCATGCTTTGTCCTTGACCTTGAGCTTCAACAGGATGGCAGAGATGCTCAGGCACATGCATTGATAGCCTTGTCTGTCAAACGTGCCATTATTCCTCATATTCACTCTTCAAAATAGCTAAGGATGCTTGGGATGCACTTACCACTTTATACCAGGCAAAGAATGAGGCTCATACTTTTTCACAAAGATCAAAGATTTGAAGGAACAATTGATTTTTGCTGATGAAGTCTTTCCTGATAGTTCACTTGTGAAGACTGTTTTGAATGGTCTTCTCGATTCATATCAGAGTTTTGCTTGTACTATTCATTTGATGATGAAAGGCAAACCAAATGCCTTAATATTTGAGGAGTTAATCTCTATTCTATTGCAAGACGATCAGTCTAGGTAGAACAGGTCCATTATGCATGTTGTAGATCAAGCTTTCCTGGCTAGTCAGAAGGGCAAAGGTAAATGGAGCTCTTCTACTAGTAAGCATAAATTTGCTAACTATGCACAATCAAAGAAGGATGAAAGAGATGACAAGAAAACAAAAAAGTAAAAACTATTTTGCAAGTACTGTAAAGCAAATGATCATGTCATTAAGAATGGTCCAAAATTGGCTACAAAAGAAGCAAAGAAAAAGGAAGCTAGATTGGAGAGGCCTCTACACCAAAGAGGGAGTCTGCTAAGCTAGTGCAGAATGAAGAATGGCTGTTTACTACTATTTGCAGTTTTGACCCATCTTCTCCTAAACAATGTATGTCTATAGTACTAAGATGTTTGGTACTTTGATAGTGGGGCAACCAAACATGTTACCTTGCAACATAGTTTCTTCCCTTCACTTGAGCCTACCCCTACATGGAATACTATCACATGTGCCAACAACTCCTCTTATCCTGTCATGGGAGTTGGTAAGATCATTTTGACTACTGCTGATGGTAGTTCTTTTACATTATTGGATGCTTTATTTGTGCTAGGGATAAAAAAGAATCTGTTATTAATTTTAGCTTTAGCCAAGATTGGCTTGGTTGTGAGATTTGTTGATGATAGATGTACATTTCATGATTTATCAAATGGCAATGTGATTATTGCTTTTGGCATTTTATGTCGTGGGCTGTATAAGCTCATAGACTATGAAAAATATGTGAATGATTCGGCATGTGCAGTACATGATTCTCATGCTATGTTAGATGCAAAGCTTTGGCATGCACGCTTTGTTCATCTAAATTTTGCTAGTTTGCTACACCTGCAGAAATCTGAAATGATATCCTCTCTGCCAAAAACTGAGGCACCTGGTAAACATGTTTTTGAAGACTTTATTTTGGGAAAAATGCAACGTTCTGCCTTTCCAAAAGATGGTTCAATTCGAGCTACTCAAAAATTATAGCTTGTTCATAGTGATGTATGTGGTCCTATGTAGACACCCTCTTTTGGAAACTATCTTTACTTCGTGACTTTCATTGATGATTTTTCCAGACATGCATGGGTATATCCATTGAAAGCAAAGTCCGAAGTGTTTATGTGCTTCAAACAGTTTCAAACAGTTTCTAGTTTTGGCTGAAAATTTGTCAACATGTAAAATGGGCACCCTTTATTCTGATCGAGGGGGGGGGGGATATATGTCCTGTGGCTTTAATGCATTCTTGGGTGCACGTGGGGTAAAACATCAATGTACAATGCCATGTACACCTCAACAAAATGGAGTTACTGAATGGAAGAACATGTCACTAATGGAGATGACAAGGTGTATGGTCAAGAGTCAAGCTTTACCACATAGTTTTTGGCTTGAGGCTATTATGTGTGCAGCATATGTACTTAACACGCATCCCACTAAAGCACTGCAGTCTATCACTCAATATGATGCTTGGCATGGTCACAAGCCATCTATTGCTTATCTATGTGTTTTTTGTTGTTTGGCATATGCATTAGTGCCTGAACAACAACGCAAGAAATTAGATGATAAAGTAGTGAAATGCATTTTTGTTGGGTCTAGTTCTAAAAGCAAAGTCTATTGTTTGTATCATCCACAAACTAAACACATTTTGGTTAGCCGTGAAGTTGTTTTTGTGGAAGATGCTATTCAGCCATTACTTTCATGTACTAAGGAGACATCAGTTAGCTCCAAAGACATGTATGACACTTTGTTGCCTCTTTTTACAGGTGGACAGTCTAGTGTTGGTCCTAATGAGGCAACTTCTCTTCCTTTATAAGTTTCATGTGATGATGCAAATTATTCTATTTCTGATGTAGATTTATGGATGCACTTGTTGATGAGAGAGTTGATATTGAGGAGGCAAAAACTATGCCAAAAGGCTGGTGCAAACTTTGCATGACATCAAACTAGATGCACCTCTATCATATTGCACTTTTTCAGACTCTCATAGTGGTTCTTTTGCATCACATTGCTATGCTATGGCTACCTCTAGTCTCTGTGATGAGAATGAGGCTGTTTCGTTTGATGAAGCACAAAATTCAAAAAATTGGATGGCTGTTATGTAATCTGAATATGATGCTATAGTGAAGAATGGTACCTGGACTTTGTGTGACTTGCCTCCTGGAAAGAAGGCCATTGGCACTAAGTGGGTATACAAGCTAAAGCATAAGCCTTGATGGAACAGTTGACAGACATAAGGCTGGGCTTATTGTAGAGGGTTATGCACAGGAAAGAGGCATTGATTTTGATGAGACATTTGCTCCTACATGTCAAATGATTATTGTTCATAGCATCTATGTGTTTCTAGCTCATCATGGTTGGAATGTACATCAGTTGGACATTAAAAATCCATTTTTGAATGGTGATTTGCATGAAGAAGTATATGTTTTTTCAGCCCCGTGGCTTTGTGCAAAAAGGTCATGAAAACCAGGTGTGCAAGTTAAAGAAGGCATTATATGGTTTAAAGCAAGCACCACGTGCTTGGTATGAAAAGATATATGCCTATTTGATTGCACATGGTTTTGAGATTAGTCCAACTGAAAGCACCTTATATGTTAAGTGTGCAAATGGTGTGCCTCTGATCATTCTTGTGTATGTTGATGACATGCTGCTCACTGGTCCTCATGAGAAGCATATTACTGATTTTAAGGCTCATTTTCATGGATCATTTGAGATGTTTGATTTGGGGCATTTGCATCATTATTTGGACATTCAATTTATGCAAGTTGATGGTGGAATAGCTTTGTGCCAAATGAAATATATTGACACATTATTGCAACTTTTTGGCCTTGAAGACTATAAACCTATTGCCACTCCTATGGAGACATGTTTATGATTGAGCCTTCATGATGCTAGAGATGCATTTGATGCTCTTCTCTATCAGTAGGTTGTTGGATGCTTGATTTACTTATGCATTACATGTCTAGATATTGAGTTTGTTGTCTCAGAGATGAGCAGGTTTATGCATTGCGTAGGTGTCAAGCATTGGCAAGCAATTAAGCATATCTTTTTCTACTTGAGTGGTAACCGACTACTTGGATTATTTTATCCCAAGGGGGATCACTATAGCCAGATTTACATGCTGTTTTTTACTATGATTGGAAGATTGCTATGACACCCATGTGTACACTGTTGGCTTTCACTTCATGCTTGGTAGCTCATGTATATCTTGGTTGAGCAAGAAGCAGCCTACTGTGGTCACTTCCAGTTGTGAGGCAGAGTATAGGGAAGCTTTCACAACAAGTGTTGAGTGTGTGTGGCTCATATGCCTTATGGTAGATTTGGGTGTTGGTCAGTCTTCTACCCCACCTTCTTCACTGACAATCAAAGCGCATTAGCAGTTTCTAGGAACCCTGTGTTCCACACTTGCACTAAGAACATTGAGGTCCATTATCATTATGTCAGGGAGAGGTTCTCTCTTAGAGAGATCAGCTTGGCATATGTGCCCACACAGGAGAACATTGCAGACCTTTTCACGAATGCTCTGCCTAGGGAGAAGTTTGAAGCTTTCCACAAAGGTTTAGGCTTACTTACTTTTGTGGATTGATTCCACATAGCTTGGCACTCCCTTATACATGAGTGCTAGCTCCTTGTTCACCGCATCACTTCCAAGGGGGATTTGTTGATATATTTAGGTAGTGGTGTGTGTGAACACAATAGGACCACCGGGGCACCTTTTTCCCTCTTTGGGAGGTTTTTTCCCCCAGCTTGTATATATGCCTATTGCCCTAATGAGTGACTCATCTTTGTACATTCTAGTGGTAATACATTTAGTGTTGTGTGTCATGCTCCAAGCTTCTTCTTCTTCCTTGTGTTGTTCATGTGCTTTTGCAGACCTCAAAATCCAACATTCGCAACATTGGGATGATCCACATTGTTGTTGCTCCTATCTATGCTCCACCTATTCCTATTGATGAACCACCTTGATTCCCAATTGTAGATGATGGTTTACCACTTGACATCTCTCTTTTGTCATTGAAACCTCCATGTTTTTGCTTCTACACCACTCAAAGTCTCCTAAGCTTTGATACAATGTAAGAAAAAAATAACAACAGAGTGGAATAGACTAGTAGATAGAGTTGAGAAAAAAATGCAGACAAAGGTAGATAGAGACTGAAAGGTAGAGAATTCATATTCTCATATTCCAAAGTGTAATGCAATTACAATGATGGTGCTATCCCCCCATGCGCTCCTAATGTGGAGCTTACATGGGGATCTAGATAGACTCTAGATGAAGGGCTTACTAGTGCACAATGTTGTGCAAAGCTTAACCTTGGCCATGCTTATATAGCTTTTACAAGGAGAGTCAATATAGATAAACATAGTCGAGAGATACAAAATAGTCGGCAAAGTATACCATCCGACAATATTTCCATGATTAAAAGTCATATCATCTCTACCCTACAGGCCAAAGGGATAGGCCCCTTGGACCCCACAGAAGGGGGAAAGCCCCCCCTTTGCACTCCCCCCATCAAGGTTCTATGGGGAAACTGCATGGCCCCATAGGGCCTTTATTTTTGCCTTGAATGGCAAGCCAATGGCCTGGAAGTTTATGCCCTAAGCTAATGGCTAGGCTCACAAAGATCATCTATAATCATCAATAGTCACACATAGACCTCATCTAACTTCCACAGTTGTCCAAGCTCTTATAATGGCTTCTCCTCATAATGGGGGACTTACAACTTAGAGCACCATGGATCATTTGTGGTCACTAGAGTATTGAGCATATCTAACATCCCCCACTTTGTACTTGGTTTGAAACTTGTAGAGCCTACACCATGCTCTTGGCAAGCTCATTTCTAATCCATACAAGTTTTCCCATGTCTCGGTCTACTCACTTTGAGTCTCTCACATCTTTCATTTTGTGAGTACACTCTTCTTTTCATTTTGCTTCTGTGTGTGTATGCACCACAAGGTCACAATGTTTTGTGGAGAACAACTTGTCATCTTAACTAAATCAAACACCTTTAAAATCCCCCAAGAATGGATATTTGATAGCGGTGCTACTTCTCACATGTGCAATGGTCGAGAATCCTTTTAGGAGCTAGAACAACAAGAAGGAGAACTCTACCTAGGTAACAAGAAGAGTCTTCAAATCGAAAGAAAAGGCAAAGTCTAGATCACCAATCATAAAGGAGAATGCAAAGCTTTATCCAATGTATTATTTGTACCTAATCTTCTCCTTCTAGTAAAAACCATCAGTAAGAATTAAATCAAGTATTCTTTGATAATACCTTAGTCAAGCTAGTTTATTCTATGACTCAAGATATTATAGTGCAAGTCATAGAAGACAAATGTTTATACAAGATCTCATGCTTCCTAACTAAGGAATCACTCTCCACACTTTGGCATCAAAGATATGGAAATATATCCTATCTTCCCAAAATATCATCATTTTAATTGGTTAAAGGATTTCCAAAGGTCACACAAATTTAACATGTTTGCCAAGCTTGCACTCAAGGCAAACAACATAAGGCTCCAATACCAAAAGAGGCTTCCATCAGAGCATGAAATCCTCTAGCCCTTTCCACATGGATCTTTGTGGACTTATGAATACACAATCTTTGAGTGGGTTACTTTACTTCTTTCTCTTAGTAGATGACCACACAAGATATAGTTGGGTATATTTTTCTAAAGTCAAAAGCAAGTACCTTCTCCAAATTTAGAGAGTGGATCTTGAAGTGATTCACTGGCGATACACCACTGTGCGCTCTCCTTCTTGAGAGCTCCATGACGATATGCTCGGAGTAGAAAACCGAGTACCTGGGGGCGCACACAGTACTCCGCACAGAGGCTGTAGAATACGCAGAAAACACAGTATTCAGGGAGCACGAAAACTGACTTCTTAGGTCTTTCAAATGCGGTCGAACTTACAGTCTGTGACTGACCAGACCACTATATGTTTTATTAAAGAACATATACAAAGAAGTGTCCGGTGGCCATTTGGCCTTTCACATGGACACTAACAGTAACAATCTCCCACTAAAGGCCAATATGGCCAGAGTAACTATGGGAGAAAAAATAAAGGATGATAAAGAATACCTGAGTGTAAGTATACAAACTATACCTCCCACCTGATGGGCATGTTACACAGTATACAAGTGACTATGTAAGATCAAGAATCAAGTAACCCCCATCAAGTGACAATAGTGTCGAAAGCTATCCTGTGATAGAGCTTTAGTCAAAGCATCTGCAGCATTATCTCGAATGTGAACCTTCTCAAGAATAATGCGCTCAGTGGCTAAGCAATCTCTAATGAAGTGATACCTCACCTCAATGTGCTTGGTCTTTGCATGATAGACCAGATTCTTAGCCAAAGCAATGGCACTCTGACTATCACTGAGCAAGTGAGGTACATGCTGAGGTAAACCCATATCACAAGCAAGACGAGAAAGCCACAATGCTTCCTTACATGCCTCACTTGCTGCAACATACTCTGCTTCTGTGGTGGAAACAACTGTACATTCTTGAAGACGAGATTCCAAGAGATAGCACCGCCAGCAAAATGAAAAATGTACCCTGATGTAGACTTACGATTGTCTACACAACGAGCATAGTAAGAATCTGTGTAACCAATAATGGATGCTTTCCCTCTACCTAAGCATAGACACTTGTCCTTAGTGCCACTCAGATATCTCAAAATCATTTTGACCGCTTCCCAATGTTTCTTGCTAGGATTAGACATATATCTGCTCACAACTCCCACTGCAAATGCAATGTCTGGTCTCATAGCTACCATAGCATACATGAGACTACCAACAGCAGACTGATAGGGAATTTTGGTCATGAATTCCTTTTCCTCATCTGATTTGGGTCAGTCATGCTTGCTCAATTTCATATGTGGGTAAAGGTGTACTCAATGCCTTTCCACCCTACATATTGAATCGGTGAAGTACTTTGGATATGTAATCACTTTGAGACAAGTATATGCATCTTTTACTCCTATCACGAGTAATGCGCATGCCAAGAATATGTTTGGCATCCCCCAAATCCTTCATATCAAATGTCTGACTCAACTTCTTTTTGAGAAGTGACAAATCATAAGAGGACTTCCCAGCAATCAACATATCATCGACGTAAAGTATCAAGCATATCAAACTGCCAGGCAATAAGGTTCAATCTTTTGGTTAGTTTACAGAATGGCTTCAGCTTGCTAAAATCAAGGAAGAAGATGACGAAATTCAAGATAGATGGTGGTGGTGAGTTCACATCAACAAAGTTTGAATATTTCTATAAGAGCAAAGGAATCAAGCATCAAATCACAGTGGCACATAGCCCTCAATAGAATGGTGTCGTAGAACGTCAAAATCAAACCATCATGGAGATGGAAATGTGCACGTTGAAGGGAAAGGGTTTGCCTAATCAATTTTGGGTAGAGGCTATCAACACTACTATCTACATCTTGAATCCAAGCTTCACCAAGGCACTTGATGGAAAGACTCCACAAGAGGCCTCCACTGGTGAAAAAACTTTTGTTTCCCATTTCAAAGCATTTGGAAGTGAATGTTATGTACATGTCCTATATAGGGAGAGAAACAAGCTTCAACCAAAAAGCATTAGATGTATCTTCCTAGGGTACAACAAAGATAAGAAGGCTTATAAGCTTTATGACCCTAAGGCTAAGAACATCATGGCGAGTTGTGATGTGGTGTTTAAATATGAGCATCCACATGCAGTAGAGGAGGGAAAGAGAGATTCCACTTTATCATCAAGCAAAGGGGCAATCCACTATGAACCTCACCTAAGAGCTATCCCTTGTACACAAGAGAAGGAAGCATCATCTTCAGATGATGATTCTGAAAGTCACCAACATGTCATCACCTAAGTAGAAAAGCCATTGCCATGTTGGGTGAGGCAGCTCTATGATTCTTGAAACCCCATCCCACAATCACTAGAACAAGTTTTAGATTGACCTTGGTGATCCTAGAGAATAGAGGAACAGAGATGGGCAAGCACCATATTGTAAACATAGCCCTGATGGTTAATCTCATTTAAGAACAAGCAAACGAACCAACCAATGTTGAAGAGGCACTCCCTGATCCAAATTGGAGGGCTGCCATGCAAACAACATACAACAATATCATGAAGAATGGAACTTGGGAGCTAGTGGATCAACCCGCTAAGCATAAATTCATTGACACGAAGTGGGTTTGGAAGCTAAAGTACAAGGCTGACGGTACTCTGGAAAAGTACAAAGCAAGACTTGTTGCACAGGGCTACTCACAATTTGAAGGCATTCACTTTTGTGAATCATTTTCCCCGATTGCAAGGATGACTACTATCCGAGTAGTACTAGTTGTGGCTACACATAAACACTGGCCATTCTATCACATAAATGTCAAATCAGCATTCTTGAATGGAGACCTCAAGGAGGAGATATATGCGTCTTAGCCACTAGGCTTTGAGGCTCCCCATTCAGAAAAACAAGGTATGTAAGCTGAAGAAGGCATTATATGGGGTAAAACAAGCCCCTTGAGCATGGTACCAGTGGATAGATAAGTATCTCTGGGATCTAGGTTTCAAAAGATCTTCTTCTGATGCTAACTTGTATGTTCTAAAGAGAGGAGGGAAGACACTTATGCTTGTACTCTATGTAGGTGACCTTGTGATGATAAGAAATGATGATGTTCTTCTTCAACAAACAAAAGATGCCATAAGTTCAAAATTTTAAATGATAGACTTGAGCTTAATGCATTATTGCTTAGGCCTTGATGGTTGGAAAAAACTAGAGAAGATTTTCATCATTCAACAAAAGTTTGCAAGATAGATATTGAAGGCATTGGACATGGAGGATTAATTGCAAGGAAATTTCTATACCTATGGAGGTCAACACAAAATTATCTATTGAAGATACTTCACCTCTAGCGGATATTGGAAGATACAGGAAACTAGTTGGAAGTCTTATCTACTTGTGCAATAGCAGACTAGATATCTCTTAGGTTGTTGGAGTAGTAAGCATCTTCTCTAATAAGCCTTGCCAAACTCATTAGAAGGCAAGCATGTGGATAGTCAGGTATGTGAAAGGAACCACTAATTATGGTATTCTTTATGAAGAAGGATCATCTCTGGTTGGATATTGTGAATCAGATTGGACAAGAGATTTGATACTAGAAACTCATTTGATACTCCACCCTCAAGTGACCACAAATGATCCATGGTTCTCTAAGTTGTAAGGCCCCCATTATGAGAAGAAGCTATTATGAGAGCCCGAACATTTGTGGAACCCTAACTTCTAAATTAGATGAGGTCTATGTGCGATCGTTGATGGTGATAGATTATCTTTGTGATCCTAGCCATTAGGTTAGGTAGGACATAAAATTTACGGGCATTGGGTTTCCATTCAAGGTGAAAATAAAGGCCCTGTGGTGTCACAAATTTTCCCCATAGAGCCTTAATGGGGGGAGTGTAGAGGGGGGCTTGTCCCCTTCTAAGGGGCTCGGGGGGCCTATGCCCCCGGCCCATAGGCCCAAGATGGTAGGATTTCTTATCATGGAGATATTGTTAAATTTAATATTTTTCCAACTATTTTCTATCTCTTGATTACATTTATCTATACCAATTCGCGTTGTAAAATCTACATAAGCATGGCCCAAGTTGAGCTTTACATAACATTGTGCACTAGTCAGCCCTTCATCTAGAGTCTGTTTAGATTGCCATCCAAGCTCTGCATTGGAAGTGCACAGGTGGAAAGCACCATTGTTGTAATTGCATTACGCTTTTCAATGTGTTAGCGGCTGCCGGATTGGAAATGTATAACTGAATCTTGTTTGCACGAGCGAAAAGTTGTTACAGACAGTTTGTAAAAGTTATATAAATCAAAGAAAGACGCGCCAGTGACGGTTCCGTGATGGATCGCCAGACTGTCTGTCTGGGTGACTGAGCGGGGCGTTACTGTAGTGTCATTTGCATAATTTCAAGTATTCTGAGTTTTGTGTTCGTCTCTTGTCTTGTCTACCATCGACATCTATTCTGTTTGTTCGAGAGATCACCAGACTGTCTATCTGGGTGATTTGTCTGTAGCATTACTGTGTGTCGAGTTGAGTAATCCAGAGTATCTTGTCGACTTTCTGAGTATTCTGTGTGTATCTGTGTTTCGCCTTGTCTGTTGTCTGTTGTTTGTTGGTATCCATTGTGGTTGTGAGTCTCAGCTAGTTCGCGTATCGGGTTGTCTCTTTTCTTGAAATGTTCTGCAAATATGTGGCGAAGTTTGTGCAGTCGTGGTAACTCTTCTGGTATTCGTGTTGTCTTAAGTTGTCTGTAGTGTCTAGGTCCAGGATTCATACAGCAAGGTTTAAGCTACAATCGGATTTCCTAGGTTGCATACTGAATCTTCAGTACGGTGTATCTGAACACTGGGATTCTCTATGTCTTCAGATATTGGACGGAGTGTGGTATCCATTATGTGAAGGTTAAACAAATACTCTTGTTCTGATATGTTAAATAAGTTTATGTGTAGATGCAACATAGCATCCTAACGTATTCGGTACATGTGGTTGAGCTAAGACTATGAACTGTAATGTCTAAGTACTGCAAATTCTGGTTAGAGTTCTCAGAATCAGTATTTTGCTATGTGTAAGTAGTTAGTTTGAGAACTAAGTACAGGGCCTCTATCTAACAGACCCCTTCCACTCCTAAGAACCCAAGAATTGCTTAAACGCACTTCTGACAGTTAGAAGAATAAACAGCGTTTAACACTGGTGCCGTCTGTGGGAAGGTGGCAACAGATCAGATTGTTGCAAACCTGTTGTGGAAACGTGACTATAAATTTTTAATCGACAGTAATAGTATGCGATTAGTACAAAAGATGATACATGCCGGTAATTGATCTGGTGAAATGTATCCAAAGAACCGCTAGCCTGGGGTACTTAATTTGCTAAAAATGACTCCGGGAGGTAGAAGTACAACTAGGTCTAACCCAGTTGTCAAGAAAGTAAAGAATGTTAGTAGTGATTCCGGTCATATTCCGGTGGAACGTGCTACGCCTCTGGTAAATTCCGGTACTAATTCGGCACAGTCTGTCGAAGATATAGTAACTCTAGAATCTACCAGGACGCAGCCTGAAGTTAGTTTAACAACATTGGGTAAAGATTCAAATTTGTTTACGACTAGAAACACTTTAGCCAAGGAAATTAGTGAAGGAGAAAAAGCGCCTTGTTTTGACGAAGATTCGACACATTACGGTGATATTTCTGTAACAGTTACTGAAAGACCGTAGTTTTTTGGCGACGGTTTATCATTTCTCGGTGAATCTTCAACCCAGTCACCGCTATTGGGAGTAAGCTTCCCTACATTTGACATCAAGAAGGAAGGTAGCTTGTTCTAAACTGAGATTCGAAACATACTGAACAAGATTATCGAACCGGAAAGTGCACAGTCCGACAATACAGATTCCGATAGTTCAGATATTCAGCCCCGGGATACAGAAGATACTCACAATACAACCATCAGAGCCATGAACGGGCAACAACAACAGCAACAACAACAACAACAGCAACAACAACAACTATGCCCACCAAGGCCGACTCCAACAGGAGTAACGTACACCAAATTTGGTGGATTCCCAAGAGATGACCCGGATGCTCATGTACGCACATTTGAGATAAGTTACGCAGTGCTCAACCATCCACCTGATCCGGCATATAAGGCTATTGTTTTCCAATCGACATTGGTCAACGAAGCAGCTAGATGGCTTACAGAATATGATATTAACCATTTCGGCACCTATGAAGCAGTAAGGGATGCCTTTTTGCAGAGATTCAGGCTAAAGAAGAATCTAGCCAAAATTTTTGACTACCTGCAAAACAATAGATAGAAGATAAATCAAAGAGTACAGGAATACGCCACTCTATTCAGGACTCATTTGAGGCAGTTACCACTAGCACATGCCAACCTACCGGATGACGGTATTACTCAATGGTTTATCAATGGATTGACTCCACAACTTAAACAGATTATGATCATACGCTGTGTAGGAGCTATGACGCTAGATGCAGTGATTGCAATGGCTTTGCAGCTGGAAAACAAGGTTGGAGGATTTACAGAAGATCTGGAGTGGTTAAAAGCAAACAGAAATATCGCCGAAGACCCGATCAGACAGATGTACTGCACTTCATGCAAGAATTCAGGCCATACTAGTGCCACTTTTCACTTAATCAGCTGTTTTGTGCTATCTGCAACACTACCGAACACACCACCAAAAACCGCACCTATAACGCCAAAGTGCAGGGAACAGCAACTGTCAATGCAATTATACAAGAACCAGGGCAGCCAGCCAATCACTATGTACCTCCGCAAATGAGAAACAACTAGCAACAAGGATATCGAAATTACAGAGGACAAAGAAATAATAACTACAATGCAAACCACTGGTAGGCCGGACCAGCACCAGAAAATCCCAATTTGCCACCACCGCGCTGTCATTTCTGTGGTGAATTTGGTCACATTAGAAGATTTTGTAAGGATGTAGTTGAGTATGATCAGAGAAAGAAAGAACGTCAAAACCCAATGGCTAATATGGTACAAATCACACCAGTAGAAACACACACTACAGTAATTCAGACCCGATCCGGTAAACAACTGCAACCAACAGCAGAAATATTTGAACCAGGCATACGTGAACAACAAAGGATGTATGATAAAGCTAGTCAATGGACCACCGCAGAACTTCTAGTCTTCCCAGATCTTATTCCGGTGACCCAGACTCCGTCAACCGAGGAAGGAACACAACAAAAGGATTCTAATTCAGCAGTAGGCACATCATCTTCAACAGGCGCATCATCTTCAGAATCTGTGGAAAATACAATCCAATCACAAAAGGCGTGGGAAATTTTATCTAAAGCATCCATCACTCTTCCTCTGGGCCAATTACTTGCACTAGTACCGAGAGTTCGACAATAATTCCAACAACAGTTCAGTCCTGTGCCTTCTTGCATTCCAGCAACAACAACAGTGCAACCGGAACCTGATTCTACGGTCGATCATTCAGTTCCTTTAATTACGGTATGGTATAAAAATCATAAAATCACACAGGTACTAATTGATGGAGGATCTAGTGTCAACATTGCTACTGCTGCACTGTGTAAAAAGTTAGGGTGGACCGAAATCGAACCAGTTCAATTTTTTGTCAGAATGGCCGACCAATCAAGAGTCCATCCCGTAGGACTTGTACGAAATGTACGAATAACTTTACAAGGTACAACTTTTAAAATGACCTTTGTCATACTAGAATTACCAGAATTCACCCTTGATTATAATCTCCTTTTCGGCCGACCTTGGCTGAAGCACGCTAAGGTGATACAAGATTGGTCTGCACAGGAACTCACTTTCAAAGATAATAATCGTAAATACGTTGTAAAATTAGATGCTATACAACCTTGCGAGTTGCATGCTAGACCGTATTTTGCAGAACCAGTCCATATGCTAGATGGGTTGTCAGATGATGAAGAAGAAGAGTTTCTGAAAAATAACATTGACTTGATCTCCCTAGGAACTGTTGATCTACAATCTGTTGTAGATAATTGGAATCCTACAGTTTGTATGATGATGACTGTAACAAAAAAGGATATGAAAGAAGATAAGGCTACCATAGATGACGCTGTTCTACAACAACTTTTTAAGCCATCTGAGAATACAGAGAAGCCTCAACAATTCTATGTTCCAGAAGATCAACTGACCACTTACAATTTAGGTGATGAAGAAAATCCACGACCTGTTAAGATAAAGGAGAGCTTACCGGAATTATTTCAAGCAAATCTAATTCAACTACTTTGAGAATTTTCTGATGTATTTGCATGGGATTACAAAGATATGAAGGGTTTGGACCCGCGCATCTATCAACACAAGGTCATGCTGAAGCCGGAAGCAAAACCACTTAAGCAGCCCAGCTACCGGATGAATCCAAACTATGCATCATAGGTAAAGGCAGAACTTGATAGGCTACTCAAAGTCGGATTTATTGTACCAGTAGAGCATGCTGAATGGATCTCACCAATTGTTATTGTCCCTAAAAAGAATAAGCAGTTACGAATATGTGTAGATTACCAGAAACTGAACGCAGCTACAGTGCCTGATCCATTTCCGCTACCTTTTCTTGACACAATGCTTGATAAAGTAGCATGAGATGAAATGTATTCATTCTTAGATGGGTACAGTGGGTATAATCAAGTTAGAATGGCTGAACAGGATATACCGAAGACCGCCTTCATTACCAACTAGGGTGTTTTCGCATGTACTGTTATGTGGTTTGGATTAAGAAATGCCCCAAGTACGTTCCAAAGGTGTATGCAGGAAATATTTTCTCCTTACCTTACCTCTTTTATGCAATTATATCTTGATGATTTTTCGATTTTTGGTAAGATGATAGCACACCTGTTCCATTTACAGTGCTGCTTTGAAAAGTGCAGAGAATACAGACTCTGTTTGAACCCAAACAAATTTGTGTTTGCGGTTGCATGTGGAAAGCTACTTGGTCACATTGTATCTGCACAGGGCATACAGGTGGATCTAGATAAAATCACAGCTGTGTTAGAAGCACATGTACCCACTACACCTAAGGAAGTAATGCGCTTCGTGGGCCAAGTAAGATGGCATGGTCAGCACTTACGGTGGCTTGCTCATTTGGCAATACCACTAAACCGATTGATAACCAAGACCCCTCGACAATTTGACTAGACCCCGGACTGTCAAACTGCTTTTGATCGTCTAAAGGGATTACTAACACAGGTTCCAATATTACAGCCTCATGACTGGGATCGCCCATTTCATGTATTTGTTGATGCTTCAAATATAGCAATAGGGAGCGTTCTAATGCAACAAACCGATAAGTGGTTCAGACCAGTGTACTATGCAAGTCGAAGATTAGCCCCTACTGAAAAGAATTACTCTGTAACAGAGAGAGAATGTCTATGTCTTGTATATTACGTCAAGAAATTCAGACATTATTTGCTGGGCCGTAGATTTACTTTTCACGTAGATCATGCTGCACTTGTCTATCTAATTCGGCAACAACATCTAGGTGGTCGATTAGCTCGATGGGTTCTGCTTTTACAAGAGTTTGACTACGAAGTTATTCATCGGCCAGGCAGTTCACATGCCTTAGCAGATTTTCTCTCTCGCTTAGATTCCGGTGAAGCTCCAGTCGGTATAGATGACACAACACCGGCAATTTATGTCTCTAAACCGACTAATGATGAAATTACAGACCCACCTATGCCATCTACATATTATGATCAGATCTTGACCTTTCTCACTGATGGATACCTTCCTACTCAGACTTCTCCTGCAATACAAAGGAAAATTTCAGTTTTCAGTCGCCGATTTCGGTTGATTTCTGGGGAATTATACTATACAGATCACACTGGAGTTTTACTTTGTTGTATTCCACCACATGAAGTTAACTCAGTCATTAATTTGGCTCACTCAATTCCTTCTGGTGGCCATTTTGCTGCAGACTTAACACACCGGAAAATTCTGCAAAGTGGTCTTTGGTGGCCTACTATGTACAGGGATGTATCACAGTTTGTCAAACAATGTGATAGTTGTCAGAGATCTGGACAGCTCCTGCAACGTCATCTTTTCCCTCTACAACCTGTCTTGCCATTAGAGCCTTTTCAGAAGTGGGGTCTAGATTTCATTGGACCTATTACACCATCAACAATGCTCAGTAATAATCGTTATATTTTGACATGTACTGATTATGCTACTAGATGGGCAGAAGCCTGGGCTTTACGGTCTGCCACAGCTGTTGCGGTAGCTAAGTGTCTACTGAAGGATGTCTTTCCACGTTTTGGCCTACTGCTGGAACTTGTTACAGATCAAGGCACTCATTTTATTAACAATTTAATGAAAGTACTCACACATTCGTTTCAGGTCACACATAAATTTAGTTCACCATATTATCCTCGTGCAAATGGTTTGGCTGAGAGTACAAACAAAACTTTGTTGAATATGCTTCGAAAACTCATTTTAGAAGCACCGGAAAGATGGGATCAACTGCTACCTGTAGTATTATGGGCATATCGAACTACATACAAGGTAACAACAGAATTAACCCCTTTCAAACTAGCTTATGGATTAGAAGCAATAGCACCGATGGAGATAGTTATGCCAAGTTTACGAGTAGCAATTGCTCAGAAACTGCTACCTGAAGAATCACTATCATTTCGGTTGGATACACTCAGAGAATTAGATGAGCATCGATGGCACAATTTTTTGACTATGCAGGAAGTACAGCTAAGACAAGCTCAAACACATGATCGATATCTAAAGACCCCAATTTTTTCGGTGGGACAACTTGTACTCTTTTACAATGCAAAGTCGAATCGCTTTGCTGGCAAATTCAAGTTACGATGGTTTGGCCCCTATCGGATTTCTGAACAAGTGGGCCCAGCAACTTTTCGGTTGACTACGTTGACCAGAATTCCTCTTTCGAAAGTCATCAACGGTTTGAAGCTGCGGCCGTATCAACACACATCTAACCCACACTGAAACGTTTCGCGGTTACCCGCGTCTTTGGGCGTTCTCTTTTCTTTTATTTTATTTTCTTTTCTTTTTTGGTGTGCTTAATAAAATAAGTCTATAAATATCCATGTTTTGATACCTAATTATGTCCACAGCCGCCCTGCCCTTTCCAGCTACTCACGCATGCACACCGAAGTTAAGAATTATCATTTCAATACCGTGCGATAATTAGTCACTCTTGATTGCTCTCCACTGCAACACATCTACTTAACCTTTTCTGTTTCGCCGAAAATCGCTATTGTGTTTGTGTGATTTGTGCTCTGTGTGCTTACCCTATGCTCTGTGTGTGCTGTCTCTGTGTGCGCCATGGAAGCTTTGGCTAACTATGCCGCCTTCCGTGATGGACTCCCTACCGCCATAGGAGAGTTCCTGCGCATTCGTGGGCTATCCAACTTCGCTGAACTGCCTTGGCATTCAGTGGAGTCCCACCCATTCTTTGCCCAGATCATCTCCGCCATCGCCAACACACCTGCCACCGAGCAGAGTTGGCCGATCACCTCCCTCCCATCCCGTACACTTATCACCTTCCAAGCTTTTGCAGAAGCGTTTATACTCCCTCGGCAAGGTCGGGAAAATGGCCCGAGTCTGCCAGTCGCAAGAATGATAGAATTATTTCCTAGGTATTCCTCAAACGAGTATGCGATCCTGTGTCGACCGGAACCTGAAAGATCAGCCCTCCAATTCTTAGTAGCTATTCTCAACCTACAGAAACGCACCTATGGAATATCCTGTCCCTTCTACTTCTCCATAGATTTAGCTGCTCAAGAACCAGTCAACTTCGCATCATTCTTCTTCCACTGCATTCATCGAGAGTGCGTATCCATAATTAAACAGGTGAACAAGGGAGGCATGCCAAGGTCCAGATTGCCGCACATCCTGTCCTTCCTTTTTCCGGCAATACTTGCAGCACAACCACCACCCAGAGGGCCTGTTCTAAGACATGAAGAATCTGTACAATTATGGGACGATGAGGAAGAAGATGAAGAGGAGCTAAACCAACTCTTCCGCAGAAAGAGAATCAGAATCAGTTCTTCTGAGAGTGAAGCACAAGGATCAGCCAAAGGAAACAAAGATGACGACAAAGAAGAAGCAAAACATGACGAAGAAACATTCCACGACACCGCAACATCGATGCAGCATGAATCCTCCACGCAATCATCTTCCTAGGAGCAACAAGAACAGGAAAATCATACTGAAGCTGACACAACCTCTACAGAAGCAGCATCCCAACAACAGTCTGAAAGGGAACAACAAGCAAATGAGGAACAAATTGCTAAAGAAGTTCTCGAAGAGCTGCCTAAGGCAGTTGACTCCACAGCCAAAGAAACTGCACAACACACCAGAGATAAGGCAACACAGTCCAATTCTGTTCTTCCCACTCCCCCACCGGAACCGCCAATTGAAACCATTATCCCCATCCAACCCATTCACCCTGCCGAACCCGCTGACTCCTCTTCATCATCACCAAACTACTCCCCACCCAACTCCCAACAACTCCCAACTGTGTCCTCATCTCAACCTCGCCAACATCTCCCACTTCCTTCGATTCCTGTAATCTCTGAATTGGCAAACATGGGTCAATTGCTCATTAACCTATGACAGCAATTACCAATTCAAATGAGAGAAGTCACAGATAACATCCGGAATGAGCTACAAGACAAGGTGGACGTCCTAGAAGCAGACATCACGCCCCTGCAAGAGGAGATAGATGCAGTCAAAGCCGAAAACCATTAGCTTCACTCACAAATTACCCATCTTCAAGCTCAACTTGCAGAACAACAGAAAATTGCCGATCAAAGAGATACCGCACTAGCAGATCTCAACCAAAAGGACAAGCTACTAAGCGAAGCACAGGCCGACATAAGTCAATTGAAGACCGATCTAAAGGATAAAGAAGATGCCAGAGTAGCATTAAGGTAATCTATTGGAAGAGACCAGAGTGCAACTCAATGAACTGGTGCAGCAAAACCAAGAACAGCAGAAGCAAGCTAAGCTAACAGAAGAATAACTTCAAAGAACAAAAGAAAATTTATCAAATGTCAACAACATGCTCAAACATTATCTGACCAAGGAAGCTCAGACACAGAAGCTAATATCATATCTCCGACACGAAAAGGAGTCATACTCCAGAACAGTAAACTTTCAGATTCAAGAAATCGAAAGAAGGGAGAATCAACTGGAAAATCAAAAGGAAAGAGTACAGAAGATGGAGCAAGAGGTTGCATAAATGAAGACATCCAGAGATGCGGCGCTTGCAAACTTATTTTATTTACAGGAAGCCTTTCTGCAGACCCAAGCAGAAATTTTGCTCACCGAAGCCATAACTCTAAGTTCTGTAAGAATAGATGCACAGTTAATAGAACCAGACACCCTAAAACAATTATTAGAAACTCTAAAGAAAAAGATCGCCCACACCTTTAGATTAGCTAGAAATATGTACTTAGAAGGCATTATAGATGAGCAATAGTTTTGTAAACCTGCGGGTTTGAGTCCACCGTGCGTGCCAGAGTGTTAGCGGCCGCCGGATTGGAAATGTATAACTGAATCTTGTTCGCATGAGCGAAAAGTTGTTACAGACAGTTTGTAAAAGTTATATAAATCAAAGAAAGACGCGCCAGTGACGGTTTCGTGATGGATCACCAGACTCTCTGTCTGGGTGACTGAGCGGGGCGTTAGTGTAGTGTCATTTGCATAATTTCAAGTATTCTGAGTTTTGTGTTCGTCTCTTGTCTTGTCTGCCGTCGACATCTATTCTGTTTGTTAACTTCATAGACGTTCGAGAGATCACCAGACTGTCTGTCTGGGTGATTTGTCTGTAGCACTACTGTGTGTTGAGTTGAGTAATCCAGAGTATCTTGTCGACTTTCTGAGTATTCTGTGTGTATCTGTGTTTTTCCTTGTCTGTTGTCTGTTGGTATCCATTGCGGTTGTGAGTCTCAGCTAGTTCGCGTATCGGGTTGTCTCTTTTCTTGAAATGTTCTGCAAATATGTGGCGAAGTCTGTGCAGTCGTGGTAACTCTTTTGGTATTCGTGTTGTCTTAAGTTATCTGTAGTGTCTAGGTCCAGGATTCATACGGCAAAGTTTAAGCTATAGTCGGATTTCCTAGGTTGCATACTGAATCTTCAGTACGGTGTATCTGAACACTGGGATTCTCTATGTCTTCGGATATTGGACGGAGTGTGGTATCCATTCTATGAAGGTTAAACGAATACTCTTGTTCTGATATGTTAAGTAAGTTTATGTGTAGATGCAACATAGCATCCTAACGTATTCGATACACGTGGTTGAGCTAAGACTGTGAACTGTAATGTCTAAGTACCGTAGATTCTGGTTAGAGTTCTCAGAATCAGTATTTTGCTGTGTGTAAGCAGTTAATTTGGGAACTAAGTACAGGGCCTCTGTCTAACAGACCCCTTCCACTCCCAAGAACCCAAGAATCGCTTAAACGCACTTCTGACAGTTAGAAGAATAAACAACGTTTAACAAATGTCAGAATTTGAGTTCTCTATCTTTTGGTCTGCATCTATCTTTGACTATGCTTTTCTCTCAACTCTATCTATTGGCCTATTCTACCATGCTATTATTTCGTCTTATAGGGGAGAGGCCCTCCTTATATAGAGTTGGAGGGCGCTCTCCAAAGCACATCATATGTGGGATACTTCCCCTTGAAGGACAATGAATACAATGGTAGAAGCAAATGGCAAGGTACACAAATACAATGAGATACAATGTAAAAGGTAATGGAATGAAAATGGAGTGTCTCCTAGATACAAAATGGAGATGCAATCATGTCAATACAAATGGAAATGAAGTAGAAGAAATCATTTCATCAACACCCCTCTACAACTCCATTTTGGAATGGTTGAATGTTGTAGAGGTCCACAAAGCACTGGAGCAAAACTGGAGGTAAAGCCTTCATGAACATATCCACCAAGTTCTCTTACGAGGTACACTACTCTAGAGTAATCTCCTAATATACGAGCTTTTGGTAGATGAAATGGTACTAGATCTTGATGTGCTTTGTTTGAGCATGGAACATTGGATTCTTGGCAATGGCCAATGCTTATTGGTTGTTAGTACAAATGCATGTTAGAGTAATCTACAAAATACCAATGTCAGATAATAAATATCAAAGCAAGATGGCCTCACATGCTACAAAGTTTGATGATCGGTACTCAACCTTGGTGGATGATAGGGCAATTGTAGGCTAGTTCTTACTTGCCCAAGAGGTAGGTCATGATCCAAGCAACAATATATATCTAGAAGTAGACCTTTGGGAATTAGAATCACTAGCCCAATCAAAATTTGAATATCTAAGGAGCTGAATGCCCTCTCCATACCAAAAGGCCATGATGTGGCATGAGGGCAAGGTATCGTAGTAATATTTGAGCAACATCCCAATGTGTTTGACAAGGCTGATATGCAAACTGACTAAGTATACCAAGTGCATAGGCAATATTTGGTCTCATGTTGGCTAAGTAAAGTAAATATCTAACTAGTTGTCAATAAGCATGCACATCCACTAGTGATGAAGAGTCCTCTAGTGTGAGCTTGATGTTTGGATCAAGTGGTGTGGATATTGAGTGACATTGGTCCATGTTATATCTGGAAAGAAGATCAGAGAAGTACTTCTTTTGTGATAGGAATATAACCTTCTTTTATTTTTCACACTTCCATGCCTAAGAAGTAGTGAAGGAGACCAAGATTTGTCATAGAGTACTCAAGGTGAAGTTGCATGATGATGAAATGGATGCATTCTTCATCTAGACATCTCAAGATCAAGTCATCTACATAGAGGATGATATTGAAACTAAGGACTCCTTCTAATATATGTATAATTTAGCATCAACATTGCTCCTTTGAAATCCTTTAGATTCAAAGAACTTGTGAATCTTGTCATTATAGGCCTCGGGCACTTGCTTAAGTCCATAAAATTCTTTGTGAAGCTTGTATACTTGATATTCCTTTCCTTTGATCTTAAAACGTTTAGGTTTTTTTGACATAGATGTATTCTTAAAGATCACCATTGAGGAAAGCACTTTTGAAATCAAGTTTGTAGATGGGTCATTTGAAGTTTGCACTTAGTGCAAGAATGACTCTTATAGTTGTAAACCTTGCAGTAGGGGCAAAGGCTTCTTCATAATCAATGACATGCTTTTGTTTATAACCCTTAGCGAAGTCTTGCTTTGTGCTTGTCCAAGGTATCATCTGATTTTTAATTGACTTTGTATAGTCACTTAATTCTAGTAACTTGATGATCAATAGGTTTTCGAAAAAAGTGTTCAAGCTTTTTTCTTTTCTATTGCATACATTTCTTTTTGCATTACTTCTTCCCATTCAGGTTGACCTTGAGCTTCTTTGAAATCGAATCTACTGAATTTGATGCATAAGTGCATAATTCACATAGTGACTTTGTTCACGCTGATGCTTCTCAATGAGCCTTTGAGATCTTCTAGGTTGGTGAGAAGCACTTGGTTTTGAGTTTTGCTTAAGAAAAATTGTGTCCCCCTCTCAAGTGTAGATGGGTGGACTCAAACTTGAACTTGGTTCTTTGGCTAAGTTCTTTGAAGCTTCATCAAATATGGCATCTTTTGAAATGGTGATGGAGTGGTTCTCAAGGTCATATGACCAATATGCCTTAGATTGTTGACTATGGCCAAAGAATAGGTGTTTCTTGGACTTAGATTATAACTTATGTCGATCTTCCTTTGGCACATGTATGAATGTTTCACCTCCAGAAACTCTTAAGTATTTGACGTTGGCCTTGCATCCATACTAAGCTTCAAATGGGGTCTTATTGTGTAGTGCACTTGTGAAGCCTTAGTTGATTATGTATATTGTAGTGTGTACAATTTCGGCTCAAAACTTGAATGGTACTGCCTTGTTATGTAACATAGTGCATGCCATTCCATGATTCTTTGAATCTTTCTTTCAGCTACTCCATTCTAGGATGGAGTATGAGGTATAGAGAGTACACACACAGAAGCAAAATGAAAAGAAGAGTGTACTCATAAAATAAAAGAGTGTGAGGCTCAAAAGTGTTGGAGAAACAATCACTAATTAGACATATATTTGAAGGTCAAATCTTAGGAAGAAAACCCCATGCCTATGTGAAGGGACAAATTCACAAATGTATTATACTTGTAAAGTTAATTCACTTTAGTTCTAGAAGTTTTTCAAAAGTCACGGGAATGAGAAAGTCTATATAAGTTAGTTAGTATTAACTGACGCGGTGAGAGAAGAAGAAGGAGGAAGACAATGAGAAAGTGAGAAGAACTCATTTTTGTATGACTGAGTATAGTCGGGCTTCTCTGAGTGAGAAAGCATCTGTAAAACTTCTGAGTTTTTTATAGTTATGAGAAGAACTGAGTAAAGTTCTGTGTATGAGCCTCTCTCCATCATCTCCATGATTACCTACTGTGTGATGAGTTACAAAGATCAAGTTTTCCAAGCAACTCGATGCCTGGCATCAAATCTCTGTTGATAAGTCATATTTTCTTTTATATTTTTCATTCAGTACTGAAGTGTTTAAAAACATGATGTTGTTGGAGCAACTCGATGCCTGGCATCGAATTCCAGTTGATAAGTCATATTCTAAGTGTGCATGAAATCACCTATAGTTTTGGTGTCCAGAAGATCAAGACTTTATGCGAGAAGTCGATGCCCGGCATCGAATCCCTGCTGAAAAGTGGCCAAAAACATCCCAAGTCGATGTCCGGCATCGAATTCTCGTTGCAAGTCGATGCTATGCATCGAATTCTAATTTTAAACAGGCGCTCTTACTAAAACAGGTAAAATTTCCAGTTTTGGAAGGTCATACAGGGTCATCTTGTGAGAGCCATAACTTGAGTTCTAGAGATTCGTTTGATGCATATGATAGCTTGTTGGAAAGCTCTACTCTTCTAGTTTCAGTCTATAAAGTTTCATGGAGAAATAATACTTGAGCTAGGAGAAATCAACAAAATACTGAAGGTATGTCATTTCGGTGACTAGGAATTTCTGTAGAAGCAAAGTTCTCACTTTAGGCTATCATTTCTCAAAGTTTGGAGTGGCAATGAGTTAATGGTGACCATAGAGGTGTTCTAGTGTCACATTAATTCATTTCTTGTGGTGTTTCATACATCAACAAGTGGTATCAGAGCAGAAAGATTCTCGAGAGCAGAAGACGACAAAGGTACGAGAAGTTTTGTAAAGTTTTCCATTAAAGTTTGAAAGGTGAAGCATTTGAAGACACAAGGCATCAAAAGGTTACTTCAAAAGTATCCTCATACACAAAGAACTTCAAAAGGTATTATCCTTTATCCTTTAAGCTCACAGGTTGCAGCAGAAGGGAAGGAGTATGGCAGACCATATCTCCATTAACAAACTGGACAGAGATAATTTCCCCGCATGGGTAATGAGAATGGAAGCCTTACTTATGAGTAAGGATCTCATGATATATGTTACAGGTGAAGAAGAGAAGCCAGTATTCGAAGATGAAAGCCGACCAAAGAAAGAGGAACTTGATGCTTTAAAGCATTGGCAGAAGAAGGATGCAAGTGCAAAAGCATACATCTACAATACAATCTCTGATCATTTGCTACCACACATCAGAGGATTGGAGTCATCTAAAGATATATGGAATGCATTGGAGTATCATTTCCAAAGTACTACCAAAGCAAGGAAAGCAAGTCTATGGTCAGAGTTTACAACATTCAAGAAGAAGCCAAGTCAAAGTATTAGTGATTATGTCACTAAGATGAAGGATCTAGCAGATAGTCTTGGATCCATAGATGAAGATGTTGAAGATCACAGATTGATTGCTCAAGTACTTGCAGGTTTGAGAGGGGATGAAAGGTGGAAACCTTTTGTCTTATCAACAGAACTTTCATTAAATCATTATGTTCCAGATTTGAACCAGTTGCTTGGTTTGATGCTCACATATGAGCAAGACTTGAAGGGAGATGGAGATAAAGAACAAAGTTCTGCAATGTACATGAAGAATAAGAAGAAAGGAGATAAAGGTAAGGCAAAGGATGAAGAGGAGTCTAATTCTCAAGCTTATTATACAAGAGGTAAAGGCACTGGTAGAGGAAGAGCAAGAGGTTTTGGAAGAGGAAGAAGTAATCAAAATAACAACAAAAAGGCTTGCTGGATCTGTGGATTGAGTAATCATTTGGCTCATGACTGTTGGCACAACCAACAAGGATCAAACCAGAATCAAAACAATAATAGCAGAGGCCGAGGTGGAAGATATCAAAGTAATTTCCAAAGAGGTAGACAAAGTCAAAGAGGAGGCTATGGTAGAGGTGGAGGAAGAAGTTGGGGACAGAATCAATCCTACAACACCACCTACTACAACTATGCAAATGACACACAGAATGAAAATCATACATCATTGATGATGAACTCAATCAACACATCAGATAAAGAAGATCTAAAGGTATTTTACATTGACTCTGAATGTTCTAATCATTTGTCAGGAAACATAGAATTGATGTCAGAATTGGAAAAAGGTATTTCGAGTCACACAGTTCAAACTGGTGATAATACAAGACATAGTGTACATTCAATTGGAAAAGTGAAATGCAAGAGTGGAGCAGATTTGCTAACCAATGTTTTGTATGTTCCTACAATACCTAAAAACTTGATTAGTGTGGGACAGATAGTTGAAAAAGGTTTTCAAGTCAGGTTTACAAATGAAGGAGTATTTGTGGAAGATCCAGAGAATGGATATAATCAGATTGTCTCTGGTAAGAAAGAAGGTAGACTCTTTACTTTAAGAGTGCAAGGAAACATTGGTCAAGCTTTGCTCACACATGATGAAGCAGTGATTACAGAACTTGATCTCTGGCATAAGAGATTAGGTCATTTCAATGAAAGAGGAATTAAAGCTATGGTTGCTAATCAGTCTGTACTAGGATTACCAAATGTGCAAAGTCAACATATGGTTTATAAATGTGAAGCATGTCAAATGGGTAAAGCACACAGGTTACCATTTCAAAAGAAAGGATTCAAACATGATGGAGTACTTGAGCTCATTCATACAGATGTATGGGGACCAACAAAAGAAGGATCTATCAGTGGCTCAAGGTACTATGTTCTTTTCATTGATGATGCTACAAGATGGATAACATTATATGTTTTGAAGGAAAGATCAGAAGTGTTTGGAGCCTTCAAGCATTTTCATGCATATGCAGAGAGAGTAACAGGTCAAAAGCTTAAAAGACTGAGGTCTGATGGAGGGGGAGAATATTTCTCCCAAGAGTTCAATGATTATCTTTGGAATGCAGGTATTAAGAGAGAAATAACTTGCAGGTATACACCACAACAAAATGGTGTAGCAGAAAGAAGGAACAGGACTTTGGTTGAGTTTGCTAGAGCTATGCTAAAGGAGAAGAATTGTCCAAATTATCTTTGGGCCGAGGCTGTAAATACAGCTACATATCTTGTGAATAGATTACCATGTGCAGCTCTCAATAGTATGACTCCATATGAAGCTTGGTGGGGTAAGAAACCAACACTAGATCATTGTAGAGTGTTTGGATCAATTGCATATGTTTATGTGCCATCACAACTTAGGCATAAACTTGAACCAAAGGCAGAAAAATATGTGTTCATTGGTTATGATGAAAAGCAGATGGGTTACAGGTTGTGGAATCCTCTAACCAAACAATTTATTGTTTCTAGAGATGTTACATTTGATGAACAGAAAAGTTGGTATGCAGATCAAAGTCATAGAGCTGAAGAATTTGAAGAAGAGGTAAGAAGATGTGAGAAAGGAAAATCAATTGTGCAGGTAAATAGAGATGAAGACTATATGCAAGCAAGTACATCCAGAAGTGGATTAACAAGAAGGAATGAAGAAGCTCCTATATTTGATGAAGAAGTGTATCCAGACACATATGAAGAATGTGAACCAAGAAGGTCAAGCAGGACTAGAAGACAACCAGAAAGGTATTCTTATGATACTTCTTACATAACTCAGAAGAACTATGCATATATGGTCAAAGATGATGAAGAACCTCAGAACTATGATGAAGCTAAAGGTAAGAAGCAATGGGAAGAAGCAATGAAGGAAGAGTTCAATGCACTGGAGGAGAACAAGACATGGGAACTTGTTCCTAAACCAAATGGTAAGAAAGTAATTGGAAATAAATGGGTTTATAAAGTGAAGAAGCTTGCAGATGGAAGTATAGCCAGATACAAAGCTAGATTGGTGGTGAAAGGCTATGCCCAGACCTATGGCATAGATTATGATGAGACATTCAGTCCCGTAGCTAAGATGTCAACTATAAGGACAATCATTGCTATTGCAGCTTCAAAAGGATGGACTCTAAGTCAATTGGATATAAAGAATGCATTCTTGAATGGATACATATCAGATGAGGTATACATGGAACAACCTCAAGGGTTTATAGATTCCAGGTATCCAAATTTTGTTTGCAGGTTGAGAAGAGCATTGTATGGATTGAAGCAAGCTCCAAGAGCTTGGAACTATAGACTGGTGAAGTATCTCAATGATCTTGGATATCAAAGTTCAAAAGCAGATTCAAGTCTACTTATCAAAAGAACAGAGGAAGGTACAATCTACATTTGTATTTATGTAGATGACATTATAATTACAGGTACTTCAGATGAAGGAATCAAGGAGGTAAAGAGATTGCTTGAAAAAGAATTCAAGATCAGTGACCTAGGAAAGTTATCATACTTTCTTGGAATGGAAGTTAGTTATACAGATCATGGCATATATGTGTCACAAGAAAGGTATCTTCTGAACTTGTTGAAGAAGTTTGATATGGAAAATTGCAGAGAAGCTTCAACTCCACTTGAAGTTAATCACAAGCTCAGTAAATATGATGGTGCAGACTACAAAGATATGAGGAAGTATCAATCTCTTGTGGGTAGTTTGATTTATGCTACACTAACAAGACCTGATCTTAGTTATGCAGTGGGAGTTTTTGTCACAATTCATGCATTGTCCAAAGGACCCACATTGGATTGCAGGTCAAAGAGTTCTCAGATATATCAAAGGAACTATAAAGGAAGGATTATATTATCCTTTTACATCAGATTTGAAGTTGAGAGCCTATAGTGATTCAGATTGGGCAGGTAATCAAGATGACAGAAGATCAACTCATGGTTACATGATATACATTGGTGATAAGCTTGTAAGTTGGTGTTCAAAGAAACAACATACATTAGCATTATCATCAACTGAAGCAGAGTACAAAGGACTTGTGGAAGCAGCTAAGGAAGTCATATGGATGCAGACATTGTTCAAGAGCTTAGGCATTGATCAAGGTACACCTACACTACATGGAGATAATATGAGTTCACTTTATCTTGCAGCAAATCCAATATTTCATGCAAGGACAAAGCACATAGAGATACAATATCATTTTCTCAGAGAAAAGGTAATGGAGAAGGAGATTGAAGTGGAGTACATTTCTACTAAAGATCAGTTAGCAGACATAATGACAAAGAGCTTGGATGGTGTGAAGACCAGCAGATTCAAAAGCATGGCAGGAGTAAAAGAAAAGAAGAATATATGAAGAAACAGGGAATGTCAATTAGTGATTGAGGGGGAGCTGTTGGAGAAACAATCACTAATTAGACATATATTTGAAGGTCAAATCTTAGGAAGAAAACCCCATGCCTATGTGAAGGGACAAATTCACAAATGTATTATACTTGCAAAGTTAGTTCACTTTAGTTCTAGTAGTTTTTCAAAAGTCACGGGAATGAGAAAGTCTATATAAGTTAGTTAGTATTAACTGACGCGGTGAGAGAAGAAGAAGGAGGAAGACAATGAGAAAGTGAGAAGAACTCATTTTTGTATGACTGAGTATAGTCGGGCTTCTCTGAGTGAGAAAGCATCTGTAAAACTTCTGAGTTTTTTATAGTTATGAGAAGAACTGAGTAAAGTTCTGTGTATGAGCCTCTCTCCATCATCTCCATGATTACCTACTTTGTGATGAGTTACAAAGATCAAGTTTTCCAAGCAACTCGATGCCTGGCATCGAATCTCTGTTGATAAGTCATATTTTCTTTTATATTTTTCATTCAGTACTGAAGTGTTTAAAAACATGATGTTGTTGGAGCAACTCGATGCCTGGCATCGAATTCCAGTTGATAAGTCATATTCTAAGTGTGCATGAAATCACCTATAGTTTTGGTGTCCAGAAGATCAAGACTTTATGCGGGAAGTCGATGCCCGGCATCGAATCCCCGCTGAAAAGTGGCCAAAAACATCCCAAGTCGATGCTCGGCATCGAATTCTCGTTGCAAGTCGATGCTAGGCATCGAATTCTAATTTTAAACAGGCGCTCTTACTAAAACAGGTAAAATTTCCAGTTTTGGAAGGTCATACAGGGTCATCTTGTGAGAGCTATAACTTGAGTTCTAGAGATCTGTTTGATGCATATGATAGCTTGTTGGAAAGCTCTACTCTTCTAGTTTTAGCCTATAAAGTTTCATGGAGAAATAATACTTGAGCTAGGAGAACTCAACAAAATACTAAAGGTATGTCATTTCGGTGACTAGGAATTTTTGTAGAAGCAAAGTTCTCACTTTAGGCTATCATTTCTCAAAGTTTGGAGTGGCAATGAGTTAATGGTGACCATAGAGGTGTTCTAGTGTCACATTAATTCATTTCTTGTGGTGTTTCATACATCAACAAAAAGTGAGTAGATCATGAAATGGGAAAACTCATATGGATTAGAGTAATCTTGCCAAGAGCATGGAGTAGGCTCCTCAAGCTTCAAACCAAGTATAAATGGAAGGAGAGGCCCTCCTTATATAGAGTTGGAGGGGGCTCTCCAAAGTACATAATATGTGGAATAATTCCCTTTGAAGGAGAATGAATACATAGGTAGAAGCAAATGGCAAGGTATCCAAATACAAAAGGGATACAACATAAAATGGAAATTGAGTGCCTCCTAGGTACAAAATTGATATGCACACATGCGGATACAAATGGAAATCATGTAGGAGAAATCATGCATCAACACCCCCTCTACAACTCCATTTTGGATTGGCTGAATATTGTAGAGGTCCAGGAAGCATTGGAGTGGAACTATAGGTAGAACCTTCGTGAAAATGTGTGCTAGGTTCTACTCTAGAGTAATCTCTTGAGATAAAAGCTTCTCACGGATGAAATGGTATAGATCTCGATGTGCTTTGTTCGAGGGTGGAACATTTGATTCTTGGTGACAGTCAAGGCTGATTGGTTGTCCATGCAAATGCATATCAGAGTAACCTGCAGAAAACCAATGTCAGATAATAAACATCAAAGCCAAATGGCCTCAGATGCTAAGAATTTGGATGCTCAGCACTCGGCCTTGGTGGATGATAGAGCAACTCTAGGCTGCTTCTTACTTTCCCAACAGATGGATCTTGAGTCAAGCAAGAATATGTATCCAAGGTAGACCATTGGGAATCAAGATCACCATCCCAATATAAATCTAAATATCCAGTGATTTCGATGCCCTCTTTGTACCTAAGACCATGATCTCAATTGAGGGAAAGATATCAAAGTAGTCTTTGACCAACATCCCAATGTGTCTGACGAGATTGATGTGCAAATTGACTGAGTATCTCAACTGAAAGAACTTGGAGAAGCTTGTAGAAGGTAGAAAAGTGCGTTTCGAAGCGACGAAGTTTGGTCAACCAACCGGCACAAGACCAGCCCTTGAGCTTATGGAGACTCAACTAGACCTTATAGGCATGCTATAAGTGCAAAGAAAAACACTATGTAATTTGGAGCATCAAGGAGAATGAGTCGATACAAAATAGATAGGTTCGCGGGTCGACTAGCTCAAAAAACTTACTATCTATGGAAGAGACAATGAACTTCAAATGCCCATAGCGACCAGCGTGATTACAATTAGAAAACATACTTTTATGGGAGTGATACACATAGAGTTGAGTGTATGGAATGCACAAAAGTATAAGTAATAAGCAAAATATGCTATAGGAATGAAAGCGACATTGACTAGTGGTACTTCCTATTTTTCAGGAATACGTAGAGATTGACCCCAAGACAGAAAAACTCAGATTTCTCCCAATCTACTGCACCAAATGATTTGAAAATGTATAGGCATAAACTAGACACTTATACCTTTCAAATGAGAGATCTTTCACTCAATTTGGTGCTTTGGAGAGAGAGAAGCAGCCTCTGCAAGATTACTATTGGTGAAGAAGATGATGCAGAGAATTGAAGGAGCAAGACAATGATGGTCACAAGTGTATGTATATTGCTTCCATGTAATGTACAAGTGATTTCAAGTATTTATGTAGACTAGGAGTGTTCCACGACTTTTACAAGTTGAATTTGAATTCAAATGAAGGTGGGAATGGTTGTTGGAGGGAATCAATTCACTTTCCTACAATCTAGGAAAAGTGAAGATCTACTTTGATCTACTTTTAGGTGATTGATTGCTTGATTGAATGCAACTTCAACCACCACAAATTCGTGGGATTTGGGCTCTATCTTTCTACCTTTACATGTGTAAAGCTCAAGGCTTTTACAACGATAAATGAACCATAAAAAATCTCTAAAAAACATACAATAAATGAGCATATGAAAATGAACTCTGCAACGGATATTCTTTCGACGCGATAGCCTTTGATGTAGATCAAATCCACCTCAAACATAGTGTAAGCTTGATGTTCCAACAGCTCCCCCTCAAGCTAAAGTATGCTTGAGTCTTCATTCTCTGATAGGTTGAATACCTGCCATATCTTTGAATCTACAAAGCTTTATTCCATCAAGTGCCTTCGTCATCATATTTGCTACTTGCTTTTCAGTAGGAACAAAAGAAATGTCGATCTCCTTTGCCATGAACTTCTCCCTGATGAAGTGGTAATGGACTTCTATGTGCTTGGTTCTTGCATGGAAAATAGGATTTGCCGCTAGATGCATGGAACTTACATTATCTCCAAATATGTGAGGTTTGGAACTCACAAGTCCCAAATCTGTATACAATGCTTTTAACCATATTGCTTCTTGAGTTGTTATGGTCAAGCCTCTGTACTCTGCTTTAGTTGAGGATAAAGCAACTGTTGGTTGCTTCTTGGAACTCCATGACACTAGCTTCGAACCTGCAAATGCTTCATTGATTGTACCTTTGAGATACTTAAGTACTCTCTTAGCCACGTCCATGTGTGGTCTTCTCGGTGAGTGCATGAACTGACTAAGCACTCCCACACTATATGAGATGTCTGCCCTTGTATGAGTAGCATATATCAAGCTACCTACCAAGCTTTGATACTCTTTAATGTCTTCAATTTTCTCACCTTCATAAACACTAAGTTTATGATTCATCTCCAAAGGTGTACCTGCAGGTTTAGTGTTCTCCATTTTGAGCTTGAGAAGAAGATCCTGAATGTATCTTCTTTGAGTCAAATACATTCCTTCATCTGTATATATCACCTGCATACCTAGGAAATATGTGAGCTCACCTAGGTCACTGATTTTGAACTCCTCTTGCATATGTCTCTTGATCCTTTGAATGCCATTTAGATCATCACCTGTCACAATAATATCATCTACATATACACATAGATAGATAACTTCATTGTGATCCCTTTTGATGAATAGAGAAGGATCTGAGCTGCTAGCTTTGAACCCTTGATCTTGAAGATATGTAACCAACCTGTAATTCCAAGCTCTAGGAGCTTGTTTCAATCCATACAATGCTTTCTTAAGTCTGCAACATAAGATGGATGATTAGGGTTTTCAAAACCTGGTGGTTGTGACATGTATACCTCTTCACTTATCCAACCATTTAAGAATGCATTTTTCACATCAAGTTGGAGGAGTCTCCAATTCCTTGCAGCAGCTACACTTATCAATGTCCTGATTGTAGTCATCTTTGCAACTGGCGAGAATGTTTCCTCATAGTCTATACCATGAGTTTGTGAGCATCCTTTGGCAACTAATCTTGCCTTGTACCTGCAAACTGATCCATCTGAATTTCTTTTAACTTTATATACCCATCGGCAACCAATTCTTTTGATTCGGTGACATTCGAAGCAAATCCCAAGTGTCCATCTCCTTCAATGCATCTATATCTTTGCTCATGGCTTTCCCAATTAGGGTTTCCCTTTGCCTCTTCATAGGTTGAGGGTTCCTCTGAAATAGAGTCTTTTGCCAAGTATATTGAATGCTTCATAACAAATGTGGAATCATATCCATACCTTTCTCGTTGTTTCTTCTCTCTTGCTGATCTTCTAGGTGCCTGTTTTGAGCATTCTCCAACCTCTTGCATCTTTGCTTTGCCTCTTGACTTCGATAGCTTGTAATCCCTTTCTCTTTCATCTTGGTCATCGTCTGTATCACTTCTTGGATCCTGGACGTGTGTATCATGCATGCTTCCTAATTGATGAGAGTCAGAATCAAGATCATATGGTAGTGTTACCTTTTGTTTGTCTTCATCATACCAAGACCTATGTTCTTCAAACACAACATCTCTACTTGTAGTAAATTGCTTGGTTGAAGGATTGAAGAACCTGTAACCCATCTGAGTTGAATCATATGCAATAAACACTGCCTTTGTTGCCCTTTCATCTAGCTTACCTCTTATTTGTGATGGTACATGAACATAAGCTAAACAACAAAAAACCTTGCAATGTCCAAGACTAGGTTTTCTTCCATGCCATGCTTCATAAGGAGTCATACCTTGAAGTGATTTGGATGGTAGTCGATTGACAAGGTACACAATAGTTGAAATAGCTTCTGCCCATAGATAATGTGGCAACTTCTTCTCTTCAAGCATTGTTCGGGCTGATCCAACCAATGTCTTGTTTCTCCTCTCTGCAATTCCATTTAGTTGAGGAGAGTACCTAGTAGTCACTTCCCTTTTGATACCTTTGTCCTACAAGAACTCATCAAAATCTTTGGAGAAGTATTCTCCCCCTCCATCAGATTTGAGCTTCTTTAGTGATCTACCTGTATGATTCTCCACATGTGCAAGATACTTCTTGAAGCAATCAAACACTTCATTCTTACTCTTGATAAAGTATAGAACAATCCATCTACTATGGTCCTCGATGAACGAGACATAATACCTTGATCCTGCCAATGAAGGTTCTTGACTTGGTCCCCATACATCTGTATGTACTAAGTCCAATAAGTTGTTGTGGATGTAGCCTTTGTGGTTGAATGGTTGTCTTTGTGTCTTCCCAATCTGATATGCATCACACCAGTTGATCATGTGTTGTCTTGATATGTTTGGTAGTCCTAGAACACTTTGATCCCTGCATATATCCTTCAAGGTTCTTTCATTCACATGAGCAAGTCTCTTATGCCACACTTCAAGCTCACTTAGGGTTTGAGACCCAAAGTTAAATAGAGCTATGTTCCTGGTGTCTCCTACTTCAAAAGTAAAGAGCCTACCATGCTTCTCACCTCAGGCTATCTTTTTGAAGCCTTGACATGGATCTTCCACAAAAGCTCCATGTTGGGTGAACCTAACTTGCAAGCCTTTTTCAACTATTTGGCCTACACTTGTTAGGTTTTTAGTGATAGTGGGTACATAGAGAACCTTACTCAGAATGTTTGTCCTACCATTGGAAGCTTTGACAGTACCAATCTTCTCCACATTGTGCTTCGTGTCATCCCCTGTTTGCACTTCATGTCTATGCTTTGGACTTTCCAAATTAGATAGAAGAGCAATGTTGTGTGCAACATGTTTCGAACATCCTGAATCTATGTAGAACAAATGATCATCTTCTTTACCTTCTTTGTGGCTTAGATTCATAAGAAGCAATGAGTCTTCATGTGGTTGATCTTCTGAATAATTGTTGTAGTCCCTTCTATTATAGCTTCTATTGTTATTGTTGAAGTTGTGTCCACCTCTGCCTCTATTGCTTCCATATCCACCTCTTCCACTTCCTTTCTGGGTCTTCCCATTGAACCAACAATTCTGAGTGGTGTGGTTGGTCTTATCACATATGGCACAAGGTTGAACATTCTGACCTTTGGCCTTGTCTTGCTTTGGTCCTTTCTTCTTCCCTTTCCACTTGCTCTTGCTTGCAAAGTTGGCTTGGGAAGTCTCTTCTTCATCTTCTTCCTTCTTCTTGCCTTTCTGCTTCTTATCCTTCTTATCTGCATATAGAGCACTAGATGAATTTCCATGATAAGAGTTACCTTCCTTTATGCTATTGTTGGCCTCTTGATTGAAGAGTTGTCCAAATAAGATGTTGAAGTCTGGAGTTTGCACATCCATGATGAGATCATAAGCCGTCGTGAAGGACTGCCATTGCTTATCACTTCGAATGCCGTTGAGAATTTGCCTCATGATGACCTCTTCTTCAATCAGCTCTCCAATGGATGCTAACTGATCCACAACCTCCTTAACCTTGGTAACAAACTCTGTGATGGTTTGTTTATGTGTCTTCTTCATTTGGTTGAACTCGTTCCAAAGATGATTCTTTCTTGCTTTGGTACTAGCAGAAAAGAAAGTCTCGAGGGCATCCCAAGTCTCTTGAGATGTCTTGCATCCTCTAATATGTGGTAATAGAAAGTCAGAGATAGAGTTTAGTATGTACGACCTTGCTTGAGCATCCCCTGTGCACCAAAGTGTGAGATTATCTGTCTCCTCTTGTGTAGGTCCTCCTTTGGATCTTGGAATAGGCATAGCTTCATCACCTGCTACAATTCCATAAAGATTTCTACCTTGCAAATAGGCCTCCATTCTGATTTGCAAAGCCGCATAGTTGTGCCAATCAAGCTTCTCAATCATTGAGGGAAAGCCGTCACCCATCTTGATCTAGCTCTGATACCACTGAAAGAACTTGGAGAAGCTTGTAGAAGGTAGAAAAGTGCGTTTCGAAGCGACAAAGTTTGGTCAAGCCAGCTGGCATAAGACCAGCCCTTGAGCTTATGGAGACTCAACTAGACCTTATAGGCATGCTATAAGTGCAAAGAAACACACTATTTACTTTGGAGCATCAAGGAGAATGAGTCGATACAAAACAGATAGGTTCACGGGTCGACTAGCTCAAAAAACTTACTATCTATGGAAGAGACAATGAACTTCAAATGCCCATAGCGACCAATGTGATTACAATTAGAAAAAATCCTTTTATGGGAGTGATACACATAGAGTTGAGTGTATGGAATGCAGAAAATTATAAGTAATAAGCAAAATATGCTATAGGGATGAAAGCGACATTCACCGGTGGTACTTCCTAATTTTCAGGAATACGTAGAGATTAACCCCGAGACAGAAAAACTCAGATTTCTCCCAATCTACTGAACCAAATGCTTTGAAACTTTATACGCATAAACTAGACACTTACACTTTTCAATGAGAGATCTTGCACTCAATTTGAAGCTCTAGAGAGAGAGCAGCAGCCTCTGCAAGATTACTGTCGGTGAAGAAGATGATGCAGAGAATTGAAGGAGCAAGACAATGATGGTCACAGTGTATGTATATTGCTTCCATGTAATGTACAAGTGATTTCAAGTCTTTATATAGACTCTAGGAGTGTTCCATGACTTTTACAAGTTGAATTTGAATTCAAATGAAGGTGGGAATGGTTGTTGGAGGGAATCAATTCACTTTCCTACAATCTAGGAAAAGTGAAGATGTACTTCAATCTACTTTTAGGTGATTGATTGCTTGATTGAATGCAACTTCAACCACCACAAATTCATGGGATTTGGGCTGTATCTTTCTACCTTTACATGTGTAAAGCTCAAGGCTTTTACAACGGTAAATGAACCATCAAAAATCTCTCAAAAACATACAATAAATGAGCATATGAAAAAGAACTCTCCAACGGATATTCTTTCGATGCGATAGCCTTTGATGTAGATCAAATCCAACTCAAGCATAGTGTAAGCTTGATGTTCCAACACCAACTTCATAGGCAATATCTGGTCAAGTGTTGGCTAGGTAAAGTAATGAGCAAACAAGCTATCAAAAAGTATGCACATCCACAAGTGATGATGAATCCTCTAGTGTGAGCTTGATGTTTGGATCAAGTGGTGTAGATATTCAGTGACATTTGTCCATGTTATATTTGGATAAAAGATTAGAGTAGTACTTCTTCTGGGAGAGAAATATTCCTTTTTTTGGTTGCTAAACTTCCATGCCTAAGAATTAGTGGACTAGGCCAAGATCTTTCATGGAATACTCAAGGTGAAGCTTTGTGATGATGAATTGGATGTGTTTGTTATCTAAGTGTGTCAAGATTAATTCATCTACATAGAGGATGATTATTGCAAATAAAGAATATTTCTAATATATGTATAAGATAGCACTTGGCCTTGGTGGATGATAGAGCAATTGTAGACTACTTCTTACTTTCCCAACAGATGGACCTTGAGCCAAGCAAGAATATGTATCCAAAGGTAGACTGTCGGGAATCAAGATCACCATCCCAATATAAATCTAAATATGAGGTGAGTTTGATGCCTCCTTTGTACCAAAGACCATGATTTCATGTGAGGGAAAGATATCAAAGTAGTCCTTGACCAACATCCCAATGCGTCTGATGAGGTTGATGTGCAAATTGACTAAGTATCCGAACTCCATAGGCAATATCTAGTCGAGTGTTGGCTAGGTAAAGTAATGAGCAAACAAGCTATCAAAAAGTATTCACATCCACAATTGATGATGAATCCTCTAGTGTGAGCTTGATGTTTGGATAAAGTGGTGTAGATATTGAGTGACATTGGTCCATGTTATATTTAAATAGAAGATTAGAGCAATAATTCTTGTGGGAGAGAAATATTCCTTTTTTTGTTTGCTAAACTTCCAGGCCTAAGAAGTAGTGAATTAGGCCAAGATCTATCATGGAATACTCAAGGTGAAGTTGTGTGATGATGAATTCGATGCATTCGTTATCTTAGTGTGTCAAGATCAATTCATCTACATAGAGGATGATTATTGCAACTAAGGAATCTTTCTGATATATATATAATCTAGCATCAGCAATATTCCTTTGAAATCATTTAGCTTTGAAGAACTTGTGGATCTTTTCATACCAAGCCTTGGGAGCTTGCTTAAGTGCATAAAGTAATTTGTGAAGCTTGTACACTTTATCTTCCTTTCCTTTGATCTTGAAAACTTCCAATTGTTCTTCTTGAAGATCCCCATTGAGGAAAGCACTTTTGACATCGAGTTGGTAAACGGGCCATTTGAAGTGTGCACTTAGTGAGAGAATGGTTCCTATAATTGTAAACCTTGCAAAGGTTTCTTCATAGTCAATGCCATGCTTTTGCTTATATACCTTAGCTACAAGTCTTGCTTTGTAATTGTCCAATGTACCATGTGATTTGTACTGATTTGTACTTGACTTTGTATAACCACTTAACTCCAATGACTTGATGATTTGAGGGCTTAGGAATAAGAATCCAAGTGTTGTTCTTTTCAATTGCATCCATCTTTGCTTGCATAGCTTCTTCCCACTCAGTTTGAGCTTTATCTTCTTTGTAGTTAGAAGGCTTTGGAATATGTTGAATCTGGTGCATAAGTGCATAAATCACATAGTGACTTTGTTCATGTTGTTGCTGCTTGATGAGCTTTTGAGATCGTCTAGGTTGGTGAGAAGTACTTGCTTGTGAGTTTTTCTTAGAAAAGATTGTGTCTCACTCTGAAGTGTAGATAGGTGGACTCAAACTTGAACTTGGATCTTTACTTGAGTATTTTATAGCTTCATTAAATATGAAATATTTTGATATGGTAATGGAGTGGTCCTCAAGATCCTACAATTTATAAGTTTTAGATTGTTCACTATATCCCATGAAGAGAAGAACACTCTAAAGTAATTGACATTAGGCTTGCATCCATAGTAGGCTTCAAATGGAGTATTTTTGTGTAATGCACTTATTTTCAGATGGAGTGTAAGGTTGAGTGACTTGCCTCTTGATGCCTTTTTGCTTTAAGAAATTATCAAAGTCATGAGTGATGAACTCACCACCTCCATTTGATCTAATAGTTTTGACTGTAGTCAATGCTTCATTTTCAACTTGATATATCCATTCTTGAAACTTGGAAAAGATATCTGCCTTGGACTTCAAAAAATATACCCAAACATATCTTGAGTGATCATCTACTAGGATAAAGAAGTAGATGGATCCGCTAAGAGAAGGGGTATTTATGGGTCTACAGAGATCCATGTGGGCTAGAGTGTTCCTAGCTTGGGTGGAAGCCTCCTTGGGATTGGAAGCCCTATATTGCATTCCTTGGATGCAAGCTTGGAAAATGTCGCATATCTACCCAATCTAGGGCAATCCCTTAACCATCTATGATGCAAAAATGCTGGCTAAGTATGAGGTGTGCATGTATCTCTGGTGCCAGATTCTAGAAAGGGATTCCTTAGACAAAAAGCATGATACCTTGTATAGTCCTTTGTCTTCAAATCCTTGTGTTATGATATCTTTTGTTGTAGGGTCAATCACCTTGATGGATGTGTTATCAAATAACACTTGTTTATGATGGCCAATGATGGCCTTAACTAAGAGTAGGCTCATGCACAAATTTGGGAAAAACAATACATTGGATAAAGTTTTGCACCCCGTGATGATTGGTGATTTGAACTTTTTCTTTGCCTTCAATGGAGAGACTTTTGTTATTGCTTAACTAGAGTTCATTAGTATGATCTTTGATCTCTTGGAAGGAGTTTTGATCTTTTAACGTATGCGATGTGGCTCCACTATCAAAGATCCACTCTTGTGCGGAGCTTGAAGTAATGAGGGCATTGGACCCTATGGAGATAAATAGATCTTCACTGGAATAGTGAGACCTATGCTGAGAGGACTTAGATTAGTTCCTTGAGGTAGGGGATTTAGAGGTATTCTTCTTTTTGTAGAAGTTCTCAAGATACCCATTTGACCACAATAATTGCAGCTAAACTTCTTTGGTGAATTGCTTGAATCTTGTTTGGGTGTGTTGATGGAGTTGTGACTAGTATGCTTTGCCTTGTTGAAAATTTCATCACTCCTTCTTGCAAGGATGATGACTTTGCTCGAGAGTCATGTAGGAGCAAAAATTGTCGTACTTCCTCCCTGTTGGTATTCTAAGCTCTTGATACCAAATGTTGGAAGTGGTGTGGGCCACAATAATAATATATCACAGGTTTACAAGATCTTCCAATGCATGAACCTTAATGTACACACCTTAATGCTCAAAAAGAATATGAGTGATAGATAGAGAGAGAATAGATAAAATTTCAAGTGTAACGATAAGATATGAGGCTCAGCTACACAAACTTATATATGAATGTCAAATAACCATGTTTGTATATGATACAAATTGACAATATTTGTATCTATGTAGAAATAGAAACTACATATAAGAGATTGTGTGCCTAAGAGGTATGAAGAGTTTGTGTGAGGTAATATAGAGAATACGAATAGTTTATAACTGTTTTTACAAAAAACCCAAATTCTAATCAACATTAATAAAAAAAAAAAGTGACCTAGTAAGTAAGAACAAAAATAAACTTGCTAATCATAGTAAATCAACAATGGATGTTGATGGTAAGCTGATAGAATATTCTCTAGATAATCACTAAGATGTAGACCACAACTCCTCCAAGAGCGTGAGAACTCCTCCTTCAAGATGGAGCACCTCCTCATCCTTCACGTTGCATTGAGCCTCCTTGAAGCTTGTCATCACCTTGATCTCCTTGAGAACTTGGAATGATAATCACATAATGAGTATGGTATTCCTTATATAGGTTGTGTACCCCTATGGAAAGCAAAAGCATGAAGCACACATATTCTGATCGTTGTGAAATAGTCCAAAAACTTCATCAATGCCTTGCTTTTTGTAATCGAAAAAAACACAAAAAAACCTATTGCAAAAATCTCGCCATCGGTCATTTTTTCTTCTGAAAAATAGTGTCCATAAATGTTGCTTTTTTTGCGTTGCCTCTCTGTCGAGAATCGAACCCAGTTGCTCACTATGGGAGAGCTTTGTTCTAGCCATTCAGTCCACATGGCTTTCTTGTAGAGGGATACACAAGAGAAAAATCATATATTATAGCTACTACTAAGCAGTTTTGGACCATTGTTGGACATTGCTTCTAACAATCCCCCCTTCAATTTCACAATGGTACAAGGTTCAATAACCTACAAAACTTCCTGTGAATTTTTCTTGACTTCTTTTTATTGAATCTTGAGTTGGCTTTGTATGAACATCTATACTTGAGAAACTGCAAACTGAATGTGTTGGAGTCAATATCAGATGGTCCAACATTAGATGCTCTCTCTTTGAGTCTCTTGAAGACCCACACGAGCACAACATCTAGATGATATTAATACCTTTTATAGTTGCTTCAAGGAAAAGTGTGTGGCGTGTTGGATAAGGCTAAGCACTCCCATCGTGATGGACCATGATCAAATCCCATCGATCGCAGCAGCAAATAGCGAAGTTTTCTTTTGGGAAAAAGCGCCGTATTGATTTTGTGAAAGATTTATGATTTAGCGATAGTTGCTTTATTAATCTTAGCTTTAGTGAAGGAGCTTTTTGAATTAGCTTTTGGAGGGTACTTCAAACCTATATAAGAAAGAGCCAAGCTCATTGTTCAATCACTCACTCAAAGATCTCAAGTTTGAAGGTCTTCTTGAAGAGAGAGTGTTCACACACTCTTGAGGAGGTGGAGATTTGGTGAAGGAGAGGCTACTCTCTTGGAGCAAGAAGTCTTCTACAAGGTGGTGGTAACTATCTTTTGTGAGTTAACCTTATATTTTGTTTTTAGGGTTTCTCTACCCTAATCTCAAAATTAGGGTTGGTTGATTTACAATTTTGTTACACTATTGTGTGAGAATAAGGTTAGCTTCATTGCTCATTCACTTCACACACTTAGATTATTTCAACATAATCTAAATTTTGTATCATCATCTTCTTGGATATTCTTCCATTAGTGAATGCACCACTTTATATGGTTGAGTAGTACTTCCATGTTGTAATTTGGACATCTATTTTTTAGTGAGTAAGCATCCAGCTTACGTTCTCTATCCTTGTCTCAAGATATCTTTCTTTCTATCTCTTACTTATCATCTTAATTAATTAAGTGTATGCTCAAAAGGTTTTAGTTTGGAATGATCCTGGGGCCCCAAATTCCAACACTTGGTATCAGAGCATAATTGACATGCACACTTACTTAAGATGAGTGAGATTATAATTGAGATTGAAGACAAGTTGGATGGATATTATAATTATCCCATGTGGAGTTTCATGATGATGAATATTTTAGTGAAAAAGGATTTATGGAGTATCATCAATGGATCCTTAACAAGACCCAGACGAGAAGGCGAAGAAGGAGCCACAACAACTTCAAGAGGTACTGGAACTACTATGATAGAACCAACTGAAGAAGAGGTAACCACTTCGACATCCAGAGTCACAGGTAGGTCTTTACCTATAGTTCCTCCTACTTAAGATCCGGCAAGGTGGGATTCTAGAGATGCTTTAGCACTCTCATTCATAGCAATGAGTGTCAAAAAGCATATTCTACTACGGATCAGATCTTGCAGGAATTCTAGTCAAGCTTGCTTGAAGCTTGAGAATCTTTTTCAGAGCAGAAATCCTGCTAGGAAAGCTCACTTGAGGATACAACTAGCAAATACAAGGATGAAGGCTGGTGAGTCAATTCAAAACCACTCTGCTTTCTTGTCAGATGGTTATAAAGTTGTTTATAAGAAAGATTCATGTCAAATCCTCTCACCTGATGAGGAACATTGTCTACTTCAAGAGGAAAATACAAATGGCATGTTTGTGTTATCCAAAATTAGTCATGCTAGTGTTGCTAGGTCTACTACACCTAAGGAGAACATGAAGTTATGGCATGCTAGATTTGGTCATATCAGTTACACAACTCTCAAGCATATCAAAGATCAAGCTATGGTGGAGAGTTTGCCTACTTTTGTTGTACAAGATGATGCAGAGTCATGTGAAGGATGTCTTGAAGGAAAACTTCATAAACTACCATTCAAAAAGCATGGATACATCATGGCTACAAGGAAGTTGTATATCATACATTATGATGTGAATGGCCTAATCAGAATAGATTCTATTCAAGGTTTTAGGTACTTTGTTATGTTCAATGATGATTTCTCAACATATTCATGGATTTATGATCTTAAAGTGCAGTCAAATGTTTTTCCTACTTTTAAGAATTTCTTATCTATGGTTGAAAATGAAAAGCAGTCAAAGATCCAAATTTTGAGAAGTGATAGAGGAGGAGAATACATGTTAAAAGACCTAAAGTCTCTTCTCGAAGATATAGGTAACTCTCATCAACTCATTATTTCTTACACTCCATAACAGAATGGTGTTGGAGAGAGAAAGAATAGGATACTTGTTGAGATGATGCATAATATGATATCATCCAAAAAGCTTTCGCCCAAGTTTTGGTTTGATGCAATACATGTAGCTAATCACACTCTGAATAGGTCTTCCACAAAAGCTTTAAAGTTCATCACACCTTATGAAGATTATTATGGGAAGAAACCCAATGTGCGTTACTTTAAAGTTTTTAGTTCCCTAGCTTATTTTCACATTGAGAAGAAAGATTATGGTAAGCTTGATGTAAAAGCCATTTAAGCTATCTTTATTGGTTATGCAATTGAAAGCAAAGGCTACAGATTCTATGTTCCAGATACACGTGATACCTTACTCTCACGCAATGCATGTATTACAAAAAGTCAAATTTATGTTGAGAAGGAAGAGATTCTAGATTTCATAAAAGCACATGACTATGCATTTCTTAGAAGGAATTTTGATGCTTACTTTCAACCATACAAGGGGTGTGATGAGTCTACTCAAAACCTAAGGGATAGAAGTGAAGAGAGAATTTCATAACCTACACCAGTACCTATTCCATTATCAGTACTTCTTGAAGCCGCGACTTATGAAGTTGAAGAAGGTTCTAGAGTTTTAAAAGTAAGAGATACTGAAGAACTAGAAAGGATACCACTATTTTTCAAGTATACACCAAAGTGTTTATATCAAACTTGGAAGGACAGTGGTATAAAGGCATACACTGGAAGAACCAGAAGTCTGATAAGGAGAGAACAAGGAGACCAGGTAAATTATGCAAAACATTTTGGGATTCATAATGGTTTAACTCTTACTTCACTTGAGAATGAACCAACCAATGTTCAAGATGCACTAAAAAGTGATGTGATTATTAAAAGTTCCAAGATTGAGTTCAAGTACAGAGATGAGTGTATCTACATGACACAACAAAAATACATTGAGAAAATATTGGGAAGTTTTGAGATGATAAATTCTAAGCCTATTCAGATACCTATAGATGTCAATGTGTCATTAGAGTTGGAAGAAGATTCAGAACCATTTGATGCTACATTATATAGTCAAGTATGGTTGCTTGATATATCTATGTAACATATGATAGGACATTCAGTTTGTAGTTTCTCAAGTATACAGGTTCATACAAAGTCAACTCAAGATTCAGTGGAAAAAGTCAAGAAAAAGTCACAGGACATTTTGCAGGTTATTGAACCTTGTACCATTGTGAAATTGAAGGGGGAATTGTTGGAAGCAATGTCCAATAATGGTACAAAACTACTCAATAGTAGCTATAATATATAATTTTTCTCTTGCATATCCCTCTAAAAGAAAGCCATGTGGGCTGCGTGGCTAGAACAAAGCTCTCCCAAAGTGAGCAATTGGGTTCAATGTCTGACAAAGGTGCAATGCAAAAAAAGCAATACTTTTGGACACTATTTTTGAGAAGAAAAAAATCAATGACAGTGAGATTTTCACAATAGATGTTTCTGTCTTTTCTCCGATTATGAAAAGCAAGGTGCCAATGATTTTTTTGGACTATCTCACAATCATCAGAATATGTGTGCTTTATGCTTTTGCTTTCCATAAGGGTACTGTTAGCCCCAAAAATGGTGAATTTTTATGCACTAATGTGGTTTTATTTGGCAGGAAATTTGTTTGATTTCAGGTACTCAAAGGGTGATTAGGTGATTGGTGGGAAATATTTGGGACTACATGACAACTTCTTGGTCAAGCAGGAATGTGTCAAGGGAGACAATAATTGGAGACCCTACTGAGATTCATTGGTGGGAGGAAAATGGAGCAACATCTAGAAGGCCTGTTGAGTTCTGTGAGAACCATCGAGTTGCAATCGATAGCTTTCATTGTGGTCTTCTCCGCAAGTGGTTTGGTTCCACTATCAGATATTGCTTCCTAGTCTCTGTGTCTTCATACCTTTGGATCCTTTCAAAGTTTGTCTTTCCCACTTATGGCAAGGAAGGTGCTCGAATGGAGAGGTGATTGGGATGCTGTCAAGGCTTGTACACCGCATCTATTTCTCCTTTCTCCACAAATCTTGAATGAAAACCTGGGAGCAAATTGGGCACTTGGTTCCCTCCAGTAAGGGTATTATTGGCTGCAATATACAATGGACGGTGAATTTCCCCTTAGCTCATTGGATTGATGTGCAATACAACCGCAGGCAGGGACATCTAGAAGCATTTTTCGATCATGTATGGCTATGATTTGGAAAATCTCTTGTTGCTGCTAAACTTATTCACTTCAATATCAAAATGTTTGCTTCATAAAGCAAATGTCGCTTCTGCAAGTACTTCGGACACCTCACATATACAGAGGGAGGGCTCTTCGACTGACGGGTGGTGGGGGAGTTCTCTTTACTTGCAGGCGTGAGCCGCTAAAAAACTAGGGAATTCAGCAGTAGTGAGACAAAAAGGAGGTAGGCCGTTTTTTGGCAGCAACCTCTGACAGGAAAAACGAAAAAGGGAAGAGGAGCGCAGAGGCTGGAAGGGAGGAAGGCCGGTTTCTTTGAGCTTTTAGCAACTCAATTTGTCAGGGCAGTTTGTTTTTTTATGAGAGAGTCAGCAGGAAAGGGAGGCGGGCCGTGTGCTCAAGGGGGAAATAATGGCTTCATCTCTTCGGTACACGTGATGCGGTACAGCTTCCTGGCTACAACGAGATCAGCATGGAGGGACTCCACACGCACATAGACACAGATTTGGCATCGTGAAATAGCATTCAGTGAGGCGTTCTATGAAGTTCACCCTGGATTCTCTTCATTGGGAATACTGAGGGAGCTCATTGGAAACCCAATAAAATCGTGAAGCGCGGAAGTTGTAATTCTTTTTAGATATCCTCAAAGTGCGAGCTGTACAAGATTGGGATCGAGGAGTTCATCATAGTACGGTACTTTGAATTGATCAGAATTGATCTTGTGAAGAACTCCCTCTCAGTAGTGGCGGAGGAAGCCCTGGAAGGCTTGTTTTCAAGGTATTCACAGCGGCCACCTATAAAACATCTGCCTCGAGGTATTCAACGTGTGCTCTCCGTGGTCCTGTTGCATCTGTTTGTGTGTATTCTTGCTTAAAAAATGGTGTTAGAGTTTGCAGTTATGTCCGATGGTCCTATTCTCACGGTGAGTGATGGTGTTACATTTCTGCTTGTGCATTATGTATGGGTTCAACATCGCCTGCATTTGAAATCTCTTTTGATGTACTGTCCTGAGTGATTCATCATTTCCAACATCGAATTCATTACAGGTGTGAAATACGGTTGGGGTCTTATTGAAGTTAATGATAGGAACTACTTTACTCGCCTGTTGTATTGAACATGCAGTCTGCATAATTTACTCGATGGGGATGTTAATGTGTTAGTGGAGACCTGAACTGATTAGAGCACCTTTGATTACAAGCTATCTTCAAGTTCAGGTCATTTCAAAGGTTCTAGTGACGATGTATGTATTTTGCAATGTATCGTGGAAGTTTCGTCGAAATGCGAATTGCAGTTGAGGTTCCATGCGTACATGGTTGCAAGTGACTCGTTAAACAGTTGGGAGGTATTTTTTTTTTTTTATGGTTTTTGGGGAGGTGTTCAAATAGCTTATTTACGTGACCTTTCAACTTTTTATATGTACAAAGGATTGCGAGATATGCTTGTTGATTCATGCTAGACGGGCTAGCGCAGCAGGGTATACTCGTTTCTCTCACTGCAGCGAGGTGATTGTGTTTGGAAACTGATCAAATAGTGAAGCTATCTTGCAATGTTTTTCTACTGAGTTTGTCAGTAGTTGTCGGAAGACAACTCGAAAGTGTTTCGAGATATGTACGTGCCACATGATTTCCTTCTGGACGCAGTAAGGAGGTCGAATGTTTTTTTAACTCCTGAGATATGCCGGAAGGTTAATGTTGTTGAGGGAGGATCACGTATGGTAGCTATATTTTTCCCAATCCCTGAGACCTATCAACAATTTGTGGCGTTGGTGAAAGATCCCTACAGTTGGCCAGAAGCAATTATCTTGGCATGAGGTTTCATCAATTTAGTGTGGTGTGGGTGCTCACGTCATTTGCAGTTGCTATTTCGTCGATGTGGCTGCTAATGGTATGATGACTCTGCAAAGTTTCAATTTTGTTCGTAGATCAAAGTTGTCAACTTCGCCAGTTTGAACGGCAAGAGTAGCTGGGTTGAGCTGAAGGTTGAAGTGTCTTGGCTTCCTTTTTTCTGTACATCATGTTGTCGTTGAACATAATTTTCATGCACAATATACGTTCCGTTCACGAGGATATGAAGCAGAATAATCTGGAATAGGGAACACTGTTTATACTACAGTCCATTGCTGCTGCTTTTACATGCACTTCGGATGGATAACGATATAAAGACCCTTGTGGAATTCTTTGCCGAACGCCCTAAACTGTGGTCCAATTTAGGACATGAAAAGGTGAAATTCTATAGGGTACTCTTGAAACTGTGGAACAATCGAGGACATGTGAGAGGAGGTGTGTGTTAGGGGAAGCAGCTGGGTACAAAAGATACACATTAGGGAGTGCATTATATTATTCACATGCATATGAATGTGTGTACTAATGCTTGGGTGTGTGTGTTTGGGTACAGGCATAAGAAGGTGGGGAGTGGGTATGAGAGGATTTTGGGTAGGAGTGGGTGAGAAAGTGAGAGGGAATAGGGATTGTGAGTGAACAGGCAAAGTGGTGTAGAGATGGTGCGAGGATGTGCCTGTTCAGAATAAATGCCTAGAAGAGTGATAGGAAGTGAATGGGAATGAAGAAAAGAGAATATCTCTGTGGTTATATGCATGAGAAGGTGTGTGTGAGTGTGGATATGAAGATGTGCCTGTGACATTATGGGTAGGGTTGTGGCCATATGCATATGTGAGAGTGAAAGAAAGAAAGTAACAGTATTATTGCGAGGGGTTTGAGCAAAATAAAGGCTTCACAATCATCTTTTCCTTGGGCTTAGAAGCCTTTCATTTGGTGCGTTTGCCGGGAACTTATGAGCTAGTGCATAGCCATAAGAATAATCCATTGCGAGATAATTGTGGGCTCTAGGTAATCCAATTGGGCTGATTCCGAGGGATTTAAACCAAACTAAGCCTCGTATAGTCACTTTTTCCGTAGGCTTTAAGAGCGTATTCATTTGGTGCGTCTGCCGGGAATAGCTTGGTACATCTCTATAAGAGAGTGCCATAGGTTCGCCTAGCGCCACAGGTTGGCCGAGCTTGCGGACCCACGATCTAGTACATGAGCGAGGGAAGCTCATCGTCAGGAGCAACACAAACTCAAAGAGAGGAACGCGCTCAGAGAAGAGCCCTTGAAAGAGAAAGGAGAAGGTGGGAACCACCAGGTGAGTGGACCTCGATTGGTTCGAAGAAATCAGTCAAAAACGTGTACTCCCGTAGGAGGGTCGCGAATCAAGTATGACAATTTGAAGGAGGGATCCTGAAGCCACGTGTGCTAAATTTTTGGGATCGAAGTGATATCGACATCACACCTCTGTTCGAAATGGCTCAGCGGATTTCAGTTCACTTGGGGGACTTCACCAAGTTTTCGGGTACTTGGGACGAAGATCCGGATAGCTTTATCCAGTTGTTTGAGGTCACCTGTGAGGCCAATGATGTAGTTGACCAGGACCAAAGGTTGAGAATTTTTCCGGCTATTCTCCGTGATGAGGCAGCCAATTGGTATGGGAATCTGACCCCACAAGAGCGTGGAACTTATCAGATGCTCAAGGAAGCTTTCTTGGCAAAGTTTCGACGACAAGGCTTCCAAGATAGATTGGCCCAACAAATGGATTATTTGCGACAAGGAGTCAATGAGAGCATCGACAACTATATTCAGAGAATGGAAACTTTGGTAAGAAAGATGGGCGTGAATGCCCCGAACGATGAGACATTGAAACGAAGATTCATTTCAGGATTGCGAGATCCTACGGCACAGCAGCATATCAGCCTGACAAGACCTGCAACCTTAATGGATGCTAAGGAACAAGCAAGGCTTTGGGAGGAAGTACAATTATGCCAACAAAGGAAGATGGAACTCTTATATGAGCCTATGGGAGGCCCAGGAAACATACCGATGAAAGATCCTGGCCAAGGAATTCCCGCATTGACGACCCCAGCTTTTGTAGCCGCCACTAGCACGCCAGTCGAGGTAAAACCTGCGCTAACTGAAGAACGAATATTAGAATTGGTCACGCAAGCTATTAAAGCTGCCACGATAACTCAAGAGACGTACACAGTAAAACCAGAGGTCACAACAAACCCGAATCAAGTGTTTCGATCGAATACATGGTGTGGAAAGTGCCATGGTTACGGCCATTTGGCTTCAGAATGCCCCACAGTCTCGAGAGTATTCACAGATAGATCGCCACCTAGGATGCGTTGTACTTTTTGTGGAAGGACAAATCACACAGAGGACCGATGTTACAACAAGAGAGCCTATGAAGAAAGGACCATGAAATCAGGAGATACAAGAGAAAGACCTTACACGGGATTGCCCGCTCAAAGTGTACCACCTACATCTCGTTGGGAAAACAGACCGACTTATGGATATGGTGCTCAGGGTCAAGGAGGAGACTATCCAAGAGGAGCTCCGCGTGATCAAAGAAGAGATGGTCCAATCCAGTGCTGGAGATGTCATGGCTTTGGCCATACCCAATCTAGATGTCCAAACGAAAAGAAGCCAATTGATTATACTCCATTATGTAGGTACTGTAGTGGGGAGGGCCACTTTGATGAAGATTGTCCAAAACGAAGAGCTGCCGCCGGCAAGGAAAAAGGACCAGTAGGGTCCTCGAACTATGTTGATACTCAGATGCATATCACATCAAGAGCTCAAGAGCACGTTCCTACGATCGGAGTAGTGTTCAAGACACCAAACCCTCAAGAAGGCTCTAGCTCGTCGATGCACTTTGTGGATGCTTACGAGGCCAAGAAACCACACAAAGATCCAACTGTGGCAGTAGTCACAAGGACTCAAGAGTACTCGAAGAAGAATTCAGGAGGCGAAGGTGAAGAAGGAAGTCAAGAGAGGATAGCGGAACAAGAAGAGGTAGAGGATCAAGTTAGAGGACTTGTTGAGCAGCAAGAGTTTGAGGATGGGGAAGAGGTTGAGATCCTTCCACCAGTGACCAAGGAGTTTGTGCCGGGCATAGCACCATTCCCTGAGAGATTGAAAGCTCCTAAAATTAGAAAGGAAAGACAAAGTTCGGAAGAAGTGGATATTGTAAAGTTGCTTGCGGACACGGAAGTCACGCTGGATATTGGCACATTGCTGAGATGTTCGCCTGTCTATAGGAAACAATTCTACAACGAATATATTAAGAAGCCGAGGAAAGCTCGAGATAAAAATAGACAGGATAAGGATGTCCAAGGAATCATTCAAAGTATTACGACGCAAATTGATTCGAACGCTCCAGCTGTGACAGTCGAAATTAAAGGGTATGCAGTCCCTGGTGCTCAGTTAGATAGTGGAGCCGCAGTCACCCTTATGACTGAGTTCATGATGAAAGCTTTGGGCCTCAACCACATGGAAGAGACGCCGATGTCCTTGAGAATGGCGGATCAAACACAAGTGAAGCCTGCGGGTCTTTTGAAAAATGTAAGTACAATTGTGGGCGGTCTAGAGTTTAAGGTTGATTATCTGATAGTAAGACCAAGAACCTCAGAGGCTACCTTCTCGATCCTACTTGGATGGCCATGGTTGGTGCAAGCCAAATGTGTGCATGACTGGCGCACAGGATTTATTTCAATAGGGCCAAAATCTGATCGGATTCAGTTGCAAGTATCCCCACCCTCGAACAAGAAGAAGAAGATAATAATAGTCGATGAGATGGAAAAGAAAGAAAAGGAGAAAACAAGGCACGAGAGTGCACGAGCTAGGTTTTCTTTGAACACGGACACCTACAAGAATCTGCTTCAAGACGGGTTCAACTTGCAGCTCTCCAAAAAGCAAGACACGAAGATGGGAGAATATCAAAATCCATTGCTCTATAAAGACGATTCCGATCAGGAACTACTAGGATGGTTGGCAAGTACAGGCGAGGCTGAGTGCTATACAATGCACATCGACCCGGTGGAGAAGGAGAAGAAAATGAGCCAGGTGGTGGATCCTCATGCAAGGAGGGAATACTCTTCGAAAAGTAGAAAATGCTCTTTTAGAACTCGTGATCGAGGATATCATCAAAAGTTGACAAGGAACCAAGAAAGTCAGCTATCGTCTAGCACCAGGAGAGTACATAATGCCATGAGCAAGGGTACATGCAAGGGGGAGCACGAAGGCAAAGGTAGATCCGGGAGAGAAAAGTGGTGTGTGGATCACGACAGTTCTAGCAAGGAATTAGTTGATAGAAAGGAGAACCTCTTGAAAGCAAGAGATAAGGAGAACCAAGGTGTTGGTAAAGAGAGGATTTTCATACATGAAGGATTGGAGAAAAAACATGCATTAGGAATCGCACCAGAAAAGAGTACAGAGAGTAAAGTGCTTCATGCAAAGAATACGTGCAGGAATGGCGTTGGCCTAAAGGAGTTAGGATTGGCCCATGCCGAGCATGCCAGAGTTATTCGAAGGAGGTTTGATTGGATTAAATGTCAGGATAGCGAGCCGAACGTACAAGGATCGATAGGTGAATGTGCATGGATAGGACTTTGAGTGAGCCGTCGGATGATGGCACTTTTTTGTGTGATTTGGGTGTTCTCACGAGAGATGTGTGGTTGGATACGAGAATGAAACGAGAAGGCCTTTCTCTACTTGTTCATTCAATTTACCTTTTGTTTGTTGGAATTGCAGAAACTGGTAAACCAAGTGTGCTACTATGTAGGATCACTGAGGACTAGGCAACTAATGGCTGATCAAGTATACCAGAGTGCTCTGTTCGACCTTGTCGTATATTTTTCAGATCAAGCATTAGAAAGTACGGAGATATCGGTTGAGAGCTTGCAAAGAAACTATGACGTGGAGGAGGCACACTGGCTTGTACGCTTTTGGAATCAAGGTAGGGACATTGACTTTCCATTTCCCAAATTCGAAGCGTATCTACTTAGTTGGGCCAGATATGCCAAGGATCGGTACTTCTACTACGACAGCACGATGGAATTGCCTAATGAGGTAAATGATATCACATGGGCTTGGGCAGATGTGCTAATGCTAGGAAGTGATGACGGAGCTCCCGAAGTTGAGCCTGACTCGCCTTAGAGAAGTTGTCGGGATTCGAGTACGATGTGAGGCTACATGAGACATTTCGGGGACTCACATTCTAGGACACCTAGGGATAGGTATACGAGGGACTAAGGCATAGCTGGTTGTAGTTACCAAGTGAAAAGTCGAATCGATGAATACATATGTAGTGTTTGTAATTGAGAGAATGGAGTGAAGAGGTGGTTGATCTGTCAAAGGCTAGAGTGTATCTGTTTTGCATGTATGTGTGGGAACGGTGGGTAAAGTCCCTTTCTTCCTCTCCCTAATTCTCAGGACCTGGGTGAACTAATTAACTATGAAAAGAAAGAAAAAGAAAAAGTAAAGAAAAAATATTGTGTTGATTGTGATCGTACCAATGCGCTATGGTGGGCTAGTAGGTGGGTGGATTTATCCTCGCCGGGTGGTTAGGACCACGAGCCGCAGCTAGTTTCGCCATAGGCTTGGGATGTATGTGATTGTGTCTTAGCTACGCGCCATAACGGGTTGGTAGGCAGGTGGAGCCATCGTGGCTGGGTAGTCACGACCACGAGCCGCATCCAGCTTCGTTATGGGCTAGCTGATATATGTTATGTGTTATCATCGTGTGTTCGTGCGTTGTGCGCTGCATTGCATTGGTAGATGGGTGGAATCAACCTGATCGGGCGGTCAGGTCCACGAATCGCATCCAGTGTCAATGTAGGCCAACGTGTGAATATAAATAAAATTTTCATATGAAGTTATTCCCCACTCCTGAGGGGGAAAGAGAGAGAGGAGAGGGCGATGATCGCCTGGAAGGGAACGTTATTTGCTTGTGTGATTAGTATGTGTTGGCTTGCGACAGATCAGCTCACTTTGGATCAACATTCTTGAAGGCACGGAGACTCTATATGTATTTATGGATGAAGCTTTAGCGAGGAAATGCAACGGTCTTGCTTTACAACTTGTGTGCTCTATCTGAGGGTTTTTCCTAGTATGTGGGACACTCTAGGGTTCTGATGTAGGTCTTCACTTCCACTCGAGTTTCGATGGCTTTTGTAGGACGACGATGGGGGATTCTTCGGGATTGTCTAGTCATCAAATGATTGTACATAGCGAATAGTAGGTGCAATAATGAGGTATGCATTTTGGGTATTTTTGCATCTCCGATTTGATTCATTTCAATTTTCGTTGTTCATTTCGGTATTTCCATTTTTGTTTTCCGCAATGGTAGTTGCATGTGTAAAACATGGAAAGATGTGCATGTATTATTTTGGTTGAGACCATTTTTCATAATGGAATGTATGAGCAAATTGATGCATGGCTGAAATGGAATTGCGTATATGTGCATGTTCTTGGATCATTTTGGAAGTGACTGATTTGAATGTATTTATGAGTGATTTTTGAGCACTAATAGCTTCAATGAGTGCAGGTTCAGTTGGAGTATCGGCTCGATGGGAAGGTATGCAAATTAGTTGTGCACTGATGTTTTCATGGCTGTTTTGATTAGATTGCAGCAAAAGTGGCTCGTCGAGGACGACTTCGCAAATAAGAAGAGGGAAGTATGTTAGCCCCAAAAATGGTGAATTTTTATGCACTAATGTGGTTTTATTTGGCAGGAAATTTGTTTGATTTCAGGTACTCAAAGGGTGATTAGGTGATTGGTGGGAAATATTTGGGACTACATGACGACTTCTTGGTCAAGCAGGAATGTGTCAAGGGAGACAATAATTGGAGACCCTACTGAGATTTATTGGTGGGAGGAAAATGGAGCAACATCTAGAAGGCCTGTTGAGTTCTGTGAGAACCATCGAGTTGCAATCGGTAGCTTTCATTGTGGTCTTCTCCGCAAGTGGTTTGGTTCCACTATCAGATATTGCTTCCTAGTCTCTGTGTCTTCATACCTTTGGATCCTTTCAAAGTTTGTCTTTCCCACTTATGGCAAGGAAGGTGCTCGAATGGAGAGGTGATCGGGATGCTGTCAAGGCTTGTACACCGCATCTATTTCTCCTTTCTCCACAAATCTTGAATGAAAACCTGGGAGCAAATTGGGCACTTGGTTCCCTCCAGTAAGGGTATTATTGGCTGCAATATACAATGGGCGGTGAATTTCCCCTTAGCTCATTGGATTGATGTGCAATACAACCGCAGGCAGGGACATCTAGAAGCATTTTTCGATCATGTATGGCTATGATTTGGAAAATCTCTTGTTGTTGCTAAACTTATTCACTTCAATATCAAAATGTTTGCTTCATAAAGCAAATGTCGCTTCTGCAAGTACTTCGGACACCTCACATATACAGAGGGAGGGCTCTTCGACTGACGGGTGGTGGGGGAGTTCTCTTGACTTGCAGGCATGAGCCGCTAAAAAACTAGGGAATTCAGCAGTAGTGAGACAAAAAGGAGGTAGGCCGTTTTTTGGCAGCAACCTCTGACAGGAAAAACGAAAAAGGGAAGAGGAGCGCAGAGGCTAGAAGGGAGGAAGGCCGGTTTCTTTGAGCTTTTAGCAACTCAATTTGTCAGGGCAGTTTGTTTTTTTATGAGAGAGTTAGCAGGAAAGGGAGGCGGGCCGTGTGCTCAAGGGGGAAATAATGGCTTCATCTCTTCGGTACACGTGATGCGGTACAGCTTCCTGGCTACAACGAGATCAGCATGGAGGGACTCCACACGCACATAGACACAGATTTGGCATCGTGAAATAGCATTCAGTGAGGCGTTCTATGAAGTTCACCCTGGATTCTCTTCATTGGGAATACTGAGGGAGCTCATTGGAAACCCAATAAAATCGTGAAGCGCGGAAGTTGTAATTCTTTTTAGATATCCTCAAAGTGCGAGCTGTACAAGATTGGGATCGAGGAGTTCATCATAGTACGGTACTTTGAATTGATCAGAATTGATCTTGTGAAGAACTCCCTCTCAGTAGTGGCGGAGGAAGCCCTGGAAGGCTTGTTTTCAAGGTATTCACAGCGGCCACCTATAAAACAGAGGTATTCAAGGTGTGCTCTCCGTGGTCCTGTTGCATCTGTTTGTGTGTATTCTTGCTTAAAAAATGGTGTTAGAGTTTGCAGTTATGTCCGATGGTCCTATTCTCACGGTGAGTGATGGTGTTACATTTCTGCTTGTGCATTACGTATGGGTTCAACATCGCCTGCATTTGAAATCTCTTTTGATGTACTGTCCTGAGTGATTCATCATTTCCAACATCGAATTCATTACAGGAGTGAAATACGGTTGGGGTCTTATTGAAGTTAATGATAGGAACTACTTTACTCGCCTGTTGTATTGAACATGCAGTCTGCATAATTTACTCGATGGGGATGTTAATCTGTTAGTGGAGACCTGAACTGATTAGAGCACCTTTGATTACGAGCTATCTTCAAGTTCAGGTCATTTCAAAGGTTCTAGTGACGATGTATGTATTGTGCAATGTATCGTGGAAGTTTCGTCGAAATGCGAATTGTAGTTGAGGTTCCATGCGTACATGGTTGCAAGTGACTCGTTAAACAGTTGGGAGGTGTTTTTTTTTTTTAATGGTTTTTGGGGAGGTGTTCAAATAGCTTATTTACGTGACATTTCAACTTTTTATATGTACAAAGGATTGCGAGATATGCTTGTTGATTCATGCTAGACGGGCTAGCGCAGCAGGGTATACTCGTTTCTCTCACTGCAGTGAGGTGATTGTGTTTGGAAACTGATCAAATAGTGAAGCTATCTTGCAATGTTTTTCTATTGAGTTTGTCAGTAGTTGTCGGAAGACAACTCGAAAGTGTTTCGAGATATGTACGTGCCACATGATTTCCTTGTGGACGCAGTAAGGAGGTCGAATGTTTTTTTAACTACTGAGATATGCCGGAAGGTTAATGTTGTTGAGGGAGGATCACGTATGGTAGCTATATTTTTCCCAATCCCTGAGACCTATCAACAATTTGTGGCGCTGGTGAAAGATCCCTACAGTTGGCCAGAAGCAATTATCTTGGCATGAGGTTTCATCAATTTAGTGTGGTGTGGGTGCTCACGTCATTTGCAGTTGCTATTTCGTCGATGTGGCTGCTAATGGTATGATGACTCTGCGAAGTTTCAATTTTGTTCGTAGATCAAAGTTGTCAACTTCGCCAGTTTGAACGGCAAGAGTAGCTGGGTTGAGCTGAAGGTTGAAGTGTCTTGGCTTCCTTTTTTCTGTACATCATGTTGTCGTTGAACATAATTTTCATGCACAATATACGTTCCGTTCACGAGGATATGAAGCAAAATAATCTGGAATAGGGAACACTGTTTATACTACAGTCCATTGCTGCTGCTTTTACATGCACTTCGGATGGATAACGATATAAAGACCCTTGTGGAATTCTTTGCCGAACGCCCTAAACTGTGGTCCAATTTAGGACATGAAAAGGTGAAATTCTATAGGGTACTCTTGAAACTGTGGAACAATCGAGGACATGTGAGAGGAGGTGTGTGTTAGGGGAAGCAGCTGGGTACAAAAGATACACATTAGGGAGTGCATTATATTATTCACATGCATATGAATGTGTGTACTAATGCTTGGGTGTGTGTGTTTGGGTACAGGCATAAGAAGGTGGGGAGTGGGTATGAGTGGATTTTGGGTAGGAGTGGGTGAGAAAGTGAGAGGGAATAGGGATTGTGAGTGAACAGGCAAAGTGGTGTAGAGATGGTGCGAGGATGTGCCTGTTCAGAATAAATGCCTAGAAGAGTGATAGGAAGTGAATGGGAATGAAGAAAAGAGAATATCTCTGTGGTTATATGCATGAGAAGGTGTGTGTGAGTGTGGATATGAAGATGTGCCTGTGACATTATGGGTAGGGTTGTGGCCATATGCATATGTGAGAGTGAAAGAAAGAAAGTAACAGTATTATTGCGAGGGGTTTGAGCAAAATAAAGGCTTCACAATCATCTTTTCCTTGGGCTTAGAAGCCTTTCATTTGGTGCGTTTGCCGGGAACTTATGAGCTAGTGCATAGCCATAAGAATAATCCATTGCGAGATAATTGTGGGCTCTAGGTAATCCAATTGGGCTGATTCCGAGGGATTTAAACCAAACTAAGCCTCTTATAATCACTTTTTCCGTAGGCTTTAAGAGCGTATTCAGGTACACAACCTATATAAGAAATACCATACTCATTATGTGATTATCATTCCAAGTTCTCAAGGAGATCAAGGTGATCATAAGCTTCAAGGAGGCTTAATGCAACTTGAAGGATGAGGAGGTGCTCCATCTTGGAGGAGGAGTTCTCACACTCTTGGAGGACTTGTGGTCTACATCTTGGTGATAATTTAAAGGAGATTCTAACAGCTTACCATCAACATCCGTTGTTGATTTACTATGAGTAGAAAGTCTATTTTTGTTCTTACTAGGTCCGTTGATATATTGTTATTGTGGCCCACTGTACTTCTAAAATTTGGTATCAAGACCTTATAATACCAACATTTGGTATTAGAGTATAGTTGACATACACCCTTAACAAGATGAGTGACTATAGACTTGAGAATGAAGACAATCTTGAGGGCATGTCTAACTGTCCAATGTGGATGAATCTTTTAGTATCTAATGAATTATGGAATAATGTCAATGGCACTTATCGAAGGCAAGGAAAAGTCTTAGAAGAGTCTAATTCATCTTCTAGATGACCTATTGTTCCTAATTCTACTCAACAAGAGTTTAATGAAGAAAAAGAAACTCTTTCATCATCAAGAGTCTCTACTACTACCAGATTACTTCCTATAGAAGAGCAATCTAGAAGGTATTCAAGGGATGCACTAGCACTTTCATATATTGCTATGAGAGTCAAGAGGCATATTATACCCCAAATTAGGTCATGCAGAACCTCGCGATAGGCTTGGTGGGTGTTGGGGAATCTATATCAGAGCAGAAACCCTATTAGGAAAGCTCATCTAAGGAGACAACTAGCCAACACAAGGATGAAAGTTAGTTAATCAATTCAAACACATATTTTGAAGCTCAAATATTTATGAGATCAGTTACTCAATGTTGGAGTAAACATTTCAGATGAAGAGATGGTAAACAATCTTCTAAACTCACTTCCATCAACATATCGTGCTTTTGTTACTTCTTTGTCTCTCTCTGCAAGAGATAGAGAATTTTCATTTGATGAGCTATAGGCATACAAGTAGAAAGTCATGACAAGTATGAGAGAGCATGAGATAAGAAGAATTAGATGTTGGAAGAGTGATTAGACACTTTAGAAGTGAAGGAGATCTCTCTCATCATTCAGATGTAAAAATTTTCAGAGAAGAAGAAATATTGCACCCGATCTTTTGTTGAGTACTCCTGTGTTTAATCTTTTTTGAAATGCTTTTGTACAATTCTAATTCTATAGTTGATTGACCTCTGTACAAGTTTTTAGATTCTAATTGTGATCAAGGTGAGATAATTGAGAGTAGGAACATTTAAATGTGTAAATGTGAAGAAGTGAAGTTGCAACAAGTGCAAAATTTGATGCTAATGTTTTGGTCAATTCTCCTTCTACAGTGTAAAGTTTTGAACAAGCAAGCACTCATTCTTTAAGCTGAAGGTAAGCTACCTAAGGCTAAAAGCATTTGAATAAACGGGTTGTAGTTTGAGAGAACTATGCATTAAAAGTTATAGGTGTCAAAGTCGACTGTAGAAAAGTACAGTTTTAGACATAGGTGAGTTGTTTGGATCATTTCTCAAGATCTACTAAATCTTTTGAGATGATTTAACTTGGGGAAGGTGCACAATCTTCAGAAAACACGTTCTACAAAGTTTCATTGGAAACTTTACACATTTGATTAGTCAATGAGTGAGTAATGTGCAGTAGAATTTTCTGAATAGTGACTCTCTTCACAGTTAGTGTAAATCTTGATAGTTTGGCATTGGTTCTCTAAATTGATGGAGGTTTTGAGTTGTTCTTGATATAGAGGTGCTCTAACATCAAGGATAACTTGTTCTTTTGGATTAACACTCTCCATCAATGGTATGAGAGCAAGAATCATTAATATAGAAGAAAGGAGGACCTCGACTACTGTTGTCATACAAAAATCAACACTTGAAGGTCCAAAGGGAAAGTTTAAAGAGAAAGCTTGAGAAGGAGGTCCGAATCTATCAAGAAGATCAAAAGGAACTTCATTCAAAGTAAAGGGACACTTATTCCTCATAAAGTTTGAAGAATTTAATACACATGTGAAGAAAGGATGGGAGATTCTCTTCAGATAGAGAAATTGGATAGAGAAAACTATCCAGCTTGGTCAATGAGGATGGAAGCTCATCTCATGAGCAAAGACCTGATAGGTTACATCACAGGTGAAGAAGAAAAACCACAGTTCAGAGATCCTAGTGTTCCAACTAGGGATGAACTTTCAGATTTGAAGACTTGGATGAAGAAGGATGCTCAAGCAAGGAGCATTATCTACATGGGAGTCAATCACTACTTGCTACCTCATATTAGAGGTCTTGAAAGTGCAAGTGATATATGGAATGCTTTGGAGGAGCATTTCCAAAACACTACAAAGTCAAGGAAGGCATCTTTGTGGGCAAAGTTTACCACATTCAAGAAGAAGGCCTCTCAATCCATTTCTGATTATGTAACAAGGATGAAGGACATTGCAGATGCATTAGGAGCAATTGATGAAGATATTGAAGAGGATAAATTGGTAAGGAAAATCCTCACAAGTTTGAGAGGAGATGAGAAATGGAAGCCATTCATTTTGTCTACTAATTGTCACTAGATCATTTCACTCCTGATTTAAATCAGTTGCTAGGACACATGCTAACTTTTGAGCAGGATGTCAAAGGTGATGGTGATAAGAGTGCAGGTCAAGCAATGTATTCAAAGGATAAGAAGAAGAATAGAAAAATCAAGCAACAAGTAAATAAAGAAGAAGGTACAACTAGCCAAGACAACTTCCTAAGAGGAAGAGGAGGTGGAAAACGTAGAGGAAGAGGTAGAAGCAATAAAGATGGAGCCAAAGATTGGATTTGTGGTAAGACAAATAATTTAGCTCATGATTGTTGGCATAATAATCAGAATAATGGAGGATATAGTCAAAACTTTAATTCAAGAGGAAGAGGTGGCAGAAACCAAAGAGATAATTTCAGAGGTAGAGGTAGTAGAGATTACTTTGGAAGAAATGTAGGTAGAGGTTTCCAAAGTCAATACTACAACAATACCTAGTACAATTATGCTACATATCAGAAAGAGGATTCAACCTTGATTATGAATGCAACTTGTGAAAGGCAAAGTGAAGACCAAAGAGTCTTCTACATTGACTCAGGGTGTAGCAATCACCTGAGTGGTAACATAGCTTTGATGGATGATTTGGAGAATAAGGTAACTAATCATGTAGTTCAAATAGGTGATAATACAAAGCACAATGTGAAGTCAATTGGATCAGTGAAGGCCAAGGATGGAAGTAATCTCCTGAGTAAGGTCCTATATGTTCCTACAATTCCAAAGAATATGATAAGTGTAAGGAAAATTGTTGAAAAATGTTATGAAGTAAGGTTCACTAATGATGGAGTTTTTTTCGAAGACCCTAGCAATGGGTATAAACAAATTGTTTCAGGGAAGAAAGAAGGAAGACTCTTCACATTGAAGATTCAAGGTAATGTTGGTCATGCCTCATTCACTTATGGAGGACATAAGATCTCTGAGTTAGATTTTTGGGATACAAGGCTTGGACATTTCAATGAAAGAGGTATTAAAGATATGGTTAACAATGGTTCAGTGCTTGGATTGCCTAATGTTGCAGGTCAACATATGACATACAGATGTGAGGCATGTCGATTAGGTAAGGCTCATAAGCAATCATATTCTAAGCATGGTTTTACGTATTCAGAAAAGCTTGAGTTGGTACACACAAATGTGTGGGGACGATCAAAGGATTTCAGTATCAATGGTTCAAGATACTATGTGATTTATGTTGATGATGCAACCAAGTGGATCTATGTGATCAAAGATAAATCAGAGGTATTCAATACATTTAAACATTATCATCTGTATGTAGAAAGAATCACAGGTCAAAAGTTGAAGAGACTAAGGTCAGATGGAGGGGGAGAGTATTTCTCTAATGAGTTACTTATGGAATGCACATATAAAAAGGGAAGTTACTTGCAGGTACTCTCCATAAAAAAATGGTGTAGCAGAAAGGAGAAATAAAACTCTTGTTGAGTTTGCAAGATCAATGATGAAGGAGAAAAATTGTCCAATTTATTTGTGGGTTGAGGCTGTAAATATAGCTACATATTTGTTCAATAGGTTACCATGTAAAGCTTTGCAGGGTATGACAGCATATGAAGCTTGGTGGGGTAAGAGACCTACCGTAGATCATTGCAAAGTGTTTGGATGTTTGGCTTATGCATATGTGCCATCTCAGTTGAGGCATAAATTGGAACCTAAAGCTAAAAAGTATGTGTTCATTGGATATGATGATAAGCAGATGGGATATAGGTTGTGGACTCCATCCACAAAACAATTCCTTGTATCAAAGGATGTTACATTTGATGAGCAAAGGATGTTACATTTGATGAGCAAGGTACTTGGTATGTAGGTACAAACAATAATCATGCAGGTGATGAAGAAGTTTTGAATCAGAAGAAAGGTAAATCAAAGGTTCAGATATTTGATGAAGAAGAAAACAATGAAGTACAAGTTGAAGTTGAAGTAGTGCCAAGGTTTGATCCAAAATGTGATAAACTAGAAACTTCAAGAAGTGGAGAACTCAGAAGGTCATCAAGACACAAATGGCAACCTACAAGGTATAGCTATGACACTTCTTATTTGACTACTAAAGACTATGCTTACATGATGAAAGCAGATGAAGACCCTTCTACATATGAAGAGGCAAAAGGTAAGGAAAATTGGGAGAAATCTATGCAGGAAGAGTATGCTGCATTGATGGAAAATGAGACATGGGATTTGGTTCCTAAACCAAATAGTCAAAAGATCATTGGATGCAAATGGGTCTACAAGACAAAGAGGTATGCAGATGGAAGTGTGTCTATGTATAAAGCTAGACTTGTTGTGAAAGGGTATGCTCATACATATGGTATAGATTATGATGAGACCTATATTCATGTGGCAAAGATGACAACTATCAGGACACTCATAGCCATTGCTGCATGTAAAGGTTGGAGATTATGTCAATTAGATGTGAAGAATGCTTTTCTTAATGGTTATATTTCAGATGATGTTTTCATGGAGCAACCACAAGGGTTCAGAGATAATGTTAAGAATATGTATGTAAGCTCAAGAGAGCTTTGTATGGTTTGAAGCAGGCCCCAAGGGCATGGAATTATAGACTTGTAAAGTTCTTGAAGGAACTTGGTTTCCAAGTATCTAAAGCTGATAGTAGCTTGCTTGTCAAAGCAAGTGATGATGGGTTTATTTACATGTGCATATATGTTGATGATATAATCCTTACAGGTACAGATGAGAAGGGCATACAAAGCCTTAAGAAACAAATGGAGAAAGAGTTCAAGATTAGTGATGTTTACAGGAATGCATGCACATTCCCTGCAACAAAGAAGAGAGATAGAGAGAGGGAGATAAACTGCAATCAACTTTGCATCATCGCCTGCATGAATAGAAAGAAAGACTACATGCGGCACAAACTCCAAGAATGAACAAGAAAAAGAATGTTCTCTCTCAACAAGTATATAACATTACAGCCACCCACACTTGCTGTTATCGACGTACGTAGACCAACATAAATATAACAGCAAGAAAGTAGAGGGAGAAGAAGCCATATCCAACAAACAGACTTGCTCCAAGAAACGTGCACTCACTGCCTTCTTTTTTATTAATCCAAGTGATATATTTATACAACTTGTCACACCCATTTGCATGGGGTACATGACTTTCCATTACAACCCCTCATAGACCCTTCAAATGGAGCCTTAATAAAACTATAAAATGTTGGAGAAACAATCACTAACTAGACATATATTTGAAGGTCAAATCTTAGGAAGAAAACCCCATGCCTATGTGAAGGGACAAATTCACAAATGTATTATACTTGTAAAGTTAGTTCACTTTAGTTCTAGAAGCTTTTCAAAAGTTACGGGAATGAGAAAATCTATATAAGTTAGTTAGTATTAACTGACGCGTAGAGAGAGGAGAAGAAGGAGGAGGAAGACAATGAGAAAGTGAGAAGAACTCATTTTTGTATGACTGAGTATAGTCGAGCTTCTCTGAGTGAGAAAGCATTTGTAAAACTTCTGAGTTTTTATAGTTATGAGAAGAACTGAGTAAAGTTCTGTGTATGAGCCTCTCTCCATCATCTCCATGATTACCTACTGTGTGATGAGTTACAAAGATCAAGTTTTCCAAGCAACTCGATGCCTGGCATCGAATCTCTGTTGATAAGTCATATTTTCTTTTATATTTTTCATTCAGTACTGAAGTGTTTGAAAAACATGATGTTGTTGGAGCAACTCGATGCCTGGCATCGAATTCCAGTTGATAAGTCATATTCTAAGTGTGCATGAAATCACCTATAGTTTTGGTGTCCAAAAGATCAAGACTTTATGCGGGAAGTCGATGCCCGGCATCGAATCCCTGCTGAAAAGTGGCCAAAAACATCCCAAGTCGATGCCCGGCATCGAATTCTCGTTGCAAGTCGATGCTAGGCATCGAATTCTAATTTTAAACAGGCGCTCTTACTAAAACAGGCAAGTTTTCCAGTTTTGGAAGGTCATATAGGGTCATCTTGTGAGGGCCATAACTTGAGTTCTAGAGCTCCGTTTGATGCATATGATAGCTTGTTGGAAAGCTCTACTCTTCTAGTTTCAGCCTATAAAGTTTCATGGAGAAAATATACTTGAGCTAGGAGAAATTAGCAAAATACTGAAGGTATGTCATTTCGGTGACTAGGAATTTCTGTAGAAGCAAAGTTCTCACTTTAAGCTATCATTTCTCAAAGTTTGGAGTGGCAATGAGTTAATGGTGACCATAGAGGTGTTCTAGTGTCACATTAATTCATTTCTTGTGGTGTTTTATACATCAACAAGTGGTATCAGAGCAGAAAGATTCTCGAGAGCAGAAGACGACAAAGGTACGAGAAGTTTTGTAAAGTTTTCCATTAAAGTTTGAAAGGTGAAGCATTTGAAGACACAAGGCATCAAAAGATTACTTTCGAAGTATCCTCATACACAAAGAACTTCAAAAGGTATTATCCTTTATCCTTTAAGCTCACAGGTTGCAGCAGAAGGAAAGAACTATGGCAGATCATATCTCCATTGACAAACTGGACAGAGATAATTACCCCGCATGGGTAATGAGAATGGAAGCCTTACTTATGAGTAAGGATCTCATGATATATGTTACAGGTGAAGAAGAGAAGCCAGTATTCGAAGATGAAAGCCGACCAAAGAAAGAAGAACTAGATGCTTTAAAGCATTGGCAGAAGAAGGATGCAAGTGCAAAAGCCTACATTTACAATACAATCTCTGATCATTTGCTACCACACATCAGAGGATTGGAATCATCTGAAGATATATGGAATGCATTGGAATATCATTTCCAAAGCACTACTAAAGCACGGAAAGCAAGTCTATGGTCAGAGTTTACAACATTCAAGAAGAAGCCAAGTCAAACCATTAGTGATTATGTCACTAAGATGAAGGATCTAGCAGATAGTCTTGGATCCATAGATGAAGATGTTGAAGATCACAGATTGATTGCTCAACTACTTGCAGGTTTGAGAGGAGATGAAAGGTGGAAACCTTTTGTCTTATCAACAGAACTTTCATTAAATCATTATGTTCCAGATTTGAACCAGTTGCTTGGTTTGATGCTCACATATGAGCAAGACTTGAAGGGAGATGGAGATAAAGGTCAAAGTTCTGCAATGTACATGAAGAATAAGAAGAAAGGAGATAAAGGTAAAGCAAAGGATGAAGAGGAGTCTAGTTCTCAAGCTTATTATGCAAGAGGTAAAGGCACTGGCAGAGGAAGACAAAGAGGTTTTGGAAGAGGAAGAGGTAATCAAAATAACAACAAGAAGGCTTGCTGGATCTGTGGATTGAGTAATCATTTGGCTCATGACTGTTGGCACAACCAACAAGGATCAAACCAGAATCAAAACAACAATAGCAGAGGCCGAGGTGGAAGATATCAAAGTAATTTTCAAAGAGGTAGACAAAGTCAAAGAGGAGGCTATGGTAGAGGTGGAGGAAGAAGTTGGGGACAGAATCAATCCTACAACACCACCTACTACAACTATGCAAATGACACACAGAATGACAGTCATACATCATTGATGATGAATTCAATCAGCACATCAGACAAAGAAGATCTAAAGGTATTTTACATTGACTCTGGATGTTCTAATCATTTGTCAGGAAACATAGAATTGATGTCAGATTTGGAAAAAGGCATTTCTAGTCACACAGTTCAAACTGGTGATAATACAAGACATAGTGTACATTCAATTGGAAAAGTGAAATGCAAGAGTGGAGCAGATTTGCTAACCAATGTTTTGTATGTTCCTACAATACCTAAAAACTTGATTAGTGTGGGACAGATAGTTGAAAAAGGTTTTCAAGTCAGGTTTACAAATGAAGGAGTATTTGTGGAAGATCCAGAGAATGGATATAATCAGATTATCTCTGGTAAGAAAGAAGGTAGACTCTTTACTTTAAGAGTGCAAGGGAACATTGGTCAAGCTTTGCTCACACATGGTGAAGGAGTGATTACAGAACTTGATCTTTGGCATAAGAGATTAGGTCACTTTAATGAAAGAGGAATTAAAGCTATGGTTGCTAATCAGTCTGTACTAGGATTACCAAATGTGCAAAGTCAACATATGGTTTATAAATGTGAAGCATGTCAAATGGGTAAAGCACACAGGTTACCATTTCAAAAGAAAGGATTCAAACATGATGGAGTACTTGAGCTCATTCATACAGATGTATGGGGACCAACAAAAGAAGGATCTATTAGTGGCTCAAGGTATTATGTTCTTTTCATTGATGATGCTACAAGATGGATAACATTATATGTTTTAAAGGAAAGATCAGAAGTGTTTGGAGCTTTCAAGCATTTTCATGCATATGCAGAGAGAGTAACAGGTCAAAAGCTTAAGAGACTGAGGTCTGATGGAGGGGGAGAATATTTCTCCCAAGAGTTCAATGATTATCTTTGGAATGCAGGTATTAAGAGAGAAATAACTTGCAGGTATACACCACAACAAAATGGTGTAGCAGAAAGAAGGAACAGGACTTTGGTTGAGTTTGCTAGAGCTATGCTGAAGGAGAAGAATTGTCCAAATTATCTTTGGGCTGAAGCTGTAAATACAGCTACATATCTTGTGAATAGATTACCATGTGCAGCTCTGAATGGAATGACTCCATATGAAGCTTGGTGGGGTAAGAAACCAACACTAGATCATTGTAGAGTGTTTGGATCAATTGCATATGCTTATGTGCCATCACAACTTAGGCATAAACTTGAACCAAAGGCAGAAAAATATGTGTTCATTGGTTATGATGAAAAGCAGATGGGTTACAGATTGTGGAATCCTCTAACCAAACAATTTATTGTTTCTAGAGATATTACATTTGATGAACAGAAAAGTTGGTATGCAGATCAAAGTCATACAGCTGAAGAATTTGAAGAAGAGGTAAGAAGATGTGAGAAAGGAAAATCAATTGTGCAGGTAAATAGAGATGAAGACTATATGCAAGCAAGTACATCCACAAGTGGATTAACAAGAAGGAATGAAGAAGCTCCTATATTTGATGAAGAAGTGTATCCAGACACATATGAAGAATGTGAACCAAGAAGGTCAAGCAGGACAAGGAGACAACCAGAAAGGTATTCTTATGATACTTCTTACATAACTCAGAAGAACTATGCATATATGGTCAAAGATGATGAAGAACCTCAGAACTATGATGAAGCTAAAGGTAAGAAGCAATGGGAAGAAGCAATGAAGGAAGAGTTCAATGCACTGGAGGAGAACAAGACATGGGAACTTGTTCCTAAACCAAATGGTAAGAAAGTAATTGGAAATAAATGGGTTTATAAAGTGAAGAAGCTTGCAGATGGAAGTATAGCCAGATACAAAGCTAGATTGGTGGTGAAAGGCTATGCCCAGACCTATGGCATAGATTATGATGAGACATTCAGTCCCGTAGCTAAGATGTCAACTATAAGGACAATCATTGCTATTGCAGCTTCAAAAGGATGGACCCTAAGTCAATTGGATATAAAAAATGCATTCTTGAATGGATACATATCAGATGAGGTATACATGGAACAACCTCAAGGATTTATAGATTCCAGGTATCCAAATTTTGTTTGCAGGTTGAGAAGAGCATTGTATGGATTGAAGCAAGCTCCAAGAGCTTGGAACTATAGACTGGTGAAGTATCTCAATGATCTTGGATATCAAAGTTCAAAAGCAGATTCAAGTCTACTTATCAAAAGAACAGAGGAAGGTATAATCTACATTTGTATTTATGTAGATGACATTATAATCACAGGTACTTCAGATGAAGGAATCAAGGAGGTAAAGAGATTACTTGAGAAAGAGTTTAAGATCAGTGACCTAGGAAAGTTATCATACTTTCTTGGAATGGAAGTTACTTATACAGATCATGGCATATATGTGTCACAAGAAAGGTATCTTCTGAACTTGTTGAAGAAGTTTGATATGGAAAATTGCAGAGAAGCTTCAACTCCACTTGAAGTTAATCACAAGCTCAGTAAATATGATGGTGCAGAATACAAAGATATGAGGAAGTATCAATCTCTTGTGGGTAGCTTGATTTATGCTACACTAACAAGACCTGATCTTAGTTATGCAGTGGGAGTTTTGTCACAATTCATGCATTGTCCAAAGGACCCACATTGGATTGCAGGTCAAAGAGTTCTCAGATATATCAAAGGAACTATAAAGGAAGGATTATATTATCCTTTTACATCAGATTTGAAGTTGAGAGCCTACAGTGACTCAGACTGGGCAGGTAATCAAGATGACAGGAGATCAACTCATGATTACATGATATACATTGGTGATAAGCTTGTAAGTTGGTGTTCCAAGAAACAACATACAGTAGCATTATCATCAACTGAAGCAGAGTACAAAGGACTTGTGGAAGCAGCTAAGGAAGTCATATGGATGCAGACATTGTTCAAGAGCTTAGACATTGATCAAGGTACACCTACAATACATGGAGATAATATGAGTTCACTTTATCTTGCAGCAAATCCAGTATTTCATGCAAGAACAAAGCACATAGAGATACAGTATCATTTTCTCAGAGAAAAGGTAATGGAGAAGGAGATTGAAGTGGAATACATTTCTACTAAAGATCAATTAGCAGACATAATGACAAAGAGCTTGGATGGTGTGAAGACCAGCAGATTCAAAAGCATGGCATGAGTAAAAGAAAAGAAGATGATATGAAGAAACAGGGAATGTCAATTAGTGATTGAGGGGGAGCTGTTGGAGAAACAATCACTAACTAGACATATATTTGAAGGTCAAATCTTAGGAAGAAAACCCCATGCCTATGTGAAGGGACAAATTCACAAATGTATTATACTTGTAAAGTTAGTTCACTTTAGTTCTAGAAGCTTTTCAAAAGTTACGGGAATGAGAAAATCTATATAAGTTAGTTAGTATTAACTGACGCGTAGAGAGAGGAGAAGAAGAAGGAGGAAGACAATGAGAAAGTGAGAAAAACTCATTTTTGTATGACTGAGTATAGTCGAGCTTCTCTGAGTGAGAAAGCATTTGTAAAACTTCTGAGTTTTTATAGTTATGAGAAGAACTGAGTAAAGTTCTGTGTATGAGCCTCTCTCCATCATCTCCATGATTACCTACTGTGTGATGAGTTACAAAGATCAAGTTTTCCAAGCAACTCGATGCCTGGCATCGAATCTCTGTTGATAAGTCATATTTTCTTTTATATTTTTCATTCAGTACTGAAGTGTTTGAAAAACATGATGTTGTTGGAGCAACTCGATGCCTGGCATCGAATTCCAGTTGATAAGTCATATTCTAAGTGTGCATGAAATCACCTATAGTTTTGGTGTCCAAAAGATCAAGACTTTATGCGGGAAGTCGATGCCCGGCATCGAATCCCTGCTGAAAAGTGGCCAAAAACATCCCAAGTCGATGCCCGGCATCGAATTCTCGTTGCAAGTCGATGCTAGGCATCGAATTCTAATTTTAAACAGGCGCTCTTACTAAAACAGGCAAGTTTTCCAGTTTTGGAAGGTCATACAGGGTCATCTTGTGAGGGCCATAACTTGAGTTCTAGAGCTCCGTTTGATGCATATGATAGCTTGTTGGAAAGCTCTACTCTTCTAGTTTCAGCCTATAAAGTTTCATGGAGAAAGCGTACTTGAGCTAGGAGAAATTAGCAAAATACTGAAGGTATGTCATTTCGGTGACTAGGAATTTCTGTAGAAGCAAAGTTCTCACTTTAAGCTATCATTTCTCAAAGTTTGGAGTGGCAATGAGTTAATGGTGACCATAGAGGTGTTCTAGTGTCACATTAATTCATTTCTTGTGGTGTTTTATACATCAACATAAAATTCCAACACATACGTGCCACTTTAACACTGGAACGCACGGTGGACTCGAATCCCACACCATGCTTACCAATGTCCTAGGTTGACTATATGAAACTACCCTATGAAACATTATCCACCAACCAAAGTGCATGGCCCAAATCCAAAACTAGGAGAAATATGTAATGCCAAGCAAAGTGCCTGGAACTTAATCCAATTTATGCAAGTGCATTACATACAACCCATAGTCTGCCCTTCTATATGCATACATAAAGTACAAAAAATGGAATAATTACATTGCTCATCTTATACATCAATTACATCAATTTCATATAACTTCCGACAATACATTACTATCATATACAATCTATGTGAATTTTCAAGAGGGATGGATCATCCAATCATAGCTTTATCAATCTTCACTTGTATTCTACATATTCTTCGTCCCCAGAAGTAATATAACATAAATCATCACATAATGATCAAGCAAAGCTTGTCGTTTTGGATTAGTATGATCAGTATCAAATAACCATATATGAAGACTCGAATCAACATGAAGGTGTGTATTCCATAGTCCCACATCATCCACCACTCAAAACATGCACACAAATGAAAAAGAAAATCAGTGAATGCTTTTGCGGTATCAACGCTACCTCACATTCACAATCCACATGGAGTGTTTCTGCCAAGTTAATGCTACCTCGCACTCTCTTATTACCGAAAATAAAACAACTGAGTGCTTCTGCCGAATTAACGCTACATCGCACTCATACCGTACCACCGCATACATCCTCACATCTCTATCTGTCATGCAACAAGCCACACTATAGGATACAAACCTTCATATGATTAAAGTCTCCATGACGCAAGTATTGAAGAATCGTGGGATAAAATTTGGGAGAAACATAGTGCACTCCTGTCCACCAATGCCATAATATCATGGAAGTGTAAGTGCACACATTTTTATTATTTCCATGAATGATCAAGATTAGGTGGTATGCAGAAAGTAGACTGGATGATGCCAGCAAAGGCATCGCAATCATCATCATCTTGAGCAGTTAAGTATTGTAGTCCGATTTAATAAAGGCAAAACTCTACATACTTCATTTCAAAGTACAGTATGTCGAATCACTTGCTAGAGTGTGTTAGTCTAGGATACTATCGTTTAAATCAAAGTACTTGGCTGGTTGGGACAAGGTACGAGCTGCAAGGTGTTGCGGGTTCTGGCGCATATGGTGACGTTTGTAGGGCAGTTGATCTTTATACAGATCAGATTGTTGCTATAAAGAGAATCCCAAACATTATGAAATCTCCAGTGCTGTATAACGTGTTTTTCGTGAAGTTTGCATTATGCGTCGCAAACGATATCCATATATTATTACTTTGACGGATATATTGTGTAACGTACCTAAAAATAATTCTGGAGTGGACCTGTCCATAGTCACAGAATTTGCCAAAAGAGGTGACCTCTGTGATTACAATGGATCTCTATCCCCTGATGATGTTAGATCACTCATGTGGCAGTCAATTATATGCACTCTTGCGGTATCTTATGCGCGTGCAGAACCTGTGACGCCAAAAGATGGACATAATTATGTAAAAGGAATCATCTGGCATCCGTCAGCGGTGAGCGTTACCAGCCAAGCACCGTAATGAGCAGACGGCATCAGGCCAAGAAATCACCGGAATGGAAGGCATCACCGGAATTATCACTGGTACTGTAGTTCTCGTCTAAAGGTACCCCAAGCACCAGAATGGGGTAAAGAAGCGCCATAATGGACGAGAACAGGAATCGTAGTCACCGAAACAGCAGAAAGCACCAAAAACAGTACTGGAATACGGTCATTAAGTAACTAAAACACCAGAAAGTGCGCAGAATGTACACCGAACGCATCCGGCGATCACCGGACTCCAACACCACAACCACCGGATCAGAGCATGGTCGGCACCAGACTGTTCTACGGTCATCACCAGACTAAAGTGCGGCTATCACCGGACTCGATAGCCAGACCAGATCGAGTGGACTGGAACGGATAGACATTGGACCAACAAGCAAGGAACACACCATAACTGTAGACGAGCACCGGAACCCATCCACTCATTATCTCTCGCTGCTTGTAGAACAGTGCTGGCTCCAGCAACACCAATGGATTGATCGAATACTCTCAGAACTCCATTCACGATCGGATATGCCCTGCTGCTGCTGCTCACACTAGCGTGGTCTAGTGGAAACTTTCTCAGAGAGAACTGTTTGCGAGGGGACGCTGACAAAGAAGTTCGAGCCATGTGTTCTTCATCTGTACTATCTACCATGGTACCTAAACTTCTCTGGCAATGCACTCATGGTTTCATGAGGTTTTGGACGATTTGCCTTTCTGCGATGTCTAACATGACAAATACTTTGCAGCTCGTAAGTAAGGCCAGTCTTTTCCCTGAGACTACCCCTTTATGCGTCGCACGTCTGCCCTCTCTGTGTTCCCGCTTTGACGTAACTGCCAATCGAATAGACTGTACGAGATGGGGCAGGAGGGACACATAAACGCGTCCGATGACAATTGTCGGGATTCGTGCAAAAGGCCGTCGCCTATAGTCCCATCGGAAAAAAACGGCAATTGAACATACACCCAAGACAAGCGACGCAGGAGCAGCAGTGATGACAGTGTTATACAAACATGCTACAACTCGTAGAGCCAAAGGGGGGGAAGTCCAAACGTCACCAGTGTTTACATGAATGCATGCACATTCCCTGCAACAAAGAAGAGAGATAGAGAGAGGGAGATAAACTGCCATCAACTTTGCATCGTCGCCTACATGAACAGAAAGAAAGACTACATGCTGCACAAACTCCAAGAATGAAAAAGAACAAGAATGTTCTCTCTCAACAAGTATATAACATTACAGCCACACACACTTCCCGTTATCGACGTATGCAGAACAACATAAATATAAAAGCAAGAAAGTAGAGGGAGAAGAAGCCATATCCAACAAAGAAACTTGCTCCAAGAAACGTGCCCTCACTGCCTTCTTTTTTATTAATCCAAGTGATATATTTATACAACTTGTCACACCCATTCGCATGGGGTACATGACTTTCTATTACAACCTCTCATAGACCCTTCAAATGGAGCCTTAATAAAACTATAAAATGCCAGTGTTAAAAAGGACTTCCGTCAAGTCGCTTTTTAATCTCTTTTCGGGTTCTTGGGGATGGTAGGGGTCTGACAATGCAGAGGCCCTTTATCTGATTTTCCCAACGTAACTATCCAATTAAGCAGTACTATACTCCTTGGTAATAGTGTTCACTACACAGTTACTACTCCTTTCCGATTATGATTATCCGTACACAGTAACTTATTGCGTGAGTTAACGATCACAACGTCGCACTAACTTATTATTGTTAAGACAATGTTATTATGTTAACAATGAATTACTGTGATTCAACAAGAACAAAATACATTACTCAAAATATCATCCAATCTACACACAGTTTCTTCGCACGGTCGCCCAGACAAACAGTCTAGCGAACCCGTCTCTCTCCCTTCTCAAAGATCACCGTAATGCCCTTTCATTACTAGTTAAAAAGTTACATCACCTCATCACGCCCTTTCGGTGCGTGCGATATATGAAAATTACAATCCATTCCGGCGGCTTAACACTGGCACGCACGGTGGACTCGAACCCGCAACAAAAAAAACTAAGGCTCATCAACGATGCCTTGTATGTACATAGTTCTAGCAAGTTTAAATGTTCGGGTGATCTTTTGCTTCAGAGAATCGAGCATGTCTGGCTCTACCAGTTGTGCATCAGTTCTGACTGAACTTGCCGCAATTACTTGACTCATCAGTGCATCAGTCTGTGTCTGCAAAAATGCCTCTTGTAAATAAAATTCATTGGCTAACACAACATCTCTGCTCAGTCTCATATCAACAATTTGACCATCAATTCTAGACAATCTCTCTGCTTGAGCTCCTAGCTTCTTTTCTCTGCGTTCCAGCTCCTGAGCTTGATATTGAATTGTTTTGTAATACACGTCCCTTTCTTTCATAATACCTGCCATCTCCTTCTGTATCTGAATTGTCCGGGCCGTATGTGCGTCCAAATCTTGACTCTTCTGCAATAGTTCGGCAGATACTAGCTTTAATTCCTCAGTGTTTTGAATGGCTGTGTCTGCCATTTTTTGCCCCTTCTGCACGACCTCATCCAGCTGTGCACGAGTTTCTTCCAACAAATTTCCAATCGCCACACGAGCATCTTCCTTATCCTGTACCAATTGATTTAACTGCTTGATCTCTTCATCGCAAGCGGATAAAAGAGCATCCTTGGCTTAACTCAGCCAATGCTGCATCTCGTTGAGCAATCAGTAATTCATGTTCTACTAATTGTGCTTGGTACTGCTGCAACTGAACTTGTAGAGCATGATTCTCTGCTTTGACGACATGAGCTTCTTCTTGTAAAGGAGCAATATCTCCGTCTAATAAATCCACTTTAGCTTGCAATTCTTGCCGAATATTTTGGGTTGCCATCTTCATCTGATGGGGTAATTGAATCAAAAGACGACCCATGGATTCTAACTCGCTGAAAAGAACTGGTGAAGATGGAAGAGCAAGAAGTGGCTGGGATGAAGAGGCTGGGTGAGGGGATTAGTCACCTCCCCTTTGTCGAGCACATTCTCAACATTGCCAATCACTTTGGTGAGGACTTCGGCTACAATCGCCTTCACAGCTTCTTGATTCTGCTGATGAGAATCCATCAGAGACAAAACTTCTTCGGAGTCTTCCATGTTGACATCTTGTTCCTGTTGCTTAATTGGAGACGAAGGAACAGAGGAATCGACATGGATAGATGTAGCAGTGTCGTGGAAGACTTCATCTTCATGGCCAACAGTTGATCCCTGCACGTGGCTTCCATAAGGGCTTATACGTCTACGTTTTTGGCAAAAAAGTTGAAACATGTCTGCATCATCGAGCATGTGAGTAGATTCTTCATGTTGATCCCTGCACGTGGCTTCCATAAGGGCTTATACGTCTACGTTTTTGGCAAAAAAGTTGAAACATCATCATCGTCTTCATCCTCGAGCATGTGAGTAGATTCTTCATGTAACAAGAAGGGGGCGGTTGGAGGTGGTTGCACAACTTGGAGCACCGGAAAGAGGAAAGTAAGGATGTGGGGTAAACGGGAACGAGGAAGGCCACCCTTAGTAACTTGTTTGATAACCGATACACATTCACGGTGAATGTGCCGAAAATAAAAGGAAACAAAATTGACAGACTCACGGGAAGCGGTATCTATCATCGAATAAAATGGGCGGGCAATACCATAGGTATGTTTCTGTAGATTCAGGGTGGCTACCAAAAATTGCAGAGCAGTACGCTCTGGTTCAAGTCTACACAAAATGGCATACTCATTAGATGAGTGCCGGGGAAACAATTCGTGCATGATGGCCACGGAAAGAAGGGGATCATTCTCCAATCCTTCCCGAGGAAGTCGAAAAGCTTTAGCAAATGTAGCTAAAGTGATAACGACACGAGATGGTAAACACGCAATGGGCCAACACTGCTCGGTAGTAGGTGTGGCGGTGATGGCAGAAATAAGTTGCGCATGGAATGGTTGACACTCCACTGAATGTCAAGGCAATTCAACGAAGGCCAACAGACCATGGATGCACAAATACTCACTCACATCTGGAGCGAGACCTGCACGGAAAGTAGCGACATTCGCTAGTGCTTCCATGGCACACACAAGTAAACACAAGAACACAGAAGACAAAGAACACACGTACGTGTTGGCATGTACGTCCCAATGACACCAAAAGATGTTATGCGCTTTCTTGGTCAAATCCGGTGGCATGGCAGGCACTTACGGTGGTTAGCTCACTTAGCAACACCACTTAACAGGCTTATGACCAGGGCTCCGCTACAATATGTTTGGACACAGGAGTGCCAAAATGCATTTGATTGTTTAAAGGTTTTATTGACGCACGCCCCAATTTCGCAACCACCTGATTGGGAACATCCATTCCATGTCTTTGTGGATGCATTGGACATAACGATTAGTAGTGTCCTAATGCAGCAAACTGACAAATGGTTTTGGCCTGTATATTATGCAAGTTGCCGATTACCCCCTGCCAAAAGAAACTTTTTAGTGACCGAAAGAGAGTGTCTCGGGTTGGTGTATTCTGTTAAGAAGTTCTGACATTATTTGTTGGGCCGAAAATTCACCTTCCATGTGGATCATGCCGCACGTGTATTTGGTCCGGCAACAACATTTAGGTGGAAGACTGGCAAGATCGACCTGGCACAGCACATGCTTTGGCGGATTTTCTATCTCGATTGGATTCCGGTGAGTCTCCGGTAGGGGTTGATGACACTATATCGGCAATTTACATTATCGAGATAACTACTGAAGACTTTGTTGCACCTCCTGTTGCTCCTTCATATTATGATACATTACTATGTTTCCTCACCGATGGCTTCCTTCCTCCTCATACTCCCACTCCTCTGCGGCGAAAAATTACGGTCTACAGTCGACGATTCCGGTTGACTATGGGACAACTGTATTACGTCGACCATACAGGTGTTTTACTCCGATGTGTTCCTCCACATGAATCGGCTTCCGTGATTACTATAGCTCACTCGGCACCCACCGTAGGTTTTGCAAAGTGGGTTATGGTGGCCTACAATGTACAGAGATGTGGTTAAATTTGTGCGGCAGTGTGATGTCTGTCAACAGACTGGACAACCCTTGTAGTGACACTTCTTTCCCCTTCAACCTGTCTTACCTTTGGCACCCTTTCAGAAGTGGGGTCTAGATTTTATTGGCCCAATAACACCACCAGCGGCCCTCACCAACTATCGATACATACTGACTTGTACAGATTATGCCACCAGGTGGGTGGAAGCTTGGTCTTTACGGTCGGCCACAACTGTTTCGGTGGCCAAATGCTTGATGAAGGACGTTTTTCCTCGCTATGGATTACCTCTCGAGCTCATGACGGACCAAGGAACACATTTTGCCAACAACTTAATGCAAGTATTGACTCAGACTTTTCAGATTATGCATAAATTCAGCTCATCGTATTATCCACATGCTAATGGTCTAGCTGAAAGTACTAATAAGACTTTGATGAATATGCTTCACAAATTGATCCTGGAATGTCCGAAACGTTGGGATCAACTTCTACTTGCTGTATTATGGGCATACCGGACTATGTACAAAGTGGTAACCGGAACCACTCCGTTTAAACTTGCTTACGGCATGGAAGCTATTGCGCCAATGGAAGTAGTGGTACCAAGTTTGCGTGTTGCCTTAGCTCAGAAATTGCTGCCGGAAGAATCTTTGCCCTTTCGGTTGGATACGCTCAGATCATTGGATGAACAACGCTAGGAAAGTTTCATGACCCTTCAAGAAGTTAAGCTTCGTCAAGCCTGTACTCATGATCGTTTTCTCAAGACCCCTGTTTTTTCGGTGGGCTAACTTGTGTTATTCTATAATGCCACAACGAACAGATCGGCCGAAAATTTTAAGTTACAATGGTTCGGTCCCTACTGAATTATTGAACAGGTGGGACCCGCTACTTTTCGGTTGGCCATCTTAACTAGAGTTCCCCTTCCAAAAGTGACTAATGGATCTAAGCTTCGCCCATATCAACAACCGACCGATAACCGATGATGTGTACCTCGTTGTTCGCGTGTCACTTGTTTTATTTGTATCCCCGTATTTCGGTTGACCACAGATCGTAATCTCCTTGTTTTGATATCTAAATATGATTAATCGCCACCCTGTGTTACTGTTTCCGCTCTTGCATGCATGCCGTAATTATGACGGATATCTTTCCAATACCGGGCGATGATTAGGGTTTTCGACTGCCTAATTTTGCCCATGTTTCTACTTAATCTTGTTTCTTTTACTGATAATTGCTATTGTGTTTGTGTGATTGTGCATTCTTTGTCTTCTGTGTTCTTGTGTTTACTTGTGCGCACCATGGAAGCATTAGTGAATGTCGCTACTTTCCGTGGAGGTCTCGCTCAAGACGTGAGTGAGTATTTGTGCACCCATGGTCTGTTGGCCTTCGCTGAATTGCCTTGGCATTCAGTGGAGTGTCAACCATTCCATACGCAACTTATTTTTGCCATCGCCCCCACACCTGCTACCGAGCAGTGTTGGCCCATTGTGTGTTTACAATCTCGTGTCGTTATCACTTTAGCTACATTTGCTGAAGCTTTTCGACTTCCTCGAGAAGGATTGGAGAATGGTCCCCTTCTTACCGTGGCCATCATGCACGAATTTTTTCCCCGGCACTCATCTAATGAGTATGCCATTTTGTGTAGACCTGAACCAGAGTGTACTGCTCTGCAATTTTTGGTAGCCACCTTGAATCTACAGAAATGTACCTATGGTATTGCCCGCCCATTCTATTCGATGATAGATACCGCTTCCCGTGAGTCTATCAATTTTGTTTTCTTTTATTTGCGGTGCATTCACCATGAATGTGTATCGGTTATCAAACAAGTTACTAAGGGTGACCTTCCTCGTTCCCGTTTACCCCACATCCTTACTTTCCTCTTTCTGATGCTCCAAGCTGCGCAACCACCTCCAACCACCCCCTTCTTGTTACATGAAGAATCTACTCACATGCTCGAGGATGAGGATGATGATGATGCAGACCTGTTTCAACTTTTTCGTCGAAAACGCAGACGTATAAGCCCTTCTGGAAGCCAGGTGCAGGGATCAACTGTTGGCCATGAAGATGAAGTCTTCCACGACACTGCTACATCTATCCATGTCGATTCCTCTATTCCTTCTTCTCCAATTAAGCAACAGGAACAAGATGTCAACATGGAAGACTCCGAAGAAGTTTCATCTCGGATGGATTCTCATCAGCAGAATCAAGAAGCTCTGAAGGCGATTGTAGCCGAAGTCCTCACCGAAGTAATTGCCAATTTTGAGGACGTGCTCGACAAAGCAGAGGTGACTAATCAGCATCCAACCGGAATAGTGCTAAACACTCTTATCCCTCTTCCTCCTCCAATGAACCCCGTTGAGCCTGTTGTTCCCAACGCACCTACTACTCCATCATCTTCTCTCGATTATTCTCCACCACCATCCCCTCACCTATTATCAGCCTCTTCATCCCAGCCACTTCCTGCTCTTCCGTCTTCGCCAGTTCTTTTCAACGAGTTAGAATCTATGGGTCGTCTTCTGATTCAATTCTCACAGCAACTACCCCATCAGATGAAGATGGCAACCCAAAATATTCGGCAAGAATTGCAAGCTAAAGTGGATTTATTAGAAGCATATATTGTTCCTTTATAGGAAGAAGCTCATGCCGTCAAAGCAGAGAATCATGCTCTGCAAGTTTAGTTGCAGCAATACCAAGCACAATTAGCAGAACACGAATTACTAATTGCTCAACGAGATGCAGCATTGGCTGAGTTAAAAGCCAAGGATGCTCTTTTATCCGCTCGCGATGAAGAGATCAAGCAGTTAAATCAGTTGGTACAAGATAAGGAAGATGCTCGTGTGGCGATTGGAAATTTGTTGGAAGAAACTCGTGCACAGCTGGATGAGGTCGTGCAGAAAGGGCAAGAAATGGTAGACTTGGCCATTCAAAACACTGAGGAATTAAAGCTAGTATCTACCGAACTATTGCAGAAGAGTTGAGATTTGGATGCACAGACGGCCTGGAAAATTCAGATACAAAAGGAGATTGCACGTATTATGAAAGAAAGGGATGCGTATTACAAAACAATTCAATATCAAGCTCAGGAGCTGGAACGCAGAGAAAAGCAGCTAGGAGCTCAAGCAGAGAGATTTTCTAGAATTGATGGTCAAATTGCTGATATGAGACTAAGGAGAGATGTTGCGTTAGCCAATGAATTTTATTTACAAGAGGCATTTTTGCAGACGCAGACTGATGCACTGATGAGTCAAGTAATTGTGGCAAGTTCAGTCAGAACTGACGCACAACTAGTAGAGCCAGACACTTTGAAGGTTATGCTGGATTCTCTGAAGCAAAAGATCACCCGAACAATTAAACTAGCTAGAACTATGTACATACAAGGCATCGTTGATGAGCCTTAGTTTTTTTTGTTGCAACTTCGACTCCACCATGCGTGCCAGTGTTAGGCCGCCGGAATGGATTGTAATTTTCATATATCCCACGCACCGAAAGGGCGTTATGAGGCGATGTAACTTTTTAACTATTAATGAAAGGGCATTACAGTGATCTTCGAGAGGGGAGAGAGACGGGTTCGCCAGACTGTTTGTTTAGGCGACCGTGCAAAGACACTGTGTGCAGATTGGATGATATTCTGAGTAATGTATTTTGTTCTTGTTGAATCATAGTAATTCATTGTTAACATAATAACGTTGTCTTAACAATAATAAGTTGGTGCGACGTGATCGTTAACTCGCGCAATAAGTTACTGTGTAAGGATAATCGTAATCGGAAAGGAGTAGTAACTGTGTATTGAATGTTATTACCGGGAAGTATAGTACCGCTTAATTGGATAGTTACGTTGGGAAAATCAAATAAAGGGCCTCTACATTGTCAGACCACTACCATCCCCAAGAACCCAAAAAAAGATTAAAAAGCGACTTGACGGAAGTCCTTTTTAATAGTGACTTGGGAGACTTGTCATATTTCTTGGGCATGGAGATCTCATATACTCAACATGGAGTGTATGTAACTGAAGAGAGGTATTTGAAGAATTTGTTGATCAAGTTTAAAATGGAAGATTGCAAGGTAGCACCTACTCCAATGGAGGTGGATCACAAATTGAGTAGATATGGAGGAGAAGAATTCAAGGACATGAAGCTATATCAAAGTTTGGTTGGTAGTTTTCTATGCTACATTAACTAGGCCTGATTTGTCATATGCAGTTGGAGTGTTGTCTCAATTCATGCATTGTCCTAGGAAAGAACATTGGATTGCAGGGCAAAGGGTGTTTAGATACATTAAGGGTACACTCAAAGAAGGTTTGTATTATGGTTTTACATCAGATAGAAACGTCAAGATATATAGTGATACAGATTGGGCAGGTAATCCTGATGATAGGAGATCAACATATGGATACTTGTGTTATGTGGGAGATAAGTTAATCTCTTGGTGTCCTAAGAAGCAACACACAATTGCTTTAATATCTATAGAGGTAGAGTATAAAGGTATGGTTGAAGCTACAAAGGAAGTCATATGGTTGAAGACTCTCATGAAGAGTATTGACATCATTCAGAGTACACCCACTATTCATGGAGATAATATGAGTTCATTGTATCTAGTTGCTAACCCTATTTTTCATGCTAGGACTAAACACATTCAGATTCAGTATCACTTCTTAAGAGAGAAGGTGATTGATAAGGAGATTGAAGTAATACATACATTAATGAAAGATCAGATTGCAGATATGCTAACCAAAAGCTTGGATGGACCAAAGCTACAAAGATTTAAAGACATGGCAGGTATAAAGAAGATAGAGAAAACCTCAATTGATGATTGAGGGGGAGTTGTTAGTGCAATTCAACCACCAATTGATGTTTTGGATAAAGACTTGAAGTTAAAGGATGAAGAAAAGATCAACAATTGAAGATTGAAGAAAGAGCATGTTCAAGAAATGAAGACTTGTATACATATGTACATTAATTTGTAGTTAGCTCACTTATACCTTTTGTATGGTCATGAGTTTGTACATATATGCCTATATATACAAGTAGAAAGTCAGGACAAGTATGAGAGAGCATGAGATAAGAAGAATTAGATGTTGGAAGAGTGATTAGACACTTTAGAAGTGAAGGAGATGTCTCTCATCATTCAGATATAAAAATTTTCAAAGAAGAAGAAATATTGTGCCCGATCTTTTGTTGAGTACTCCTTCTGTGTTTAATCTTTTGTGAAATGCTTTTGTACAAGTCTAAGTTTGTAGTTGCTTGACCTCTGTACAAGTTTTCAGATTCTAATTGTGATCAGGCTGAGAGAATTGAGAGTAGGAACATTTACATGTGTAAATGGGAAGAAGTGAAGTTGCAACAGGTGCAAAATTTGATGCTAATGTTTTGGTCAATTCTCCTTCTACAGTGTAAAGTTTTGAACAAGCAAGCACTCATTCTTTAATTTGGAAAGTAAGATAACTATGGCTAAAAGCATTTGAATAAACGGGTTGTAGTTTGAGAGAACTATGCATTAAAAGTTATAGGTGTCAAAGTCGACTGTAGAAAAGTACAATTTTAGACATAGGTGAGTTGTTTGGATCATTTCTCAAGATCTACTCAATCTGTTGAGATGATTTAACTTGGAGAAGGTGCACAATCTTTAGCCAACACCTTGTACAAAGTTTCATTAGAAAGTTTACACATTTGATCAGTCAATGAGTGAGTAATGTGCAGCAGACTTTTCTGAATAGTGACTCTCTTCACAATTAGTGTAAATCTTGATAGTTTGGAATTGGTTCTCTAAATTGATAGAGGTTTTGAGTTGTTCTTGATATAGAGGTGCTCTAACATCAAGGATAACTTGTTCTTTTGGAGATTAACACTCTCCATCAACTCTTTGGGGGCTTAGAATAGCCCTTTGCACACCAAGATAGCCTTAGAGTAGGATTAGGGATTTTAGATAGTCTATGGGTGGGCTTAGACTAGCCTCCAACCCACAAATGCACACAAACTATCTTGTTTCTTTCTTATATTTTGATGCTACAAGAGTATGGGGCACTTAATGCCAATGAGCGTACCACAAAGTAAAGGTTGGAACCTTTGGGTAAATAAAAAAGGAACCTTGGTGATTACAATGAGGGAAGCCAACTTGAGTGCAAAATTAACAGCGAAGTATCTTTGGGAAATAGGTAATGCCTTCACTAAACAATGACAACAGAGCATGATGACCTCGATGTTTAAATTGAGACAAACACTAGAGACAATGATTGAACTTCTTCCTTTTATTTAAGATTGGAGAATTTTAAGCCTTCTTATCTGAGAGCTTAGAGGAAAAACTAGCACCAGATGAGTAAAGGTATTATTGTGCAAGTGGATGGCCCTTTGTTCTTGGTATAGATAGTTGGTTGTCCCGTTGTAGGTAGAAAAGATAATTAAATTATGGGAGGTAGATAATCACACTTAGTGAATAGGTGTAGTCAAATGTAGCATGACATTCGACATTAGTGATGATGTTATCTTCAATAGATGACAAACTACACAAAAGATAGGTGGTCAATACATGCAGGATTACCTTCATCTCACGAATATAGTGCACAATTTAGTGATTGCTACAGAGAGAATATTAGTCATCTTGTTGAAATACATCTACATTTAACCTCTCATCCTTCGGCATGAATATCAACGGAAATGAAGACAAGTAAAACTAATATGAATGTGTTTCATTTGAGATTAAAAACATTATTGCCATTGAAGCAAATTCAACTTAAAAAAATGGGTCACCACACTTGCAAAATGGAGTCGGCACAAAATTTGAGATCTACTAAGGAGGGGGACTTAGACTAGCCCTTGTAAAAAAATGGAAACCCTTGGGGTTTTAGAGTGCCCTAAACTTTGTTGACATCTTGAAGGAGGGGCTTAGAATAGCCCTACACTTGTTTACACCTTGGAGGAGGGCTTAGAGTAGCCCAAAATGCACTAAGTGAGACACACTTGGGGGCTTAGAATAGCCTCCCAAAGCGTGCACACACACAATATCTTCTTCATATGTTCTTATTGTTACAAAAATAGGCACTTAGTGCCAAATAATGTGCCAAAAAGAGGATTGAAACCCTTAGAGAATACAAAATGACCCTTCATAAGGAGTGCCAAATAAACTCCATGGAGAGAGAGGTGGCGATATAAGAGAGATGACTACAATGAAACATGTTCTTAGTGCTAAAATGACACAAATCAAGGGCCGGAAATTAAGAATGAGCTATAAGTTTATGCTTAGATAAAGCATATGACCCATTGTAGTGTAAGTTGTTAAGAATTGAAGAGCCTTGAATGGCAACTTAATTTATACTTTTGAAGAACATCTGGAGCCAGATTTAAGGAGGTTATAATGTACACATGCGATACGAATTTTTAAGTTTCTATAAGTCCTTGTTTTGTATGGTTTGAAATGGGTTTCAACTTGTCAATCCTTATGTGAAATCGAGACTATGTCCACATGGATAGCCAATCTTCATGGATAAAGAAGAATCTGAATAAAACATGAGCTCTTATGTCATTAGAATGGCCGTTTCTCTTTTCTCGAATTGAGCTACGAAGACAAGGACATCTAGCCTTTCTCTCTCCTCTTCATTTACCAAAGAGATGGAATGAAGCACTACCCACCTCCCGCACCTGAGAGGTAATCAATCCACAGAGTCTGGTCTACTTAAAGTCCTCTCGAGTCAAAGAGTATATGTGTCCTACTCTCTCTCTCTCTGTCTATCTCTCTCTCCCTTTAGTGAAATGACACAACATGCATTTCTGAGATGGCGCAATAGATTTTGTGTCTCTACCTAATACTAGCAGTACATACATGCAAGTTGTTTTTTTTTGAGAGTACAATGAATTGGAAAGACACACACCCGACCTCATAAGGTAGAGGCACCCATCTTGGGGAACTCATGGACATCCATCTTTGGGAACTCACGGATATGTGTAGACAAGATTTGGACTTAGAACTTCCTCCCAAAGATTCAAAGCATCAACCACTAGGCTATGCGGGCTTGGATGTACATGTAGTATGTACTACTAGTAGTACATACATGCGAGTGGGTTTGATTCCCTCACTATTGGCAATTACTTGAATTGTTGCATCACTTAGAGTGCTAAATGGGCCTTTTGGGGCTTGGCAAGAGAATGCCAACTTTAGTGCCAGATTTTATGCCTCGACTTTTGTCTTATCTGTCTCCCTATTTCATTCCTTCGAGGTCAGTTGGTGCTATTCGTGGTTCAATGTGCATAGAGATAGGCATTATGCTTGTCTCTCTCCTCTTTGTCTTTGCACATGGAAAGTGGGCATATTTTGGCTAGTTCTCTCATTACCGATATTTGAATGCTTTGTAGGAACCAACCATGGCACCCAATTCTCTGCATCTACTTCAACAGTTGAAGTGGTACAACTGCTACAATGGCAGCTGATCACAAATGTGAGATTGTATGATGAAAATGGGACATTACCTCAAGCTCTAGCACATACAAGAATCCAGGTGATGGTTATCATTGATGCATGGGAGCTATTCTGTGTGCATGAACCCAAGAAGAAAATGGACATCGATTGATTTCGACAGCAGAGATGCATGAGAGATTTGAATCAGGGACGTACCTCAAGACAACTAAATGAAATAACCACGCTATCGAAATTATAAATAATGGAACTTAGTGGTTATAGCCACTTGAAAACAAGAGATGCAACACTAAGGCAACATATGATGTCAAGAGATCATGAGGCATATAAAAAATTGCCAAGAACAAGGGTTTTGAGGGTGGTAAAAGGTGGTAGAAAAGGATGGAATAATGGATGAAAAGAAGGGTGGAAGTGTAGGAAAAGGGACAAAATATAGCCCAATAGAGTGTAAAATTGATGGATAAAGATATTTCTTGAATGAGGAATCAAGCACCAACAACACCTCCAAAAACACCACCAAGACCTCCACCTAGTGCTTTGATAGCATGTAGAGAGTACATGCACAGGCGCAAAATCAAAAGAAGAGTGTAGTCACGAAATGAAAGAGTGTGAGAGACTCAAATTGAGTAGACCGAGAAATAGGTAACCTCACAATGTGTAGGCTCTACAAGCTTCTAACCAAGTACAAAGTGGGGAAGAGGCCCTCCTTATATAGAGTTGGAGGGAGTCTCAAAAGTACATCATATGTGGGATAATTTCCATTGAAGGAAAATGAATGCAATGGTAGAAGAAAATGGAATGGTACCAAAATACAATGAGATACAATATAAAATGGAATGAAATGAAAATGGATTGTCTCCTAGATGTAAAATGAAGATGCACTCATGAGGATACAAATAGAAATGAGGTAGAAGAAATCATGTCGTCAGCAAACATATGTGTGGAAGACTTAGAATTACTTCGAGAGGTAGATGTCTTAGAGCTATTCTTCTTCTTGTAAAAAAACATCTCAATATGGTTTACTTTCCCGCTTTCATCTCCATCTCTTGAGATGATGAAGACTTAGTGCATGAATAGTGTAGAAGCAAAAGTCTTTGGAGTTCTTCTCAAGTCAATACTTGACCTCTATTGTAGAGGGTCATGACAAATGTTTCGTAACTTGCTGTAGTTTTTCTAGTAACGTGTTGTTGCACTAACTTGCTGCAGCTCTGCTCATGGGTGCAGGAAAAAGCAGCGCATACATGGTGCTCGTGGGTGCAGTTGAGGGATGCCACACGAATGTACTAGCGAGCATTGGTGAGGGGAACGATCTCTATCATGCAGACCAATGTCGTGAGAAATTCCATAAAAGCCAAAAACAAATGAAACTGATGGAAGTTGTATTATGAGCTTAAGCTGCACTACCAAGATTGAGAAGAACCTGTCAAATTAAATTCAACAGCGTTTATAAACACTTCAAAACCTTGAGATCTACTACCAACAATAGCCATCAAAATGGAGAAGAGCCTCCAAATGTTGTCAAGTGCCACCACAAAGAGGATGGGAGGTGGGAAAACGGATGGGAAAATGATGAAAAGGAGTGCGGGGGTGGGCAAAATGGACACAATATTGTTATCCGAGCTTGAATTTTGATGACAAAAGTTCCCCTCTGTGAGTAGTAAGCAGTACCCCCAAAAACTAGCACCACGTCCACCAAAATCTTCAAATTCACCACCAAAAAAATCACTAAGACCTTCGCCTAGTGCTCTGATACCATGTAGAGAGTTCACATGTGAAACAAAATGAAATGAACAATGTAGTCACAAAATGAAAAGATGTGAGTGAGCTTGCCAAGAGTCTCATGTTTTCTCAATGTAAATATGATGCTCAATTTATTAAAAGATTTCATGGTCCAATTTATTTTTGGTTTTCTAGTCCATATTCAATCGGTTGAATCATTTGTTATAATAGATTATTCATTTTTCCATTTACTTTCATTGTGTGCAACTGTTGCTTCCTCTCTACAACTTCGTCACTTTATTTCCTATCGTCTTGCTTTTTTATTCTTAGTTTGCATGTTTCCAAATTACACTTTGTTTAGATTTCTCATCATGTTTGAGTTACACTTTTGTTTAGATTTCAAAGTGGATATATGATGGAAGTTTCATTTTTTATCCCTTTCCACTTTGAAATATTGTTGGATGGGTTAAATAAGAATCTGAAAGTTGTATGCAACATCAAAAGTCATTGATGAGAGGAAAATACTTGCTAGTTATGTTTCCTCCCTCCACTATAAGAATATTCTCACTAAGCTACATCCAATTGTGGAAATTTCCAAATAGTTGGATGCATATTTTAATCACATTATCATGAAACAATTTTACTTTTCACTTCAAGGATTGCACGAAAGGGGTGGTAATGCGAAGTCATAAAAAATACAACAAGAACTGCATTCATAATTGGAGACTCCTAACAATCAAGATACAAGATCATCGTGAAAGCCCTACCAAATCGGATATAAATCACCTTCAATTTGGGGTTTGCAAAGACAAAAAACACTTCATCAAGGGGAGGTCGATCTTAGAAGCCATCATTGATATCTATGAATTTTTGCAATATGCCAGAGGTAAAACCCAAAAAAATCTCTTGTTGAAGATTGACTTCGACAAAACTCCAATAGACTTGACTAGGATTTTATCCTTCAATGCCAGAAGGATTTGGGCATCAACTCTATATTTATCAGAATGTTCTCCATGCTCATGGGGAATGCCACAACATGGATTAATATAAATGCTGAACTTTCCTCTTCTTTGGATATTCAATGGTCTACTAGGTTGCGCTTCCTGCTTTCCTATTTCCTATTTATTGTTGTTGTTGTTGTTGATAGCCTCAGCTGCTTGATGAATGATCATGTCCACTATGAGCACATTAAAGGTATTTCTCCCCCTCAAGGATTGGATAAGCAGATGCTTAGGATGTTCTCCAATAACACGATGTCTTTCTATGTAGCAAGATTGATTGCTTCAAGAAATTATGGAACTGCTTAGAAACCTTTTGCATCACCTTTGATTCCAAGGCCAACCATAAAAAGATAGATTTTAAGGCCCTTGCTAAATCCTCTCTATAGTTCATACGGGACCAAAGGTGCAAGGAAATTGCCATTGAAAAAATATTTATAGGCCATCCCCCTAGGTTTTGAGGTTTCAATGAATCAACAATGGGATCAAGTGTTGAACAAGATTTAGGGAACACCCCAATAATCAATGGGCATGTAGTTAAACATGGCTGGAAAAGCAGTAGCGATCAACATGTTTCTCATTGCCTCTATCATCTATTTCCTCTCTTGCTAGAGACAGAATGAAAAAGTTCTACTAAAGAATGAAAGGACATGCAGAAACTTTCTTTGGACAAGGACCCTAATAGAACAGGCACACCCAATATCATATGAAAACCTATGCTAGTCGTAAGGATAAGAGGGGCCAAGTATTCCTGATATTTTGGCATCAACTAACAAACTAGAAACTAAATGGATGATGAAGACATGGATTGATAGTCACAAACCTTGGTCCAATCCAATTTTTGGAAATATTACACTACAACATATGAGGGGCATATCGATGCTGCCTATACCGACGATCACTCCCGACGTCGGTATAAACATTGGAAAGTCTACTTAAACATACCGATGGTCAAGTGACCGTCGGTATGACTGTTTAAAACGGATCGTCAGGATGTCTCGAGAGCATCGGTATAAACATTGGTATATGTGTTTGTATAAGCCTCGGTTCATTGGTAG
>CM035421.1:65566701-65584201 GCA_020310875.1 Ceratopteris richardii | reverse complement strand
TTACATGAAGGACAAATTGATCGACAAACGCAATGCCAAATGAAAGCTATCGATTGAAAACAAGTGTGGGATTCACAAACTCTAGTCGCTGGCATGAAACGGTTGTCGATTTTTCATGAACTCCCTTATTGGAGTGAATTATTGATCAATCATTTGGTAGACCCGATGCATATTTTAAGAATGTGGGAGAGATTCTTTGGAAGACTTTGGTCAGAAATAAAGAAAGCAAAGCACAAAGGGAGGACTTAGAAGAGCGAGGTCATATGTGAGAGTTGTGGGCAATTACTAAGCCCAACGGAACAATATCGTTACCAAGAGCTCCTTGGGTGCTTCACAGGATGGAAGAGCAACAAGTGAAGAAAACAATTTTAGAATTTCGGATACCTACTAGATGCATGGCGTGTCTAAAGACTGCTTTCACATGAAACGATGACCTTGGAGGAGTCACGTCTCATAATTGGCACAAGTTTTTATAGTTTGTGCTCCCTATAGCCTTAAAAGATTGTCTTTCGGAGCATGTACAAACAACCATTTATAAAATTAGTTCCTTCGTATAGCGGATCTCTTCTAAAGAGATAAATAGAGATAGCATAGAGAGTGCAAAAATCAATGCTATCAAGGCTGTTTGTATGGTAGAGAAATACTTTCCCACAAGTATTCTTACTATTCAACTTCATTTACTGGCTCATGTAGTATATGAAGTTGCAATAGCAAGAACTATCCATAGATGGCAAAGGGATGGCTTGTACAAGAGTCTCTTGTATTCATAACTGAGTTTCTACATATGTCAGATCCGGAAATCCCTCGCTTATGGAGTGATGATGAAGATGTTCGTCTCATAGGCGATGAACTACAAGGTAAAGGGTTGCAAAGAAAAATGGATGCATCTTTCAGAGAGAAGGCAATGAAGTTTTGCATGGGTAACTCTGAGCCTATGCAAAAGTGGTTAGAAAAGTATGAGCTTGCCAAGGAGACCAACACAAAGGAAAGAGCTCAGTTTTGAAAGAATTGTTGCACTCAATTTTTGCCTCTTCCAGAAAGTATTCGACCTCTTCCACCTTTTCCAACATGCAGATGGCTAGATACAGCGGTTTTATAAGCAAAGGTAGTAGGTGAAGATATCTCTAAAGAAGAAGAAGAACTCACAAAGGGATGTGATTGGCAGTATACTAAATATGGTGCACTGTGGTCTCATGGACGACACTTTCAGATCACACGAATCGATAAAAATAGGTCTACTTTTGATAGTGGGGTGATGGTGAAATTTTTGCAAAAAAGTAGAACGAGTGCAAGAGATGATAATGCTCAAGAAGGCCAGCTAGATTATTGTGGAGTGACTCAAGATATCTTGAAACTATCCTTTAGGAAGTTTGATTACTTTGTTTTTTATGTGAAATGGTTCAAAGTCGTCACCTCTGGAAGAAACACAACAGTGAGGTGGGATAAAAGCGGTTTACTTCAAGTCGACTCCACAAAATTATGGACGGATGAAAGAGATATATTTGTACTTCCCGAACACTATGAGTAAGTTGTTTTTATACCACATTGGAAAGAACCCGAGTGGCTATTTGTTTTACAAGTCACCCCATGTAGTAGACAAATTTGTGAGAACATAGATGTAGAAGAAAGTCCATCTGTAGTGGACTCAGAGATTCATTCGATAGTCGAGGAGGAAGAGATCATTGTTTGAGAAGAAGAGGTCCTTGAAGAAGATGAAATATAGGATGAAGCAATAGATGATGATAAAAAAGAAACTAGCATACCAAGTGATTTAGAAGTCATCAATATAGAGATAGATATTCTCTATGCATCGGATCTCCAAGAGGATGCTAGAATAGAGGAGTTTTGAATCAAACACTTGTACGTACTAATTTTTGTTTATTCTTTTTTATAGGTTCTTTTGTACACTACCATTTCTCTATATTACCTTTATTATCATATGCTAATTATTTGAGTTCTTTTGTTACAGAGCACGATAGGAGACAATCCTCCAGTCACTCCATATTCCATCACAGAGGAGCAGTTCTTAGAGTTCATCTCTCAGGTACCTTCCGTGTATATGGCCGCTACATAACAGTATTGGATCGCTCGTGGTAGCACTTCCCCCAGCCTCACTCCTGGCCTCCTCACTCCTACTAGCCTCACTCCCACTGGTGTCACTCCTGCCGGTGTCACTCTTGTCGACGTCACTCCTCTAGGGATGGTGCTACTCCCGCCGAAGGTATGTCTTCTAGCTTTATGACTCCACCACGACCATCTTTTCAACCATCCCCTACTGGCTTTAGTAGTAGACATGTGCATTCGACACCTCAGCGCGATACAAGTGCTGCCCGTCTCGTAGGTAGAGGTCACACTCTAGAGCAGGAGATTCTAGGAGTGGATCTACAGGTAGCTCTAGAGGAGGCAACTGTTATGAAGTCAGTGCGACGGACATTGTATCACCCACTTCTACTCCTAGAACGAGTACCTCAGATGTAGGTATGCCACATGGTACATCACGTGGAACACCACGTACACCTTGGGGTGCTCATGACCATGATGACTCCAAGGTGTATAGTATCCGAGATGGAGCTCCGGTGATGGATGCGGCCAGAAAAGCAATGCATTCACATATACGACAGCTTTGCTCCATACAGTTTGGACACTCTATCATGTTGAAATGGAGTGAACAAGATAAAGATCAGAAGAATTATATCACAGAGACGATTTACCAGGAGTTTTAGCCAGCACATGGGCAGCCTCTTGTCAGTTTAGAGTGGACTCTGCACACCGCATGTGAAGTTATGTCCCATCGACGATCCGAGGCTCATCATGCTTTCAGAGCAGGCTTACCAAAGCCTGTATGGTTAGATGTTGAGGAGTGGGATATGATTCATGACAATCAGAAGACTCTTGACCGATATCGCCAGCAGCGAGATGCCACAGCCACACATTTAGATACGGTTGGATCGTCACATTTGGGCAGCAGCAGATATGACATGATGTGTCATAAGTTTGTAAGTACCATTTGGTTTATTGAACTTGTTTGTGTTAAGTTTGTCATGTATGTTCCTCTAATGTTCTGTATATTTATTGCAGGAGCTTGCAATGGGTCATCCTCCAACACGAATGGAGGAGGCTTATGGATATCGTCATGGATTGACTGCACTATATATGGAGGACTTGGAGGGCCACGGTGCGGTCGTTTCATGGGAGCGTTTGCGATGAGGTGATGAATTTATAAACTTGGTTTTTACTTGTTTGTAAATCTCATGTGAATTTATCTCATTTCATGAATGTTCTTTATTGCAGGACTGTTGATATGGAACATTCTCTGCATGTGTATGTCAGTGAGACACCAAAATTTTGCATTTGATTCTTATATGGCAATGCTTTGCCACATTTTGTAAAAGCCTCATATATGACAGTGGTTTGCCATACTCTTGTACATGCTTCATTTATGAAATATATAACTCTTTTTGTACATGGTTCATGGTTCATGGTTCATTTTGATTATCTCTTTTGTGTCCAATAATATTTTGTTTTATGAAATCATATTTCGGTTCCCATTAGAGTACACATCATATGTACTCGGTTTTTTTTTGGGCAGAGTGTATTGTCTTTTGTTAAGCAACATCCTGGTAATGTTACTGTAGCAAAAGACAACACACTCTGCCCAAAAAAAAATTTGCAGATATGGTCGTTCGTATAAGCGACGATAGTCCCAGCAAGGTCATCAGAATAAACATCGGTACACCCAGGGGGTGCTGGTATACGCGACGGTACACCTAACATAGGTGTCAGACGTATAACCATCGGTACGAGCGTCGGTAGTACCGATGTTCATACCGACGGTTATAACGATGCTCATATCGACAAATATATCGCCACCTATATCGGCGCTTTAATTTTGATGCGCATACCGACACTTACACCGACGTCGGGGCAAAAATGCACCCGTTCAATTTCCTCAGTAAAAGCCTCAGTATACAACCAATCTGTTGTAGTGTTAATTACATATCATGTGCAGGCTTCCTGGTCTCATCATGCTCCTCTTTTTTTCACTATTGGTGATCCCCAAAAGCTCAACGCTAGTGACTTCTATATGGAAAGCTTGGAATAGTATGAAGGCTCATTGTTGTTTAAACTATGAGTGGAAATGTGAAGCTATCCTCACATATACTGATTCAATTTGGTTCCCCATCTTCGATATTAGGCCTATTGGTTACATGAATATCCAAAGAGCTATGAGGTTTTGGGCCAAATTTTGCAATTGGGAGCATTTGTAGAACAATTCCAAGAGAGATAGATCAAGCAAGAAGAAATAGTTACTATTCTAATATTAGATTCTCAAGATTGTTGCATATTGCTCAACTATACTAGGGCTTTCGATTGTCTGGAGATACACTTGATGCTTGTTCCCCATGTTCCTCACCTTGAAGGGCAGAGATGGTACATTGGAAATAGATTAGAAGACATTACCAACAACTATTCTCTCACTACAAGCTCAATTAAAGGTCTTTTACCTCTTTTTTATGGATTAGGTGGGATTTCAAGTTCAAAGAGCTCTAGTATTTATTGTGGAGAGAAAGAAAACATTTCTCTTGTGTTTAAGTCTCCATCGGGGAATATGGATCAATGATAAAGTGAATAAAATTACTAAAGCAAATGGTGCTTCAAAGCTTTCCTTCCAATTGTGATTAGAGGCAAGGCCCTATGTAATAAACTTTGGTGATTATCTCAAGGAGTGGTCTATTGTGAATCCCATGGATTACTTAGGTAGAAGAATTAGAAATCATAAGAGCTATCTCCCGTGTAGACAAAAATATTTTTTGCCTTTCAAGCCAATGAACTCAAAAGTCTCATGAAGGGGATGAAAGGCTCTTAAGTCTCCTTTATATCTCATTTTAAATGTCTTGTATTGCTCCTTTGTTTTCAAGTTAAAGCTACGTTATTGAAAAAAAAATCTTTGGTTTCTTGGATTTAGGTTGGAGAGTTTTCGTGGAGGAATTGATCTCTTGTACATAGTGGAAATCTTGTTATTTTCCAAAAACAAGAAAGATGAATTGATCTCTTGTACATAGTGGAAATCTTGTTATTTTCCAAAAACAAAAAAGAATGTGTGTGCATTTATGTACATATATATCTCTTCTCTGTTAGACTCTCTCAACCTCTCTCAACCTCTCTCATTTCATTTCTTACAAACATGAATTAAAGCCACATACTCTCCATTGATCACGGAAGAGAAGAAGTTGATTTCTAAGAAACGGAAAGAGAGGTAAATTAAAAAATAAAGAGTGAAAGAGAGATAGAGAGAGAGAGAGAGAGAGACGAATGACGAAGAAAGAACTTTCCAAAAAAGCATGAGAAAAGGAGAACTTCTATTTATGAGCTTAGAGTTTGAAGGATTTGAGTAAAGAGGTGCATTGTTGTTGCCTCTCTATTCGGTTGCCACTATGCGTGGAGATCCTTGCAAACATGTACAAATGCAATAGGAATCCCTTTTTCTTCAATTTTCTAAAATTGTCACTATGGTGATCGACACGTCAGTATATAGAGGACAAGTGTTTTTATTCCATTTTCATGTTTTTTATTCTAGTTCATCTCCCTCAAGGGATTTGTTGCAATTCAAATATCTTGTTTCATACCTATGGTCCTAGATTGTGGGATCTCTTGTACTCTATCTATTCTAGTTATCCATACCTGAGTCCCGAGTTGTGGGACTTCTTCTAATATATATTCTTGTATTATTTCCTTGCATGGGTGATCTTATATTGAAAAGTATATTTTTGAAATTTTATTTGGTCTAGTCCGAGGGCACAATCTTATGCTCCCTTGACTTTTTGGCAAAACTACCTTCATAAAGACAAGGCGCCATGGAGATTCTTCATGAAGAAATCTTTTTTGCACTTAAAGTATGATTTCAAGGCCTTTTTTTGAGAGTTCGCATCTTCTTTTGGAAACATCAATTGTTCACATGTTTCCAAAACAAAGCTAAGGAAGCTACATCAAGGAAATAGGCTTGTTTCTATCTATGCAAACAAGTCATCTGTGACATTTATCATGAGGAAGGAGGCAAGGGAGAGAGCTCACACACACAAATTGAGGCAAGGAAGAATGATCTTCTTCTTCTTCTTCTATTACATAAAAAGGAATGTAGAAGAATGACCTAAAAAACAAGAATACAACAAGTGCAATATATAAAGATCAGTACATAAGGAAAAACCTAATGTCTGCGAATGAGTGAGTTGGCAAGGAACAAATGTGCCATCACTCTCGGTAGATAAATCTAATAAAGCTCAATGAAGTATCCCTGACATATACCGGTGTGACCACTATACATGTCAGAGAAACGAAAAACTGGTACGTGTCATCTTGGATCATCACATGTTGAGCTTGATATCTCAACAATCCCCCTCAAGCTCAACACCATATCCTGTAATCCAAGCATCTCCCGAAACTTCTTCAACTTCTCAGCTCCAAGTGCTTTGGTGAAAATATCAACAACCTACTCATCTGTTCTCACATAAACAAGATCAGTATCACCTGCTAATACCTTCTCTCTGATGAAGTGATAATGTACATCGATATGCTTTGTTCTAGCATGGAATATATATATACACACACACACACACACACAATGAAGGGGCATGTATAAATGAATTATTATTACTTTCAAAAGTTTTAAGAGAGAAGCATACATACATACATACATAGACATACAACACTGAGTCACAACAAAGGAGAACAAAGACATGTTCTCTTTTTGTTTGGACCTAAACATCATGAAATCGTGCCTAAACAACCATAAATATGAAACAATATCCACACATTGACCAAACAACAAAGCTCAACATAGATAAAGATAAGCACAATTTGAAACAAACACTTAGAATTGTATTTCTATTAAATTGCTTTTTCAAGTCAAGGTATTGTTTACAAAAATAAAAAGCTTCTATAATAGAAGCTAATCATATGTTTCCTCAACTTCATGCATAATATCATCTTCTTGAGTTGTAGCCTACTTTTCTTGCTCCAAGATTAGCTCTTCAAGGTCAGCCATATCTCCAAGTTCATCTGCAAGTGGTGGAACAAGCTCCCTTGAAGCAGCTTGGAATCTTTCAGTATCTGATATGTGCTTCCTCCCTACCTCTTGGTCCTCATCTAGAAATTCATTCAACCCATTTATCCTCATTCTTATGAAGCTCACTTGAGCTTCATCTTTCTCTGTAACTATGCAATGCCTGAACATTTTTAATGAACAAGCAAGAGTAATTCCCGAAAATAAAGCAAAAAAATTAGAGGCACATCAAGAAACATGGTAAATGAGATCCATTAGAACTACATTTACCTGTGCCAGAGAAAAGGCCTAGGACCCATTCATCATCGTTGGAAAACAACTAAATTAGTTGCATAATTAGTTTTTGTGGCTTTTGATATGAATTAACCAATGTCTTATCCCCAACCACATGACGAAGTTTCTTTGTAACTGTAGGGAACATGAGTACATTGGAGATTCCGTTCTCATTGCAATGTTCCCTGACCCTTCTTTTGCTCACTTCATCATAATACCCGACTGTAATACATTCAATTGAACTCACAAACCTAAGAAAAGGAGTATGATTCACATTTTTCTCTACCCTACCAAAGAAAACCATAAGTAAAATAAAGTTCATCATGCATAAATCAGAGACCAAAATGAAGATAGATTACCATGTAATACACTCCACAACATGACATCTTGACTTCAAAAAGATTGGTCCTTGCTATGGAAAATCACTATCCTCCATAAAGGTGACATAGTCATGTTTGCAAAATCTGTAACCATCTTGCAAATTTGTGGGTGCTTGAATGGCTCGTCATCATTAACAGAGTCCATCATCCTAAACCCGTAGGGTATATCTACTATTACAAGGGAGTAATGTTTTCTAGGTACAACAATACACATATTATTTACATGATTGCACTATACATTGTAATATACAGGTCTAAGGGGGTCTAGAGGGTTTGAAAAACACTTCGAATTTGATTCATCATCAAAATCAATTTCCTTAGCTTTTAGCCTAGACTTCTTGTGCCTTGCCCTTTGAATGTGAGCCAAGAATGGAAGTGGACAATCATCATTTAGATCTGCAGACTTTGACTTTTTTTGGCTTCTATAAAAATAAGAGAAGAAGAATGATTATTGGCACACATATGATGGGCCCCTTAATTCGATGTTTGGCATCGATTCTTTGCTGAAAGTCGATGCGAATTTCAAGAGAGAGTCGACGCTAGGCATTGACACTCAACAGAGAACTCGATGCCAGACATCGACATTCAGTAGAGAATCGATGCCAGGCATCGACTTCTTGCCAAAAGTTGATGCCAGGTATCGACATTCAACAAAGAATCGATGCCAGACATCGACTTCTTACCACAACTCGATGTAAGGCATTGCCTATTCCAACACAGAGTGGAGTTTGCAAGACCTACCCAGTCACAAAACAGTATAAAGTATTCTGACAATGATTTGTATGATGAGGTGGTTGGATACTTTGCTTGGACTTCACTCCAGAAGAAGCATCCTAGCCTCTTCATCATTACCTCTTGAATCTTCATATAGACTTTGTGATTGCATTTCCATTTGAATAAAAGCCAGTGAGTTTAGAAAGGAGAAATACACACCAAAGAAGCTTTTAGAAACTCCTACTTACTTATTGAGATTAGTGACCATCTCTTCAAGACTTAAATCCTTAGAAATTACTCTTCATAAAGTTGATATTATCAAAGTATCATCCTTGATCCCTTGTAGGGCTCTCCATGGTGTCAGCTTCATATCCTCAGCAGCCTCTTCAATGCAAAGGTCAAGTTTCTTTCCTTTTCCCTTTACATCCACTTGAAGATCTTGCCTTGCTTTCCTTTGTTCTTGGTCCTTAATCTCCTTATTTTCCCACATTGTAAAAATCTTGTCCTAGAGATCCCATATTTCACCTGTTCTGAATGCTAGTTGGAACCAAGGGTCAAATTTCCTCAAGGCATCTGATTTGCGATTCTCATTGATAGCAATCCCCACCTCAATAAGACATTGCTTCCTTAGATTAGGATGTACTCTTCTAGCACCTTTCCTTAGAGAATCTTCATACTCATGGTGGAAGAAGCGAATCTGCTCAATGAATGACATTTTTTTCCTGTAGTCATTGTCGTTATTATGGTCCCAAGCCAAGAGCTTGGCCTCTTCAGTAGTAAGTCCTGCATATATCTTTCACTTTGCATACCTAAAGAAGAATGTTGTGGGGTGCTCCACCAGCTGTCTACAAGCTTCTACAGAGTGTGATCCACCAATCACATAATGTGTGTAATCCTAAAAAAAACCCTCATTGAAATCATCCGTAGAGCTACATTCATTTGGCTCCACCATCACCAGAAAAGGAACTACAATTGCATGAGGATTGATCTTCATCTTTTTCTTCTTTATGTGGCTCCCTGATCTCAAGGGGCCTCCTCCCTATGACTAGATCAATTGGTGGTCTGTGGATAATATTAATGGGAAGATGGAATAACTTCCCTTTTCTAACAAGTTTTCTCTTGGCAATATCCTCCCTCATCCTATTCTGTTCAATAACCAAGATCCCTGATGCAAGTTCTCCACCACGTGCAACAATAACATCCTCTGAGTCAAAACTTGTCTCAGAGGATGCTTCATCTGCAATGTTCTTAAACTTTTTCAGTGGTTTCTTTTGTACAGACTACTTACCCTTTGCCTTTATTGGGGTTGTCTTCTTTTGCTGTGTTGGCATTAGGTTTCCTTAGATCCAAGGCATTAAATCCCTGATAAAATTCTCCGAGTCCTTGCAAATATCTGCAAGCTTCTCTGGCACAAAACACTCTGAGCACAAGAGCTCCATTTTGCAGATAACATTCCATAAGCCTTTAGATGTCTCCACTAGGAACAAAAGGTTGTCTGAATCTTCATCCTTATAATCTACTTTGAACACCAAGCCATACTGAAAAGCCTCTGTGGTCATGAGCTTTCCCCTCCCATAGGCTCTTGCAAATACCTAAAGAGTAGCATTCTTCTCTTCAATGTACTAAAGACACCACTCCAGAGCTTTCATGCCCCGCAATGGTCGATCTTTCCTATTAACCTCAATTTCCTTCGACCTTTTCTTCCTCATTGGATCATCATCAATAGGTTTTATGTTGCTATGCCCACCAGATGAAATGGGAAATGGGTTGCTTGCCCTCTCAGAGGATAATGAAGACGTGCTTTTCTTTCCTTTCATGGGGTGACCCATGCTCCTCTCAGGAGGTTGTTCTCCCATGCTCATAGTCACCTAAGCTTCTTGACACTCTCGTCCACTCTTCCCTCAGTGTCCTTGAAATGTGTAGAAATTTAGTTCTATCTCTGTGAATTTGGACTTCGGCTGCACGCCGATGCTAGGTATCGAGTTTAAGGTGCAAGTCAATCAAGTCAATGCCTGGCATCGACCTGCAGCCCAAAGTCGATGCTTGGCATCAACCTGCAACCCAATGTCGATGCCTGGCATCGATTTGCAGCCCAATGTTGATGCCTAGCATCGATCTGCAGCCCAATGTCGATGCCTGGCATCGACTTAGAGCTAAAAGCTGATGCATTACATCGACTTGCAGGTGAAAGTTGATGCCAAGACATTGACTTGTGGCTGAAAATTGATGCTTTCAACTATAAGCCGATGCCTGGCATCGACTTAGACATATCAAGAGAGCTCATGGAAATCCCCTACAAGTTGATGTGAGACATTGACTTGCACCTTTTTGTGGATGCTTGGCATGGAGTTGGAGGCCCATATCGATGCCTGGCATCGACTTTCATAGACAACTCGATGCCAGACATCGACTTTCACTTGCAAGTTGATGCTTGATATCAACTTCTATATCAAAGTCAATGCTAGGCAACGGCTGGCAACCCTATGCCAAGCATCGACTTGCACCTGGATGTTGATGCTAGGCATGACTTCCACATCCAACTTGATGCCAGACATCGACTTTGATAGACAACTTGATGCCAGGCATCGACTTACAGGTGCAAGTTGATGCTTGGCATCGAGTTCTCTATGAAAGTCGATGCCAGGCATCGACTTTCCCCTCCAACTCGATGCCAGGCATCGACTTGCAACTCCAGGTCGATGCCTTGCATCAACTTGCAAGTAGAAAAATAGAAAATTTGCATACAAAAAAATTTCAAAGCCAAAAAATTTAAGAATTTTCTAAAATAGTTAAAGGAAATCTTTTTGGAATCTTTTTTGAAGAAATATATATATATTTTTTTTGAAGAAATGACAAAAAATGTCAAAAAATCACTTGTTTTCACTTGATTTTTGAAATATGTGTATAGTAGTATAAAGGGTTTTCAAACATAAGATGCAATTTGCTTGATTCTCGACATGAGTGTTCTCTTTTTACGACATAGTTCTCGTTTGTTACGACTCACTGTTATAACACATACATAGATACATATATGTATATATACATTCATACATACAAGCACACATGCATACATACATACATACAAACATGCATACAAAAATATATGCAAACATACATACGTGCATGCATGAATACATACATACACACACACACACACAAACTTTACAGTAACCATATGACCACATTTTATAGAACTCACTAAAGCCCACTAGAAAAATGTATGTACAGTGACTAGCATTTCTTTTGAAAGGGCCTTTTTTGTTCTCAAACTACATCGTATCTTTCTCTTGAAACAAAGAGCCAAGCAGCACTTTTTATACAAAAGTATGTTAAGACAATGAACTTTCTTGAGTTTTTTATAAAGTATTCTCTCTCTCTCTCTCTCTCTCTCTCTCTCTCTCTCTCTCTCTCTCTCTCTCTCTCTCTCTCTCTCTCTCTCTCTCTCTCTCTCTCTCTCTCTCTCCCCCCCCCCCCGATCTACAAGTTTTCAATTGAATTTTTTTTTCGGTTGAAAGATTTTCGATTGAAATGTTAACCAAACGAAGAAAGAAAACTCAAGACACGGCAACCAATAGTATGGTTAGGTATTATTCCACCTTTATTGGTGAAACAAATATATAACAAATTACAAATACTGCAACATGGGTTGAATTCTAGTAATAATTGTGGAGACCGATTCTTATGATATACTCCACTTTTATTAAATGCAGATCATATTTTATACTTAATGTTCACGCTTGACATAATGTAATTGTCTACTAATGTGTTTGGACCAATAGAGTGTCGATGTGCTTCCTTTGTGTACACGAGCTTGTGGGTTTCTTGAGTATGCATGCATAATCTTAGACAAAAATTTGAGTTGTAATTTAGTGCATTATAATATATTGGATTGGGAAACTGAAATAATGTTCCGATCAGTCAGTATAATTTTATACAAGCTTTATCTACATATTTCCCCGATCCATTGATAAAACCTTTTTTTGCTAGGTATATTCAAATATTATTGATACGATATTCAAAACCATGAAAGCCATGGATAAGGTTTATTAGAAGCATGTAAAAAGTGAATTGAAATACGAACTTCATAATCTGTGGATTAGACTTAAGACTTTGGGAGAAATACGATACATATAGCATGCAATCATACATTGCGATGGGACTTCATGTTATCACACTTTGACGTTTCCATTGAATAACACTTTTAAGGTTGTGAATCTACAAATAAATTGGTGATCTTTCATATAGACCATCTACTGACTGATAGAAGACATTAAATTTCCTGTTTATTATGCGCATAGATGGAAAAACGAAAATCAAATCAAACCCACTTATTTGCGAGGGATATCTAAATTTTAATTAAGGAGCATTAAATGCATGTGTAATGCTCACAACAATGCCTCCTAATCATGATACATACATTTTACTTCTGTAGCCTTATCATACATAAGAAAGGCAATATTGACATAAATGAATAAAATAAAAATAGAAAATATGAATTCTGATATCAATTAACCTTGCAATTTGTGACTAACACGCAGTCTTGTTTTAAAAATGTAGAGTTTGACTTTTTTAATTGTGCACTCATTACTTTAATATCTGCGAACTGGTGACAAGAATCTATTAATATTCGAAAGCTTTTTGGTTATGTGTTCCATAGCTCGTCCTTCACCTCCAAGCATCACCTCTGCTCTTCCAAATTTTTGCAACAACCTTGAAGAAAAGACCACAATGACCTGTTCACATAAGAATTTTTAATTAAGTCATCATAGCATGAACCAACCATAAATGATGCAAAAAACAAAAACATAGATAGAGCAAAAACCAACCAATGCTCAAGGAGTCCTAAAACAAATCGAAAGAATTACAATTTACGATTCATATTTACAATCTTCCCTTTTCAAACCATGAACTTGAGGATATATTTATACATCCCAAAGAAGAAACCAAAATACTCTTGCAGAGAATGATAGGTAAGAAAACGATTTCCTCATCATCATGATTCTTCAGTCTAGGATATACATCAACGATTATATCGACATCCTGTAGTGCTGGATTAATTACACGATTGACCTAACAAAGAAGTATGAAGCTAAGCTCAAATGTTAACCTCACATATTTACCTTTGTTTTTCACATGACCCCAAAAATGTTTATCTATCTTCCATTTTGAAATTATATACAGCTAATGTTGAGAGAGAATATAATATGGCTATGCGAGGTGTTACAGGATTATCAAGTATTTTTTATTAAAGTTAAACACCATAACAATATTTTTTTGGAGAGATTCATTTCAGGATGGGCTCTAAAGTACTTAAACATGTCAGGATAGGGGTTGCATCATAGAGAAATTCTACGGATTTGGTTTTCATACATGGTAAACCAAGTTGAAGTATCTACTTGTGAAAAAAAAGTTATTGGATGCTATAAAAACAGATCAAAATAGGATTGAGTACGAAGAATCATCTGCAACTTCAATAAGAAACAAACCAAAAATTCCAGCTGAAAGTGAGACAGAATCAATAGGGTCCTAACTACAGTAAGCAAAATCAGAAACCTCTATCTATAGTTGGAATGAGCTTATCACATGAGTATATAGAGTATACTTCTAACGTGACATCTATAAATGCTCTTTATAGATGTCATTTAGAAATGCTTGGATTCATTTAGAAATGCTCTTTGGAGCTAGATCTAAGTTAGTACTTATGATCAAGTTTTGGATTATAAAACACTGAAATGTATTTTTGTTGGGTACAGTTCTAAAAGCAAAGGCTATCGTCAGTAACATCCACAGACTAGATGCATGTTGGTTAGCCATGATGTTGGTTTTTGTGGAAGATGCAATTCAGCCATTACTTTCATGTACTAAGGAAACATTAGTTAGCTCGAAGAGTGTATGACGCTTTGCTGCCTCTTTTTACGGGTGGATAGTCAAGTGTTGGTCCAAATAAGGCGATTTCTCAACCTTTACAGGTTCCACATGATCATGCAGATCATTCCATTTCTGATGCAGATTTACATGATGCACTTGTTGATGAGAGGGTTGACATAGAAGAGGCTAAAACTATGCCTAAATGGTTGCTGCACACTTTGAAAGATAGCAAATTAGCTGCACCTTTGTCATATCATATCCGTTCAAGTTCTCATAATGCTTCCTTTTCATCACATTGCTATGCAATGGCTGCCTCCAATCTTTGTGATGAGAATGAGCCTATTTCTTTTGATGAAGCACAAAATGCAAAAAATTGGATGGCTGCTATGCAATAAGAATATGATGCAATTATGAAGAATGGTACTTGCTCTTTATCATAGTACGAATGAGAGAATTAATTCTTGAGAATTAATTCGAAAATTATTCATTTAATTCATTTAGTTCTTCAAGACCCAAAATAAAATTTGGGAATTTTATCCATCTTGAGAGAATTTTATTCACACACACACATATATATATTCATTCAATTCATTTAGTTTTGTCAAGAACCAAAATAAAATTTGGGAATTTTATCCATCTTGAGAGAATTTTATTTTCACACATACACACACACATATATGTGTATATATATATATATATATATATATATATATATATATATATATATATATATATATATATATATATATATATATATACATATACATATATATATATATATATACACATATATATATATATATATATATATATATATATATATATATATATATATATATATATATATATATATGTATATATGTATATATGTATATATATGTGTATATATATATATATATATGTATATGTATATATATATATATATATATATATATATATATATATATATATATATATATATATATATATATATATATATATATATATATACACACACACACACACACACACACACACACACACACACACACATACATACATACATACATAAATACATGCAAGCATACATACATACATACATAGATATATACTCACACCCATGTATGAAATCATTTCATATTGCAATTTGCATAACTTAACAAAATACTTGCATAACATCACCTAATGTTCAATTGACAATAACTTAAACATAGTTCATCATTAACTAATGAGTTGTCACCATACATAGAGCATTAGAATTTTAAAAAGTTACAACGTAAAAAAAACTTAGTCATAGATGATAGAAACTAAAATCATAAACCATATAGTGACCATGCAAGCAATCCTTATCATATATGATACATGTGAAGATACATGATACATCATGGAACTTGATACATCATACTATATAGATCGTATCTCATTAAATCAAGTGTCAAGGCTCATGACTCATGTCAAGAGTCACATATCTCAAGAGTCAATACTCAAGACTCAAGACTAAACATCATCATCTATAAGATTCTTATCAAAAGAACTAACAAGTTCGAAAAAATGAACTTAGACAGTTCACGAAGGCATGCATATTGATGAGTTGGTGAAAGAAAAAAAATCGTACAAAACTGAATAAAATTCACACATAATGAATTCATTTGTTCACGAATTAAACGAATTTTATTCTAAGGCAAAAATTTAAGAATTTTTTCACACTATGGTCTTTATGTCATTTGCTTCCAAACAAAAAGGGTATTGGCACTAAATGGGTTTCCAACCTGAAACGTTAGCTTGATGGAACAATTGACAGGTATAAGGCTAGGCTTGTTGCTAAAGGTTATGGTGAAGAGAGAGGCATTTATTTTGATGAGACCTTTATGACCACTGTTCATAGGATCTGTGTAGCTCATTGTGGTTGGAATGTATATCAGTTCGACATTAAAACTACATTTCTGAATAGTACACTCACATGAAGAAGTTTATGTATTTCAGCCTCGTGGTTTTGTGCAGAAAGGGCATGAAAACAAAGTATGTAGGTTGGAAAAGGTATTATATGGTTTGAACCAAGCACCATGTACTTGGTGTGAGAAGATACATGCCTACTTGCTAGCATAGTTTTGAAAATAGTCCAATTGAAAACACTTCATATGTTAAGCGTGTAGATGATGTACTTCTTATCATTGTAGTATAATATATTGACAAATTATTGTAACATTTTGACCTTGGACATTGCAAACCTATTGCCACTCCCATGGAAACAAGATTCTTCATGATGCTCGAGATGCATTTGATGTTGTTCTCTATAGAAGGCTGTTGGATACTTAATTTACTTGCATAACGGGACTTGATATACAATTTGTTGTTTCAAATGAGCAAGTTTATGCCTTGCCCAGGCCCCAGTGTCAAGTATGGCGGGAAGTTAAGTGCATCTTTTGCTACTTGTATGATATCCGGCTACTTGGATTGTTTAATTCCAAGGGCGGATCATTACCGCCAAATTTACATGCTTTCTCTGATTCAAACTCGGCTGGTTGCAACTTGCTATGACAATCGTGTGTCCACTGGTGGTTTTTGCTTCATGTTTCGTAGCTCTTGCATATCTTGGTTCAGCAAGAAGAAGCCCATTGTGACATTTGTGAGGTTGAGTATAGAGCAACTTTCACGACGACTATTGAGTGTGTGGCTAAGACTCCTTTTGGCTGATCTAGGTGTTGGTCAGTCTTTTGCCACCACTATCTTCATTGTCAGTCAAAGATTTGAAGTTGCAACAAACCCTGTGTTTCATGCTCACACAAAGGATATTGAGGTGCACTATCATTATGTCAAGGAGAGATTCTATGCTCGAGAGATCAGTTTAGCTTATGTGCCCACACAAGATAATGTTGATAATGTTGCAGACCTTTCATAAAGGCTAACCCTATGGAGAAGTTTGAAGTTTTTCGCAAAGCTTTGGGCTTACATCCTTTATGGATTGATCTCTTTCCACATAGCTTGGCACTTTCTTATACTCTAGTGCAAGCTCCTTGTTCATCCTCACTCCTAGCATAGTAAGAGCTTCAGAAAAACCGAAACGTTATGAAAATGGAGGAAACAAAGTTTCGATCGCCAGAGCATAGTGGGAAGCAACGTTTTAGCAACATGGACCGAAATAGGTTAGCAACGAGGGCAACATCTGGAGCTATGCGTTGTGATAAAGTTGTTTATTTTTCATAACTTATATATGTATATTTTTTAG
>CM035421.1:65474201-65561701 GCA_020310875.1 Ceratopteris richardii | reverse complement strand
AGCGATTCATAACGCTTGAAATGGCGTTTTGTGTAACTATGACAAAAGTGGGAAGACTTTCCGCCATACCTAGTATTTTAATGTGCTTGACAATTGTGTAACTAATATAACCAAATCTAGCATGCCATAACTTTATGTTCTCTTTAGGTGTAGTGGACCTAGCAACATTAGCATGACTAATTTTGGATAGAACAAACATTCCACTTTTGTTTACTCCTTGCAAAAGACATTGCTCTTCATTTGAAGTTCAAGTTAGAATCTGGCATGAATCTTTCTTAAAGATGACTTTATAGCATCTGATAAGAAAGTAGAAATGGACAACAAATTCTCCTTCATTAATGGTACATATAGAACATTAGAAATAGTGACCCTTCTTCCAGTTGAGTTAGCAAGGGAAGAGAATACCTTCTTGCAACCTACCATGTGCTTAATAGCACGTGAATCAAATATCCCAGGATTTTTTGAGACTTAGGCTATTTCTTTAATACCGACACATGCATATGATTCTGCATTTGAAGACTTAGGCTTTAAACTTTCTTCAGCATTATTTCTTGATGATATTTTCTTCTCATTAAAAATCCTCTTTCTGCATTCTACTATGCAGTGTCTAGGCTTCTTGCACTAATGGCATATACCTCTCTTTCAAGTGGATGTAGCGGAAGTAGACTTCTCTTTAGGAGTGGTAGAGGTATTGGAATTGGATGCGGTAGAAGAAGTGATTGATGTTTTAGGATTGGAATGCTTCCTTTCCTTCTTGTTCTACAGACTATTCTTCTCGTCCTTCTTTCCTTTGGATGATGATACCATAGCTTCATCATTCTCTTCCATCTCTTCTATTAGTCTTCATCTTGAAGTAAGTGGAACTGAGAATCTTCAAATGATATTTCTTTATCTCTTGTAGAGAGAGAAAGAGAAAGAACAAATGAACAATAAGTAGATGGAAGTGAATTTATGAGAGTATTCATCATCTCATCATCATGAATTCTGACTCCAACATTAAGTAATTGATCACAAAGTCTTTGAGCTTCAAAATATATGACTCAACTGAATCACCAACTTTCATCCTTGTGTTGGCTAATTGTCTCTTTAGATGAGCTTTCTTGGTAGGGTTCGTGATTTGATAGAGATTCTATTATTCCAACCAAGCCTCATCAGAGATTCTACATGACCTGATTTGTGGAATTATATGCCTCTCGACTCCCATAACAATAAATGGGAGTGCGTCTACATCTCTTGAATCCTATCTCGACCGATCTTCTGTAGGTTGAATCTGCGTCACTCTCCCTCTATACGTGGTTGAAGATGTAATTCCTCTTCTTCTTCTTCACTTTGTTGAGCAGAAATTGGGGTAGCAGCCCTCTTTGATGAAGCAGCCACCCTCTTTGATGAAGAAGCCACATCTTCCTCTGCTTGTCTAGGCCTGGGGTACTTGCTATTAACAATATTCTGCAAGTCCTTGGAAACTAGCAAATTCATCATCATAAAACTCCACATTGGATAGTTAGACATTCCATCTAATTCATCTTCTTGTTCAAGTCTATCTCCAGTCACTCATCTTGAGTTAAGGGTATGTCAACTATGCTCTCATACCAAATACTGGATGTGTGGTAGGCCCAAATAATAATCATATGTTAAATTCAAGATCTATCCAACACTTCATCCTAGAGTATTGCACATCTTAACTTGATCAAGAGAGATAAATGACAATAAAGTGAGATAAGAAAACAATTATGAAAGTGCAGTAGCTTAATGCTACTACACACGCTCATACAAAATGTCAAAAATACAATGTGTGTATGATACAAAAACTGAATGTAAAGATGAATTTAAGGGTTTAGATGCAACAGTAGTGTATGAGTGTCTAAGAGGTGTTATATGAGTGAATATATGTAGAAATAAGGATATGGATTATTCAAAACAGTCGATACAATAAACTCTAATATGAAATTAAGTCTTCTTTTATGTAGAGCAGTAGCAATGGTGGATGAAGTAATAGGTGAAGGCCTGGTACATTAGAAGCACATGAAAAAACCCTAAAGTAGGCACTCTCTCCAAAATAAGCATGCACACTAATAACTATGGAGTGTGAAGAAGAACAAAGGTAAGTTGTCAAAAACTCTTAAGTCTGCAAATATACCTCCTTGAATCTTCCAAGTTCTTTACCCTAGAGCTTGAAGCTTGATTAGCTTAAGAATTGATGGTCCAATGAGGCCATAAGCCCCTCCTTATATAGCTCTCCAAGCTCCCACTAAAAACTCCATGCAAAGCTCAAAAAGCCATCTAGTACGAATCTCAACGAAAAAAGCCTAAATCTTGCGTTTGCGGGCTTTTTTTACGATTTTTCTTTGCTTTTGGGTTGCTTATGGGCTATTGATCTTAATCATTGGATTGATTTGCTTTTGGAGGCTTAAATCCTAGCCTTTGATTAAAATATGATGACAAGCAATATGAACAGAAATTATGGTTTTAATTTTAGGGTTCATACTGATCTCAAATGGTGAAGTATTATACATCATTAGAAAGCTCTCAATGAGTACTTTCCAATGATGCAATAAAAACTTTTGACCATCTCGAATTTTTGACAATTATGAGCATTGTGACATTGTTTTCCAAGACAAACACTTCCCACTTCATGTAAATGGATGAAGTAACTTGGATACAACAAAAAAAAAAAGTGTAGAATAGTCAACAGTTTACCAATTGTAGAACACACATCACAGTGTGTAGAAGAGGTGTAGGAGTGAACACCAATTGCAAAACATCTCTACCGGCCACAACACTACCTTCTGTGTATATGAGAGTTGTACCAAAGTGTGAGTACACATGCATTTCTTATAGGCTTCAACAGTCCCCACGAAAAAACTCACACAAAAGCTTTGATAGTTTTTTTGCATGTGCTTTTTTGGCCATGACTGTAGCTTTTTTAAAGTGTGTTCACACTTAAATAAGATGTATCCATTATTACCCCTTGGATCTTAGCTTTTCTTGAGATCAAATCTTGGCAATCCATTAAAAATAACTTATGTTTACTTGTTAAGTGAGTTGACCAAAATTAGGGCTGACTTTTGAGGGCTTTAAAGTAGTCAGATGGTTAGGTGTTATATATGATTGGATAGCTTTGTTTGAGTATTCTAAGAATATGTGATAAAAATTTTGACCAACTTTGACAATTTTACCATTTCTAGAAAATGCTTTGCTGAAATTAGGGCTTGCTGCTTGATAATGACATTGTTTCCAACAATATTGGGAGTTTGCCTTCTTTTCTTAATGGTTGTTGCACCTGAAGATTATCCTTTCTCCATGCCTTCATCCTCTTCATTTTCAAGCTCCATCCAAAGCAATGACACTTCTTCAACTTCTTCTATGTATCCGGTTATACACATACACAGTCACTCTACTCACCTTGTGCGCTGGTTTTAGGCTTTCTATTCACAACATTCAATTCGCTCTATGCACCCTCTTCTCATATTCACCCATCCATTACTACTGTATTATGATAGTTTTCACATTATATGTTTTGTTTGCTGCTTTGGTTTAGAGTGGCCTCTGTTCCCCTTCCCTCTTTCCTAACTGCTCTTCTCTTTACCCATTTCATCTCATATTACTGCTGTCTCATGATAGTATTCACATTTTATATTTTGTTTGCTGCATTGGTTTAGAGTGGCCTCTATTCCCCTTCCCTCTTTCCTAACTGCTCTTCTCTTTACCCATTTCAATCTCATATGGGGTTCTGAGAGTAAAGGTGATGCAACCCTTAGTAAATCAAGTATGTCAGATCCTTTGACTTCTTCAATCAGTTATCTCTATACAGTCAAGACATCATGATGCTCAATCCTTACAGACTTGCAAGTTGCCACATGTTTAAGTGTTAGGGCTCTATATGATCCTACAAACAATATCGAAAAGCATCAAAGTTCTGATGCAAAATGCAGTTTATTTCCTCTACTCTCTTAGAGAGAGCACACTGTCCTGTTCTATGTGTTCCTCATATATGCTCGTTATCCAGCACAGAGCTTCTACATGTTATGATTTACGCATGCAGATAACTAATCCCTTCTTGTAAGATTTCAATTGGCATTACTTTCATATCTGGTGGCTTACATCTAAAACCATACATCTCTCTTTTTCTTTAAGGCATAAAAGGAATCAAACAAAAGCAAAATAAAAAATGGAGAGAGAAAACCTTCGTATCTTCTTCCACAACCTTGGAGGGTTTATCAAGTTCAGACTTTGATGCAAGCGTGAATAGATTTCCATCGACAAATGCAGTGTTGAACCAAAAGTAAAATATTGGCTGCATTCTTGAAACAAGAGACTCTCTCTCTCTCTCTCTCTCTCTCTCTCTCTCTCTCTCTCTCTCTCTCTCTCTCTCTCTCTCTCTCTCTCTCTCTCTCTCTCTCTCTCTCTCTCTCTCTCTCTCTCTCTCTCTCTCTCTCTCTCTCTCTCTCTCTCTCTCTCTCTCTCTCTCTCTCTCTCTCTCTCTCTCTCTCTCTCTCTCTCTCTCTCTCTCTCTCTCTCTCTCTCTCTCTCTCTCCCCCTCTCTCCCCCCCCCCCTACCCCTCCCCCTCCCCCTCCCCCTCCCCCCCCCCCCCCCCCCCCCCTCCCCCTCCCCCTCCCTCTCCCTCCCTCCCTCCCTCCCTCCCTCCCTCCCTCCCTCCCTCCCTCCCTCCCTCCCTCCCTCCCTCCCTCCCTCCCTCCCTCCCTCCCTCCCTCCCTCTCTCTCTCTCTCTCTCTCTCTCTCTCTCTCTCTCTCTCTCTCTCTCTCTCTCTCTCTCTCTCTCTCTCTCTCTCTCTCTCTCTCTCTCTCTCTCTCTCTCTCTCTCTCTCTCTCTCCCCCCCCCTTCCTTCCCTCCCTCCCCCCCCCCCTCTTCCCTCCCTCCCTCCCTCCCTCCCTTTCCCCCCCCCCCCTCCCCCCTTTTTTTCCCTCCCTCCCTCCCTCCCTCCCTTCCTTCCCCCCTCTCCCCCCCCCCCCCCCCTTCTCTCTCTCTCTCTCTCTCTCTCTCTCTCTCTCTCTCTCTCTCTCTCTCTCTCTCTCTCTCTCTCTCTCTCTCTCTCTCTCTCTCTCTCTCTCTCTCTCTCTCTCTCTCTCTCTCTCTCTCTCTCTCTCTCTCTCTCTCTCTAATCCTAAACATTGAAATGGCTCCCATGGACCGGAAGGAAGTGGACGACCTTATCGCTAAAGCTCTCAAAGAGGCCAAAAAGGAAGCAGACCGCAACCTCAATATGGAGATACGAGAGATGATGGAAAAGTTCAAAGGACTCGAAGAACAAGTAATGAATAAAGTTAAAGGACTGGAAGAACAAGTGAAGACTCTCACAGAAGAACGAGACCACTGGAGGACAGCTTATGAGCACATGAAAGAAGAGGGGGAGATCTCCAACGTGGAGATACTCAAGGAAGAAATAAAGAAGGAAATCAAAACGGAGGTAGAATCTACTCGAGAGTCATGGGTGGAAGTAGTACACAAAAGAGTTAAGAAGGAAGTAAGGGAAGACGTGCAGAAAGAAGAGCTCACACGAGTCCATGATACACTTGAGGAGGAGAGGCTTCGACACACTCGAAGACTTCACATTCGGATTACAGGCCTACCCGAAGGGGTATCACCGGAGGCAGACGCCACTGACATTTGCCGTCGACATGGATACGAGAGCATGCCCTACACAGACGCATGGAGGGTGGGGAGGGATACATCGCGTTTGCGAGCACTCATCCTCAAGATGAGTTCCGAGGAGGCACGGACCGCCTTTTTTAGACGTCGATCAGTACTACGTGGACTACCCGGTGGCACCCTCTACATGGACTAGGACCTCACGCGTATGCAGGTGGCACACCGACACGCTTGCATGCCGCAGATACTCAAGGCACGTCGAGAGGGGAGGAAGGCCTTTTACCGTGATGGTAAGGTCTTCATAGATGGACGCCCTATCAAATAGGGCCATGCGGCCTATGAGACATCACTACACCAGGAGACACCACTCAGAGGAGCAGTGTGGAACTGCAACGGGGCACTCTGGACGCGACCAGACAGAGTCGAGGAGATCTTGGCATCACATGACTTTGCGTGCATCACAGAGACACACGAGAGCCCAGAGAGAGGTCTACCACGCATTGCAGGTTTTCATTCGGAATCTGCATTCAGGACCACGACGAAACAGAGTACAGCTAGAGGATCGGGAGGAGTGGCCATCGTATTTGGACAGGAGATACAGAGTCGGATCCATATTATAGGTAGAGATGAGGAGGCACGATACATGTGGGTTCGCATGGAGATAGCACAGGGGAGCTCGATTTACATTGCTATATGCTACTTCCCACCAGGCGGATCTCGATACGCAGGACAGGATCTGGGGGGACCGATCCGAGATAGAGACTCACCATACACAGCGCTTTCAGATGAGATACTACATTACAGCACACTAGGTGAAGTCTTCCTTATGGGGGACTTCAATGGCCGCACTCAGTCGCATCAGTGCGAGGCATATAACATGGATCACCCACAGATCATGAGGGCCAGAGAGTCAGATGAGATTAGCACGAGCAGGGTATCAGCAGATACGGGTCAGGACACCACCCGCTATGGCAGACATCTACTCGAGCTAGGCAGCCGACATCATCTCGTTATATATAACGGGATGAATCGTTGGCCAGGTTCATGCGGATTTACTTGCTTCCCTCACGGGGGAGGTGAGAGCACAGTCGACTACATTTTGGGTACTACCTCTGGAGCTTCACTCATCCCTGCACTTAGTATTGGACGACGCCCACTCGGTGCTGACCACACATTTATCACATTCACACTCTCATCTCCGATTCCATTAGACCCTCCCTCACCCAGTGAGATACATACCATGATACACTTCACACACGAGCTCTCACATGTTTATGCACACCATTTACAAACCCGCCTACTCTCCCTTGATCCATTCTCACCTTTGGACACACTTACATCACATATCACCTCCATCCTACAGGACTCAGCTCTCCGCAGCTTCCCACACCGCACACATATGCACCCTCCACGCACAGGATCCATGCCCCAGAACCGCTGGTATGATGCAGATTGTCGTGAGCTGCGGAAGCACCTACGGATTTTAGAGCATAGAGGAGATATTACACACACACAGGCACAGCGTCGCATGCAGAGCCTTACTCGCTGCAAACCGCGGGATTGGGAGGAGAGACAATATTGGGATATTTACCATTTGCTCATGAGTCGAGACAGTGCAGTGGCATGGCGACATTTGAGAGAGAGGAGACAACAGACACCTATCCGAGACCCGAGCACTTGGCATAGCTATGCACGGGGCCTATACCAGGCCAGCCTCCCATTCCCAGACCGTAGAGCTCACGTCCTACTACCTCTGACTTCTTCACACCCACTATGGTGGGACGCGCTATTGCCCGGCTGCAGCATGGCAGGGCCCATGATCATTTCGGTTTACAGGCAGAGCACCTCATCTATGGAGGCACGACTCTCGCACCACTCATTGCCCATCTCTTCAACCGTGCATTGGTTGAAGGGTTCCCAGACTCATGGACTGAGCACAGCATAGTGCCCATTCATAAGTCAGGTGATACTATGGATCCAAGTACATACCGCACGATCATGATTGGCCCTATATTAGCCAAGTTATATGGGGCGGTACTAGAGATAGAGTTGAGTACTCTCGCTGAGACGAAGGGCATCAGGGCTCCAGGACAGGCAGGTTTCAGACGAGATTACTCTACCATTGACCACATCTTCACTCTGAGATGCCTGATCGACCAGGCCAGGGTGAGGAAGAGGAGATTATATTGTTGCTTTATGGACTTTCGCAAAGCATTTGACACTGTTCCCAGGGATCGACTCTTCAAACGACTCCTTGACATCGGAGCTCCGGAGGAGATGATATGGGGGATCTACGCCTTATACGAGAGAGTATCTGGTAGAGTCAGATGTCCAGGGGGCTTATCTGATCCACTTGCTAGAACTATCGGGGTGAAGCAAGGATGCCCTCTCTCACCCATCCTCTTTGGTCTCTACATTGATGAGATAGTGGATTTCATACAGCAGCAGGGGGGAGATGGCATTGAGGTACACAGGTCCACTGTCATATTCTTTTATACGCTGATGATATTGTATTGGTTTCAGAGTCTGCAGAAGGTCTACAGCATCATCTACACGGCCTAGATGACTTTTGCAGACACAGAGGGTTATCTGTGAACCTTGGTAAAACCAAGGTCTTGATCTTTCATACATCAGCACAGGTACGCAGACATAGTTCATTCACAGCAGCATGTGGACCGATCCAGGTGGTCGGATCATATGTTTACTTGGGGGTGACATTTAGAGCAGCATCAGGGGTCTTCTCTATGGCTCAAGCAGCCCGTGACCGCATCAAACGTGGGTACGCAGCACTAGCTTTGATGGAGAGACAGTGCCACCAGGCATATTTTCAGGAGCCCCGCACAAAGGGGTGGCTCTTTGACACTTTGGTTACGCTAGTGCTCATGTATGGGGCAGCCATATGGGGACCAGGATTAGCTACATCAGTATGGACAGCATTAGAGAGGCCACAGATCCTCATGATTGCCAGACTTATCCGCAGCAAGCCTTCAGTACCACATGATATCATTAGAGCAGAGCTCGCACCACCGATGCTAGTTGAGGCACTATTCCAGACGGTATGCCTATTACACAGACTTCGGGGCATGGATACAGAGCGCATTGCTTATCGTGCTTTTGAGGCATCACGTGATATGGCATTAGCAGGCGACACCTCCTCATGGTATGCACAGACACGGACTGGCTTGCCCACCATGGCTTTGACATAGACAGGCTACCACCACTACAGTACGACTCTCATGCACCCACCTACTCGCTCTCTCATCAAGAGAGGAATAGGATCATTCGTCAGGAGATATGGCATACATACATACAGAGGACATGGGTGAGCCCTAGGGGTACATTGCCACCGAAAATGCTCTACTACCGCGAGCATTTTCTACATATATCGGGCACGGGCTTCATCGAGATTCCGAGATACATGCAGACCTACCTTCCCCACCACCTACGAGTCGTCATTGGGCAGCTCCGGGTTTCATCACATCAGCTCGAGATTGAGAGGGGTCGGTCCAGGGGAGTCCCCCGTGAGGAGAGGTGGTGCCCAGTATGCCAGACAGAGGTAGAGAGTGAAGAGCATTTTGTTATCAGATGTCCAGCATACATAGACCTACGAGCATATTTCCAGATCGAGGAGTCATTCCAGCTGTGCATGACTATGGGAGACCAGAGACGCTTGGGACGCTTTCTCACAGCAGCATACGAGAGGCAAGAGCAGTCACTACAGCCCATACATCAGACACGGGTGAGTACCCAGCAGACCATTACCCAGTTCTTTCAGCGAGTTGAGCTACATCATAGAGGTCCATCTATAAGGCTCACGCTCCACCAGGCAGCAGCACAGAGAGCACGGCGCCGACCATGCATGGGCGGATATCGTCGACCACGACTATATCAGGAGGATATCTCACGCATCAGGATTGCCTACGACCACATGATGGAGCATAGGCGTACCACCACCCCCTGGGTTGTCTTCCTTCAGGAGGCACTCAGACCACCACCGATGTACCACATACTACACCCACCTCCACCCATCACCAGTAGCTAGGGCGTTTTACTCACATTTTGGACCCCCCATGTATTAGGTGGCCACTATCTGGAGAGTCAAAGCCACATCTCCCCAGCCTTTTCCAGCCCTATATAGCTTTGTGTAGCGATATACTTTTTATTTCATTTTATCTTCTACACAGGGTTACTACACTTGTACATGGTTTTTGTCTCATAGGCCAAGTTTGGCCGCCAGAAGACGTTAATATGACTTTCTTTCTTTCTTTCTTTCTTTCTCTCTCTCTCTCTCTCTCTCTCTCTCTCTCTCTCTCTCTCTCTCTCTCTCTCTCTCTCTCTCTCTCTCTCTCTCTCTCTCTCTCTCTCTCTCTCTCTCTCTCTCTCTCTCTCTCTCTCTCATAAGTCGGGTGATACTATGGATCCAGGTACATACCGGACGATCATGATTGGCCCTATATTGGCCAAGTTATATGGGGCGGTACTAGAGACAGAGTTGAGTACTCTCGCTGAGAGGAAGGGCATCAGGGCTCCAGGACAGGCAGGTTTCAGACGAGATTACTCTACCATTGACCACATCTTCACTCTGAGATGCCTGATCGACCAAGCCAGGGTGAGGAAGAGGAGATTATATTGTTGCTTTGTGGACTTTCGCAAAGAATTTGACACTATTCCCAGGGATCGACTCTTCAGACGACTCCTTGACATCGGAGCTCCGGAGGAGATGATATGGGGGATCTACGCCTTATACGAGAGAGTATCCGGTAGAGTCAGATGTCCAGGGGGCTTATCTGATCCACTTACTAGCACTATCGGGGTGAAGCAAGGATGCCCTCTCTCACCCACCCTCTTTGGTCTCTACATTGATGAGATAGTGGATTTCATACAGCAGCAGGGGGGAGATGGCATTGAGGTACACGGGTCCACTGTCCATATTCTTTTATACGCTGATGATATTGTATTGGTTTCAGAGTCTGCAGAAGGTCTACAGCATCATCTACACGGCCTAGATGACTTTTGCAGACACGGAGGGTTATCTGTGAACCTTGGTAAAACCAAGGTCTTGATCTTTCATACATCAGCACAGGTACGCAGACATAGTTTGTTCACAGCAGCAGGTGGACCGATCGAGGTGGTCGGATCATATGTTTACTTGGGGGTGACATTTACAGCAGCATCAGGGGTCTTCTCTATGGCTCAGGCAGCCCGTGACCGCATCACACGTGGGTACGCAGCACTAGCTTTGATGGAGAGACAGTGCCACCAGGCATATTTTCAGGAGCCACGCACAAAGGGGTGGCTCTTTGACACTTTGGTTACGCCAGCGCTCATGTATGGGGCAGCCATATGGGGACCAGGATTAGCTACATCAGTATGGACAGCATTAGAGAGGCCACAGATCCTCATGATTGCCAGACTTATCCGCAGCAAGCCTTCAGTACCACATGATATCATTAGAGCAGAGCTCGCTGCACCACCGATGCTAGTTGAGGCACTATTCCAGACGGTATGCCTATTACACAGACTTCGAGGCATGGATACAGAGCGCATTGCTTATCGTGCTTTCGAGGCATCACGTGATATGGCATTAGCAGGCGACACCTCCTCATGGTATGCACAGACACGAGACTGGCTTGCCCACCATGGCTTTGACATAGACAGGCTACCACCACTACAGTACGACTCTCATGCACCCACCTACTCGCTCTCTCATCAAGAGAGGAATAGGATCATTCGTCAGGAGATATGGCATACATACATACAGAGGACATGGGTGAGCCCTAGGGGTACATTGCCACCGAAAATGCTCTACTACCGCGAGCATTTTCTACATATATCGGGCACGAGCTTCATCGAGATTCCGAGATACATGCAGACCTACCTTCCCCACCACCCACGAGTTGTCATTGGGCAGCTCCGGGTTTCATCACATCAGCTCGAGATTGAGAGGGGTCGGTCCAGGGGAGTCCCCCGTGAGGAGAGGTGGTGCCCAGTATGCCAGACAGAGGTAGAGAGTGAAGAGCATTTTGTTATCAGATGTCCAGCATACATAGACCTACGAGCACAGTTCCAGATCGAGGAGTCATTCCAGCTGTGCATGACTATGGGAGACCAGAGACGCTTGGGACGCTTTCTCACAGCAGCATACGAGAGGCGAGAGCAGTCACTACAGCCCATACATCAGACACGGGTGAGTACCCAGCAGACCATTACCCAGTTCTTTCAGCGAGTTGAGCTACATCAGAGAGGTCCATCTATAGGGCTCACGCTCCACCAGGCAGCAGCACAGAGAGCACAGCGCCGACCACGCATGGGCGGATATCGTCGACCACGACTATATCAGGAGGATATCTCACGCATCAGGATTGCCTACGACCACATGATGGAGCATAGGCGTACCACCACCCCCTGGGTTGTCTTCCTTCAGGAGGCACTCAGACGACCACCGATGTACCACATACTACACCCACCTCCACCCATCACCAGTAGCTAGGGCGTTTTACTCACATTTTGGGCCCCCCCCATGTATTAGGTGGCCACTATCTGCAGAGTCAGAGCCACATCTCCCCAGCCTTTTCCAGCCCTATATAGCTTTGTGTAGCGATATACTTTTTATTTCATTTTATCTTCTACACAGGGTTACTACACTTGTACATGGTTTTTGTCTCATAGGCCAAGTTTGGCCTCCAGAAGACGTTAATATGACTTTCTTTCTTTCTTTCTTTCTCTCTCTCTCTCTCTCTCTCTCCCCTTTTCTTCTTTTTTCCCTCCCTCCCTGCCTCCCCTCCTGTGTGTGTGCGCGCGCAAGCGCCCGTGCGGCTGTGTATGCTATCAGAAAATATAATTGTGGCAAGAAGTTTTCCCACCACTCTCATCCATGATCCCTTTAGTCTTCAGTTAGTTGTTCAAGAAGCTCAAGGTTCTATATTTCCTCTGGAATACTTCGGGTCAGGTTGTTAAAATCAGGGCATCTGATGCAATTCGCCAGTTTAAACCTTATATCCCACTGCCAATAGACCTCTCTAAGTCAACAGTTTGCCACAACGAGGACACTACCTTCACCTTATCACAGGTCTGAGATTGTCAGAAAGCTATGATACTAAAACTAGATTCACAATCAAAGATATAATACAATTTTTTATCACCATGTGAGGCAAACATGGCTTCTTCCAAAATCATGAAGTTGTTGGAGATAGACGTCTGCGGAAGCACGCGAACAACAAGGAAGAAGAAGAAGCTTGGAGCACAACACACAATACTGAATGTATTACTAGAGAATGTAAAAAGATAAGTAGCCCATTAGGGCAATAGGCGTATATACAAGCCGGGGGGAAAAAACCTCCTAAAGAGGGAAAAAAGTGCCCCCGGTGGTCCTAGAGTGTTCACACACATCACTACCTAAATATATCAACAAATCCCCCCTAGGAGTGATGCGGTAAACAAGTAGCTTGCACTCATGTATAAGGAAGTGCCAAGCTATGTGGAAATCACTCCACAAAAGGAAGTAAGCCCAAAGTTTTGCGGAAAGCTTCAAACTTCTCCCTAGGCAGAGCCTTCGTGAAAAGGTATGCAATGTTCTGCTGCGTGGGCACATATGCCAAGCTGATCTCCCTAGCAGAGAACCTCTCCCTAACATAGTGATAATGCACCTCAATATGCTTAGTGCGAGCATGGAACACAAGGTTCCTCGCAACTTCCAATGCCCTCTGATTGTCAGTGAAGATGGTGGTGGCAGAAGTCTGACCAACACCCAAATCAGCCATAAGGCGTCTGAGCCACACACTCAACAGTAGTCGCTGTGAAAGCTGCCCTATACTCAGCCTCAGAACTGGAAGTGGCCATAGTAGGCTGCTTCTTGCTCAACCAAGATATACATGAGCTACCAAGCATGAAGCAAAAGCCACTAGTGGACACACGAGTGTCATAGCAACCAGCCCAGTCCGAGTCAGAAAAAGCATGCAAATCTGGCGGTAGTGATCCCCCCTTGGGATAAAACAACCCAAGTAGCCGAGTACCACTCAAGTAGTGAAAGATGTGCTTAACCGCCTGCCAATGCTTGACACCTGGGCAATGCATAAACCTGCTCATCTGTGAGACAGCAAACTGAATATGTGACCGAGTAATGCATAAGTAAATCAAGCATCCAACCGCCTGTTGATAGAGAACAGCATCAAATGCATCTCTAGCATCATGAAGGCTCAATCGTAAACCTGTCTCCATAAGAGTAGCAATAGGTTTACTGTCTTCGAGGCCAAAACACTGCAATAATGTGTCAATATATTTCGTTTGACACAAAGCAATTCCACCATCAACCTGCATAAACTGAATGCCCAAATAATAATGCAAATGCCCCAAATTAGACATCTCAAATGAGGCATGCAAATCAGCCTTAAAATCAGCAATATGCTTCTCAATAGGACAAGTGAGAACATGTCATCAACATAGACAACAATGATCAGAAGTACATCATTAGCACGCTTAACATATAAAGTGCTTTCAATTGGACTGTTCTCAAAACCATGTGCAATCAGATAGGCATGTATCTTTTCATACCAAGCATGTGGTGCTTGCTTTAAACCATATTAATGCCTTCTTTAACCTGCACACCTGGTTTTCATTCCCTTTCTGCACAAAGCCACGGGGCTGAAAAAACATACACTTCTTCATGCAAGTCACCATTCAGAAATGCAGTTTTAATGTCCAACTGATGTACATTCCAACCATGATGGGCTGCAAGTGCACAAATGCTCCGAACAGTAGTCATACGGCATGTAGGTGCAAAGGTCTCATCAAAATCAATGCCTCTTTTCTCTGCATAACCCTTTGCAACAAGCCTAGTCTTACACCTGTCAAATGTACCATCCGGTTTACGCTTCAGCTTGTATACCCACTTAGTGCCAATGGCCTTCTTGCCGGGAGGCAAGTCACATAAAGACCAAGTACCATTCTTCATTATAGCATCATATTTAGATTGCATAGCATCCATCTAATTTTCTGAATTTTGTGCTTCATCAAACGAAACAAGCTCATTCTCATCACAGAGACTAGATGCAGCCATAGCATAGTAATCTGATGCAAAAGAGGCACTATGAGAGGCTGAACGAGTACGATATGACAGAGGTGTATCTAATTTGTTGTCACGCAAGGTCTACACCAGCCATTTTGGCATAGTTCTTGCCTGCTCAATATCACCTCTCTCATCAATGAGTGCATCATGTACATCTGTATCAGAAATGGAATTATCTGCATCATCACATGAAACCTGCAAAGGCTGAGAAGTTGCCTCATTAGGAGCAGCACTAGATTGTCCACCTGTAAAAAGAGGAAGCAAAGTATCATACATGTCTTTGGAGCTAACAGATATCTCCTTAGTACATGAAAGCAATGGTTGAATAGCATCTTTCACAAAAACAACATCACGGCTAACCAAAATGCGTTTAGTCTGTGGATGATACAAACAATAGCCTTTACTTTCAGAACTGTACCCAACAAAAATACATTTTACTGCTTTATCATCCAATTTTCTGCGATGTTGTTCGAGCACTAATGCATATGCCAAACAACCAAAAACACGAAGATGAGCAACAGATGGCTTGCGGTCATGCCAAGCCTCATATGGGGTGATAGACTGCAGCGCTTTAGTGGGATACCTGTTCAGTACATATGCTGCACACGTGACAGTCTCAAGCCGGAAACTATCTGGTAAAGCCTGACTCTTGACCATACACCTCGCCATCTCCATGAGTGACCTGTTCTTTCCTTCAGCAACTCCATTCTGTTGAGGTGTATACGGCACTGTACACTGGTGTTTTATCCCACGTTCAGCCAGAAATGCATTAAAATTAGAAGACATATATTCCCCCCCTCGGTCAGAACGGAGGATGCCCATTTTCCATGCAGACAGATTTTCAACCAAAACCAAAAACTGTTTGAAGCACATGAACACTTCGGATTTTGCCTTCAATGGATATACCCATGCATGCTTGGAAAAATCATCGATGAAAGTCACGAAGTAAAGATAATTCCCAAAAGAAGGTATCTGCATAGGACGGTATTAGGACCATAGACATCACTATGTACAAACTGCAATTTCTGAGTAGCCAGAACTGAACCATCTTTTGGAAAGGACGAACGCTGCATTTTGCCCAAAGTAGAGCCTTCACAAACATGTTTTCCAGGTGCCTCAAGTTTGGACAAAGAAGACACCATTTCAGATTTCTGCAGGCGTAGCAAACTAGCAAAATTCAGATGACCAAAGCGTGAATGCCAAAGCTTTGCATCTGATATAGCCTGAGAATTATTTATGCACATGCTAAATCATTTACAGATCTTTCATAGTCTATGAGCTTATACAACCCACGACATAAAATGCTAGAAGCAATAATCACATCGCCATTTGACAGATCATGAACTGTACACCTGTCATCAACAAATTTCACAACCAAGCCAATCTTTGCTAATGCAAAAACTGATAACAGGTTCTTCTTCATCCCTGGCACAAATAAAGCATCTGACAAAGTGAAAGAATTACCATCAGGAGTAGTCAAAATGATCTTACCAACTCCCATAACAGGATAAGAGGAGTTGTTGGCGCAAGCTCGAGTGAAGAGAAGAAACTGCGCTACGAGGTAATATGTTTGGTCGCCCCACTATCAAAATACCAAACATGTGTGTCTACTTCAGACATGCACTGCTCATGAGAAGATGGGTCAAAACTGCAGACAGTAGTAAACGCCCATTCTTCTTCCTGCACAAGATTAGCAGACTCTATTTTTGGTGTAGAGGCTTCTGCAACAACCATTCCAACCTCTTTCTTTTGTGCTTCTTTAGCAGCCAGTTTTGGACAGTTATTTATGATATGATCATTCCCTTTACAGTACTTACAAAACAATTTCTTCTTTTCTGATTTCTTCTCATCTTTATCTACCTTCTTCGAATATGCAGAACTAGCAGATTTCTGCTTACTAGTTGAAGAGCTCCATTTTTCTTTGCCCTTCTGACTAGCCAGGAAAGCTTGATCTGCAACTCGCATAATGGACATGTTATCCCTGGACTGATCTACCTGCAACAGAACAGAGACTAACTCCTCAAATGATAAGGCATTTGGATTTCCTTTCATCATCAACCGAAGAGTAGAAGCAAAACTCTGATATGAATCACGAAGACCATTCAGAACGGTCTGCACAAGTGAGCTATTTGGTATAACCTCATCAACAGAAATCAATTGTTCCTTCAAGTCTTTGATCTTCGTTAAGAAACTGTCCATAGATTCACCTTCATTCATGTGCTCACTCTCCAACTGTTTTCGGAGGTAAGCAACACGAGCCTCATTCCTAGCTTGGTACAATGTGGTAAGTGTATCCCAAGCATCCTTAGCTGTTTTGCAAGAGCAAATGTGAGGAATAATGGCACGTTTGACAGACAAAGCTATCAATGCATGTGCCTGGGCATCTCTGCCATCCCAGCGAATCTTCTCTGCAGTAGGTGCAGCAGAAACCGCAGCACGAACAGGAATATGCAGAATATCTTCATCTTCAACACCTTGTGCATCAACTTCAGTACCTGCAGTTGTGACAGTTGCAGGTGTGATAGGACGTTTTTCGACACCCTGCACAATGTTCCAGAGTCCTTTTGCAACCAACACATGTCGCATCATATAAGCCCATAATGGGTAGTTGGTACCATCCAACTTATCCTCAACAACCAACATACGGAATACATCACTGCTTTCAGCCATGGTTGGTGACTAAAATACCTTGATGCAAAAAATTGACTGTATCTCAAAAAGTTGAACAGAACCGCCCAAACGAATTCCGTTAGACTTGTAGCAGACTTCGAGGCGCTTATACTAGCGAACAGAAACTGGTATATACCTTTGGCACAAAAAGACGAAATAGCCTGCATAAGCGCTGTGATAGTGCGTTCGGAGGCCGAAACAAGCTCATATCTCGATTTCGACACCACAAGGCGAAGCAGTTTTGATCTCGAAAACACGCTGAGTACGCTCACCAAAATTTGTGCGATTCTGAGACTGCGGAGGAGTATCGACGGCTCCCTAGATGAAGCGACGACATGCTCTGATACCAATTGTTGGAGATAGACATCTACGGAAGCACGCGAACAATACAAGAAGAAGAAGCTTGGAGCACAACACACAATACTGAATGTATTACTAGAGAATGTAAAAAGATAAGTAGCCCATTAGGGCAATAGGCGTATATACAAGCGGGGAAAAAAAACCTCCTAAAGAGGGAAAAAAGTGCCCCAACGGTCCTAGAGTGTTCACAGACATCACTACCTAAATATATCAACAGGAGTCGAGTGCACCCTTTATGATAACCAGTAGAACGTCCACTCAAGTGGAAAAGGAGAAGAAATGGAAGAACGAAGAAAAGAGAGATAATTTACTTCATCCGCAATACATTCAATGGAAAACTGAAAGACAAAGTCTTCAAACTCAGATACGAGCACTACAAGAAGAGGTAGTAATGCAATTCTTAGAGGGCTTTTGAAATCAAAGACAAACGATTTAGAGAAAGGAGACCTCCAGCCCTAAGTAATGGAAGAGCTTCAAGCTAGTAAAGTACATGTGCAAGAGATGAAAGAAAATGGAAAACAACAAGCATAAAAGACTTCCTCATGGGTGAAGATTATCAACGAAACTCAAAAGAAAAATTAGGATGCAAAAATATGGATAGTGGTTGCCAAGAAAGCAAAAAGAAAGGAAAAAACCCATCCCACACCTTCCATCATTAAAATGGTCTTCTAGATTCTTATCAAAGTTTTGCTTCTACTCTTCGCTTGATGATTAAGGCAATCCAAATGCCTTAACCTTTGAGGAGTTAGTCTCTATTTTGTTGCAAAAAGATCGATCTAGGTAGAACAAGTCAATTATGTGTGTTGCAGATCAAGCTTTCTTAGCTAGTCACAAGGGCAAAGGTAAATGGAGCTCATCTACTAGTAAGCAGAAATCTGCTAATGCTGTAGAGTCAAAGAAGGAAGACAAAAATGACAAGATAACAAAAAAACAAAAACAATTTTACAAGTTCGCATCATTATTTGGGCATTCAATTTATGCAAGTTGATAGGGGAATAACTTTCTGTCAAACCTATTCCCACTCCCATGGAAATAGGTTTATGGTTGAGTCTTCATGATGTTGTAGATACAACATTTGATATTGTTCTCTATGAGCAGGCTCTTGGATGCTTGATTTGCTTATGCATAACATGGCCTCATATTCAATTTGTTGTCTTTGATGAGCATGTTTATGCATTGCCCAGCAGCATTTGCAGGGGGTTAAATTCATCTTTTGTTACTTGAATGATACTTGGCTACTTGGATTGTTTTATCCCAAGGGGAAATCATTACGGTCATATTTACATGCTTTTTCTTGCTCAAACTAAGGTGGTTGCAATGACATTCATGTGTCTACCAGTGGTTTTTTCTTCATGCTTGGTAGCTCATGCATGTCTAGTGTGGGAACCTCTAGTTGTGAGGTTAGGTATTGGATAGTTTTCGTAACTGTTGAACGCGTGTCCCGAATACTTTTTGGTTCATATGGGTGTTGCTAATTGGTGAGTCTTCTATCATCATCATCTTTATTGCAAGCCTGAGAGCATTGGCAATTGCGAGGAACCCTATGTTCCATGCTCGCACAAAGCATATTGAGATTCACTATCATTATGTCATGGAGAGACAATTTGGCTTGTATGCCTATAGAGGATAATGTTGAAGACCTTTTTACAAAGGCTCTGCCTAGGGAGTAGTTTGAAGCTTTTTGCAAAGCTTTGGACTCACTTCCTTTTATGGATTGATTTCATTCCACATAGCTGTTCACTTCTTTATATGTGAGTTCTAGTCTGTTCACTTCTTTATATGTGAGTTCTAGTTTCTTGTTCACCGTATCACTTCTAGAGGGGATTTGCACATATATTTCGGTAGTGATGTATGTGAACACACTTAGGACTCTCGAGATGACCATATTTCCCTGTTTGAACATCCTTGAGAACCTAAATTTTGAGAGCTTTGCTTGATACTACATGCATAATGGCACCTTGAATGATACCTGGCTACTTCGATTGTTTAATCCCAAAAGGGGATCATTACCATCATATTTACATGCTTTTTCTTACTCAAATTAGGGTAGTTGCTATGACACTCGTGTGTTTACCAGTGGTTTTAGCTTCATGCTTGGTAGCTCATGCATATCTTGGTTGATGAGATCTAGTCTGGGCACCTCTAGTTGTGAGGTTGAGTATTGAATAGCTTTCACGACTAGTATTGAGTGTGTGTGTCCCAAATACCCTTTGGTTGATATGGGTGTTGCCAGTTCGTCAGTCTTCTATTATCATCATCTTTATTGCGAGCCAGAGAGCATTGGAAGTTGCGAGAAACTCTATGTTCCATGCTCCCACAAAGCATATTGAGATGCACTATCATTATGTTCGGGAAAAACTCCCTGCTTGAGAGATCAATTCGGCTTATATGCCTACAGAGGATAATGTTGCAGACCTTTTCACAAAGGCTCTACCTAAGGAGAAGTTTGAAGCTTTTTGCAAAGCTTTGGGCTTACTTTTGTGGATTGATTTCATTCCACATAGGTGGTCACTTCTTCATATATGAGTGCTAGCGTCTTGTTCACTACACTTCTAGAGGGGATTTGTGAACATATTTCGGTAGTGATGTATGTGAATACATTTAGTACCGTCGGGACACTTTTTTCTCTCTTTAGCTTGTTCTCCAAGCTACTTCTTCTTCCTTAGTGTTAGAATTCTAACACAAATAAGAGCCCAATATTATGTGGGGTTATGCCCATGACTCTCTACAAGTGTCTTCTTATACAATCATAGAGGTTTGGTGTAGATTTGAACCCGAAAACAACTTGCAAGAGAGATCTTGTCTTTTCTCAACAAGGTACTTAAGTTCAATCAATTAGTTAGAATTCTTTCCTCTCCAAAGAACACATTCCCCCTTCTCGGGTAGTTATGCAGAAGACCAACCTTCACTTAGATGACCATATTTCCCTCTTTGAACATCCTTCAGCACCTAAATTTTGAGAGCTTTGCTTGATACTACATGCACAAATAGCACCAATGGATGAGTTTTTTACAGACCTACAAAGCCTATTGTCTTTGACTGATCATTTGTTAGACAAGCATCATTTAGAATTCAGCATTTTGATCTTTCTGGAAGTTTCTCAATGTACTTCTGTTGTATCATGAATATACAATTGTCTTTGTGAATAAATTCAATGCCAATATAATAATGTAAAAATCCAAGATCATTAACAGAAATTTTTTTGTTAAGTTTTGACTTAAGAAAGTGTAGATTTGAATATTTGAGACCTCTCATGATTATATCATCAACATAAATGATAATTATACTCAAAAACATCCTCCTCTAACTTAAAATGGAGAATAGAGCCACTTTTAAGTTTTTAAAACCAATGGAAATAAGATATAAATGAATCTTCTCATACCAAGCTCTTGGTCCTCGCATCGAACCATAAAGATGTTGGAAAAGAAACCTTGCACAAAAGGGTTGAGATCCGAGAATCAACATTTCTTGGCAAAGTCAACCATGGTCAAACAAGGTCAAATATGGTCAATCTGTACAGAGATTTTTTTTATTTCAGATTTGAATAGTATATTTGAAGAGCTATCTACTGATATATGATACATCCGATTTGGACAAGTCTTACAAGTTCAAAAGTCAAACCCTAGTTTTTGGTCAAAAGTTAAAAACAAGTCAAAATAAAATCAAAACACATGGTATGCGGAAGCATATGATTGGATATTATCCAAAAGCCATAATTAAGCTTCATTGTAATTAAAAATTAAAAAAAATATATATAAAAAAGCCCAATCGCAGAGTTGGCTGTGATTTTTGAAAATTGGCTTTCTAAAGCTTTTGATGTGCTTTAACTTGGGAAGTTAAAAATTATATAAAGGCATGCTTATTGAACTATTCCTATCATCCCTTGGAGAGCTAGGCACGAGCTAGACTTTGGATGGTCTCTTCACCTTGGAGGAGCATATTTAGGGTTTTGCTTCTTCTTCAAAGGATCGGCGGCAACTTATCAGTATTGTATTTCAAACATATTTTCGGAGGCAATATCTTGGAGCTTATGTACACTTGAAGCAAATCATCTTCTACACATGGAGATTCTAAAGTTATAAAGAGAGGCAGCAGCATATGCATTTATTTGCATATTTGTGATTCTCATATGTATAATTGTTGATGTATACTGTTTTTATGTGGTTTTTTTTATGATATTTAGGCTTCTTTTGGAGGATTTATCATAGTCATGGGGGGACGCGTCCCCGGGCCCTAGGGATGCCGGGACGCCGTCCCCCCTTCCATATGTATGGGGATGCCTAGGCGGGACGGCTGCCGTCCCGGAATTTCTGTCATCACATGCTTCCGTTCTCGAGACGCCGTCCTCGAGACGTTTTTTTTGTTATGACGCCGTTTGGGGACGCCAGATTTTGACGGGAGAATTCTTTTGACGAAAAAATTTGAGCTTTTTGAATTCGAAAGTTTAGCGTCCAGATTCTCTCTCTAGAGGCTTCTTTTGGGGCCCCAAAACAAGCATAAAAGGGGCTGTTTGCTGCCCTCAAAACACACAACTTACCTTCAGCTTTCTCTTGAGCTACCTTGATGTGCACCCTTGCATGTTCAGCAGCCTCTCCATCCTCTTAACCTTTGGGCCTCTCTAGGAGAGTGATTTCAGCAGCCCCTCTCTTGAGTCCTCTCCTCAAGGCTCAAGAACTTGCCCTTTGGAGTTCTAAACCTTCCTCCTCTCTTTCATTTGGAGTGTAGGAGCAGCCATTATGGCCTCTTCATCAAGCACATACAAGAGAAGGAAGGCCGTCGCAAAATGGACATGGTGGGAAGAGGTGGAGTCTCCAATGTCCGCCGGAGAAAGAGGTGGTTCAAGACCATGGACATGCAAATTATGTGGATAAAAAAGGACCGGTGGAGGGAACAAGGTGCGTGCCCATCTTCTTCATGAGAGTGGCAATGAAGTAAAGTTTTGTAATGCCATCACTTCGGAGAAAAAGCAAGAACTTCTCAACAAGCTTGCTGTGAGTGATGCCCATGTGCATGCCCGTCGTGCTTCACAAGCTCCAGTCAACCCCGCATCATTTGTGAGGACTTCTACCTCTGTTTCCAAGGAGGCATCTTCATCGGCAACGACGGGTCGACCTCGTCCTCGTTCCACACCAAATGATATGCCATCTATAAGCTCCACACCATATGGAGTCGGACGTATTCATCGTCAACAAACCCTTGATGATAAATGGAATCCCAAATTGAAAGAAGAGGTTGACATGGCAGTGGCGAGGTTTTTCTATCATGACCACATACTTTTCAATGCAGCCCAGTAAGTAATCATAATTCATATGGCATAACTGAATTTTCAATTTACCTACTTATTTGCAATTTGTATAATGTAAATTCTCTTTTTGTTCATAGATCACCGTACTTCAAGGAGATGATGAAAAAAGTAGGGGAATATGGACCACAATATGTTCCTCCCAATTCAGAGAGTTTGCGTACAACTCTATTAGACAAGGAGAAGAAACTTGTTGAAGCCGCATGTGAGAACATCCGAAAGTCATGGGAAAGAAATGGAGTCTCCTTGCTCATGGATGGATGGAGTGATACACAGCGGAGATCTATCCATGGAGTTGTGGCTTACTCTCGAGGTGAGGTGTACTTCATATCATCCCATGATGCATCTGAGACAGGAAATTCAGCCGATGTGCTTGCTTCTGAGTGGGCAAGTGCCATAGAAATTGTGGGTCCAGCAAATGTTGTAGCGATTGTAGCGGATGGGGAAGCCGCAAATAGAGCAGCTCCCCAAATCATTGAAAGTATGTATCCTCATATCAGTGTTTGTTTTTGCATGGCTCATTGCCTAAATAATATTCTCAAAGACATTGGCACTTTGGAGTGGATTTTGCCTTCAATCAATGAGGCAAATGCATTGGTGAGCTTCATCAACAATCATACACGAGTGAAGAATGAGTTCCGCAAAAGATCTACTCTTGTTTTGCTGAAATATGCTGAAACACGATTTGCATATAACTTCATCACGTTACATCGTGTTGTGAAGTGTAGTGGTGTTTTAAGAGGCCTACTATCGAGTGATGAATTTGCAGCAATGCCAGAGGCTTCCACTTCAATAGGAAAGGAATCCAGAAAACTAGCAGATAATGCAGCTTGGTGGGAGAATATTAGCCGCATAGTGGATATTGTGAGACCACTTGTGCACTTGCTAAGAGTGGTGGATTCTATGGACCCATGCATTGGCAAAGTATATGAAGCTATGGATCGAACCATAGAGTCACTTAAGAAGCTAGTGCAAGAGGATGAGAAGTATGAAGAAATTTCATCATTTGTGTTCGACGATGGAATGCCTATTACTCCCCACTCCATGCAGCGGCATTCATGGTGGACCCTAAATTCCAAGATAAGAAACAATATGCTGATCCGGAGGTAGCAAGTGGATGGAGGACGATATTGGAGAGACTTGTCCCAGATAATGCATCGAGGAAGCTTATTAGAGATCAATTATCCAAATATAGAACAATGAAGGATGCTTCATTTTCATGTGCAGATGCACAAGAAGATAGGTTTCATGTCGGCGTGGCTCTATGGTGGGAAGATTTTGGATTTAATGGTCCAGAGTTGCAACAATTGGCTATACGAATACTTAGCCAAGCTTGCACTACGAGTTGCCTTGAGCAACTATGGAGTGTTTATGGAGATGTAGCCTCTAAGAAGAGGAACAGACTTGGTGTGCAACGTGCCAGTGATCTTGTCTTTGTCAGTGCAAATTTAAGGATGCTTCGCAAGACCAAAGCATGGCTTCAGATCCTTTTACAGAATGGGAGATGGAGGACCAGGTGCAAGGTCAAGAACATGAAGAAGAGGCACATGATTCAGAATACTTTGAGCAAGTGGAGATTCAGATTGCACCATGGGCTACAACCTCTACTGATGTAGCAGAGACTCCCCACTTGGATTCTCTTTGACACTTTAGTCTTGAGTTATCTTAGATCTATCATGATTCATCTATGCCATATGGGCCATGGCTCTATCTTTTTGGTTTTATTCACGATATGTACTCTTTTAGATATATGATATGATGATTATTTATTAATCATCCTAAATCGATGTAATCTTTTTTGACGAGATCATTGTAATATGGATGTGTTTCAACTTTCATTGCTTTGATCCTTAAAACTTAAAAATTGTCTATGGTGTATGAGCATTGAGGTCACATGTGGTTTGTAACTTGTTCCATGTTTTCTCCAATACAAGTGATAGCTTGATCAATGATCAAATAAGATAACATAAGTTAGTGCTCACTCCACAGTGTATATCTACAGTGCGGCAGCAACACATCACATGTTTTCATATATTTCACTTTGAACGGCTTATTTTTACTATTTTCTTGTTTATTTGTGCTCTTATAAGCTAACAAAATCCTTATGAATAGTTTCCAGTTCAAATTAGCCTTAAAATCAGCATATTTTGCGTGCCGTCCCGGATTGGCGTCCCCGGGACGGTCAAGGTCATGCCCCCGACCCCGGGACGTCACTGTCCCCGGGACACGTCACCGTGCCCTGGTGACTATGGGATTTATACACTTGAGGATATCTAAAATCTGAAAAGTAAAAAAGATTTGCATGCTTTTTTATTGCGACTTCATCACGTTGCTAACACATTGCTAATCTGTTGCCAATGACATTGCCATCCCTTGCAAACCACACTTATCGAATCATCCCTACAATTCCTCAAACAATGTGCAAGGAGTTATAAAAATACTGGATCAAGAGTAATTGGAGATTACCAAAACCCAAGGCATTTAAATACAACAGTAAGAGGATAACCTTGAGTTAACATATCAAGATCAAAAGTCATTACAACACTAAGAGGATGATACATCAAGACCACCGAACAAGAAAGTCTCTATCTTTAGCACGCACTTAGGCCTAGCATCAACTAGCTCCTGGTCACTCTTGGTCATTTAGATAAAATTTCAACATAGCATTATGTTATGCATGTTGCACCAATCATCTTTACACATGTCTTAGAAATGTAATGTGTATAATGTACCATATATTATGGTTATTTTAATTGTGATCACATGTGTCAGCATATCATACTTTCAACCAGTCTGTTTCTGTATTTATGTACTCTACATGGTTGACGTATGGAAAAACTGTACATGTATAAAATAGAAATGATTGTGTGTGGAATGGATGAACTAAATGGAGTTGTAGATTGCCCAATTGGTGTTTGGCCCCATCTCGGCCAGCCAAGCTAACCTATGGGATGAATACTCACTGAATTTTGTTATAATATTTTTTCTCACTCTTCAGCCTATAAACAGTGGTAGCCTTCAGACAACTAGAGCCATTTGGCAGCTCCTCTACATTTATAAGATGGATCTCTTGATGTGGGTACAAAAGGAGAAAGGGGATTTAACAGCACGCTAAAGAAAGAAAAGGAATATGGACTTAAAATATTTATGAAATGATCCAGTTATCACTACTCATGCATGAGTGTATATGTGTTTTACAGATGTTCTCTCAAAATCAACATAGGAAACAATAATAACTGTTTGCAGAAAGTTTCCTTTACAAATACTGAATGTAATAACCTAGACTTTGTATGCCTGTCTCAAAATCAACATTGCATTGCCAAACATAAGTGGAAAGCTTTATACCTTGCCCGAGTATCGTGCATCATAAACTGCAATTCTAACATCCCCCATTATCCGGACTTCTGAGAATAAAAAGGTGGTATTTTTACCTTCCTTAACAAGATTTGCGACACAACCACCATGCTGAACAAATTTATCAGGAAATTATTTCAATGAGCTCTTTAGAAAATATAGAATTCCATATGCTACTCCCTTAACAACAACACATGAAGAGTTGACACAGAGCGACTCTCTATTGTGCAGACCACAAAACTTATACTACTGTGAGTTGGAAAAGCATTTTCAAAAATCAGAATACTTGCTTGTGAGTCTAAAATCTGGTTCAGTTGGAAACTTCCATTTCCACCATTACATGATATCTGAATTGCAATATCTGCAAAATGTATCAGAATCAAACACACTAGTCTTAACGTTCTTAGTTCAAGAACAAGGCCTAAAGTAAGAGAACCATCTAAGCATACCATGCTTCATAGAAACATTTGAGTATAGACTTATTCTTGATATCACCAAGGGCACTAAGTTGCGAGGCCCATGCTTCCATAGGTCATAAAAGTAAAAAAGGTATCGCCGTTGACTAGATATGGTCAAACCCTGAAATCTTACCATAGAAAAGGAAAAATAAAAGAATTTGTCATACCTCTGCTATAAATTGAATGTTATATAACCATGTGTTCGTGGAAAAGTGTTGAAAATCCTAACCATAAAGGAGAGTTTTTATATTTCTTGCAGTGTTGTATCAGAAAACTAGCTCTCTATACGAAAATGCGCAAAAATATATCATGGCTATCAAACTGTAGTGGTTCAACATAAAATCATTTCCTGCTTACATCAGATTGAAAAAGAATTTAAAGCTTCAAAGGACCAGTGCTTACATAAGTTTGAAAAAGAATGGCCACCCAGGGTTTAGCCTTTACTATTTAGGGGAGACAAATGGCCATTCAGGGTTTCTGTGAGACAGATCTTCTATCAAAATTTGATGAGATAAGAGTCCATCATTCCACTCATGCATGATTCTGCCAAGACCACTAGATCTATTGCCGTTTGGAAACCTACATGGGACAGCACAAGCATCATATTGTAGAAGAAAGAACCATACTTAAGAGACTTAATGCTGTATGCATGATTCTGCCAAGAACATTCGATCTCTCACTGTTCCAAAAATCTATATAGGACAGTCCAACCACCATTTTGTAGAAGACAGAACAGTACTTAAAGGCAAACTCAGGGTTGTATGCCTGGAAAGAGGCTCATCATAATGCTTTCTTTTCTCAGCTACTATGTCTGTAGTTTTGATGTCTCGAAGGTAATTTTCTCACTATGTCTGAACAGTTTTGTCAACGTGAAAAACCTGACATGATTTCTGTTTTTTGTTTTTCCATTACTGCATAACATGAAAAGATCTTTCTGTAGGTATTCAGAAATTGTTCAAATTCTCTGAGGCATAGTATACAGAACAAACCAGAAAGTAAATTGGATTCCAAAAGATGAAGAAACTTAAATGAAAAATCCAGAGAGTTTTGAACATACATGAATATAAGTAGCACAGATCTCATCGAAATTTCCTTCTTTCTGTCTACATTCATTCCTTCACCATTTCTACATGGACCCTTCATTGCCAGGAAGAGGGGTCACGAATGGCCATTCCACTTTCACCTCAGAATACATCCAAGCATTATCCAGGAGTACATTATGTATTTCCTATTGTTGCTCCACTAGTAGGGAGCTTCTCACATACAGCTCACTTCAACCACCAAAGTTTTATTGTGGCAAAACGCATCCACTCATCCAGAAGCACCATGCTCCTAGCCTCTAACTACACATGAATGAAAACACGGTGGACTTGATATGCAGGAACTGTTAACAGATTCCTATATCTGAAGCTCTATGCTCAATGCAGATTGGGTATGTTAAATTCTAACGTTTTGAGGTGCTTCGCATTCGGTGTTCTACCGCTTTGTCATATTCTTCCGGTTCACTGTTACAATGCCGAATTGTTTTTTGGCTCGAATTTCTCAATGCTTATATATGATGCCCTAGAGCTATAGCTTCTGCCTGCATGAGAGCAAACTCAAGCCCATCAACACTCCCTCGTGAGCTTACCTTTCACCCATAGCCCCATAGCCTGAAGCCTGGAACCTTGGTTCCATAATCTTCCATTTCCAACAGTAAGCTGCCAGCCTGTCGTCCTACACATACCAGCCCGAGAAATTCACACACACACACACACACAGAGGGAATAAAGGGGGGGATGAGGGGGGGCAGAGAGAGAGAGAGAGAGAGAGAGAGAGTCATATTAACGTCTTCTGGAGGCCAAACTTGGCCTATGAGACAAAAACCATGTACAAGTGTAGTAACCCTGTGTAGAAAATGGAATGAAATAAAAAGTACATTGCTACACAAAGCTATATAGGGCTGGAAAAGGCTGGGGAGACCTGGCTCTGACTCTACAGATAGTGGCAACCTAATACATGGGGGATCCATAATGTGAGTGAGTAAAACACCCTAGATACTGGTGATGGGTGGAGGTGGGTGTAGTATGTGGTACATCGGTGGTGGTCTGAGTGCCTCCTGGAGGAAGACAACCCAGGGGGTGATGGTACGCCTATGCTCCATCATGTGGTCGTAGTCTGCCCTCATACATGAGATATCCTCCTCATATAGTCGTGGGTCGACGATATCCGACCATGCGTGGTCGGCATCATGCTCTCTGTGCTGCTGCCTGGTGGAGCGTAAGCCTTATAGATGGACCTTTTTGATGTAGCTCAGCTCGCTGAAAGAACTGGGTAATGGTCTGCTGGGTACTCACCCGTGGCTGATGTGTGGGCTGTAGTGACTCTCGCCTCTCGTATGCTGCTTTGATGAAGCGTCCCAAGTGCTGCTCGTCTCCCATAGTCATGCACAACCGGAGTGACTCCTCTATCTGGAACTGTGCTTGTAGGTCTAAGTATGCTGGGCATCTGATAACAAAATGCTCCTCACTCTCTACCTCTGTCTCGCATACTGGGCACCACCTCTCCTCACGAGGGACTCCCCTGGACCGACCCCTCTCAATCTCAAGCTGATGTGATGAAACCTGGAGCTTCCCAATGATGACTCGAAGGTGGTGGGGTAGGTATGTCTGCATGTATCCGGAATCTCGATGAAGCCCTCGTCCGATATATGTAGAAAATGCTCACGATAATCAAGGTAATCCGGTGAGTTCAGTTCGGTACGTGTAAGGTGCGAGGAACGAATGGTATCCGAAGGTAAGGTGCGTAAGGTGCGTCGTTACAAATACATATATAATCATAAGAATCTAAGGTATAGTATATACATATATATTATATATTATGCATGTTAAAAGTTACAAATAATAAATTACAGAATGCGAGTGTAAAGGATAACAAGATATTACTTTTTCTACCAAAATATGACATTTTCAATCCTCCATGCACTTAGTTTGTGTCTGTCCCGACTCCCTACATAAATATAGGTTTTTAGATGAAGAAAAGGTCTAGAGCATGAATGTTTACCTCTTTTTGAATAGAAGAATGACCCAAAAATTGGGCACTCATGTGTGCCATTACTTTGAGCTCATATTTATTTTTTTGAAATAAGTACAATAAGAGCAAAAGCATGCATGCAAAATTAACATGCAATGTTTATTGTGCATGCTCCTCAGCTATGCATCTAAGGATTCTCCTCTACTACTATTAATTGCACACTACAATGGGATACAAAAAGAAGCACCAACAAGATGTGGCTATGGAAAATGGTTGGAACCATTGCTCATTGTTTAGGAATCAATTTTCAAAACACAATATTCTCTCTCTCTCTCTATGGGGGGGGGGGGGGGGGGGGGGGATGGGTCATGGGCCACGATGGGCTGAGGTAAGTCTATTAAGGGCCAAGGAGCTGCTTACGGGGGGGAGTCGGGGGGCTCAACGTACCCTATGATCGTTGGTAGGCCTAGGATAATTCAAATTAAACCAGACAAAAAGTGGCCGTGTAACGGCAGACCGGATGAACCGGAAGAACCGAATGGCACCGAACCTAATGGCTCAACGTACTCTATGATCGTTGGTAGGCCTAGGATAATCCAAATCAAACCAGACAAAAAGTGGCCGTGTAACAGCGAACCGGAGGAACCGGAAAATCTATAAATCCAATGAACTGAATCTACCTGACGGTAATAGAGCATTTTCGATGGCAATGTATCCCTAGGGCTCACCCATGTCCTCTGTATGTAAGGATGCCATATCTCCTCATGAATGACCTTATTCCTCTCTTGATGAGAGAGAGAGAGAGAGAGTAGGTGGGTGTGTGTGAGTTGTACTGTAGTGGTGGTAGCCTGTCTATGTCAAAGCCATGGTGGGCTAGCCAGTCTCGTGTCTGTGCATACTATGAGGAGGTGTCCCCTGCTAATGCCATATCACGTGATGCTTGGAAAGCACGATAAGCAATGCGCTATGTATCCATGCTCCGAAGTCTGTGTAATAGGCATACTGTATGGAATAGTGCCTCAACTAGCATCGGTGGTGCAGCGAGCTCTGCTCTAATGATATCATGTGGTACTGAAGGCTTGCCGTGGATAAGTCTGGCAATCATGAGGATCTGTGGCCTCTCTAATGCTGTCGGAACCACCCCTTTGTATGGGACTCCTAAAAATATGCCTGGTGGCACTGTCTCTCCATCAAAGCTAGTGCTGCGTACCCACGTGTGATGCGGTCACGGGCCGCCTGAGACATAGAGAAGATCCTTGATGCTGCTGTAAATGTCACTCCCAAGTAAACATATGATCCGACCACCTCGATCGGTCCACATGCTGTTGTGAACAAACTATGTCCGCATACCTGTGGTGATGTATGAAAGATCATAACCTTGGTTTTACCAAGGTTCACAGATAACCCTCTGTGTCTGCAAAAGTCATCTAGGCCATGTAGATGATGTTGTGGACCTTCTTGAGACTCTGAAACCAGTACAATATCATCAACGTATAAAAGAATACGGACAGTGGACCCGCGTACCTAAATGCCATCACCCCCTACTACTGTATGAAGTCCACTATCTCATCAATGTAGAGACCAAAGAGGGTGGGTGAAAGAGGGCAAACTTGCTTCACCCCGATAGTGCTAGCAAGTGGATGAGATAAGCCCCCTGGACATCTGACTCTACCAGATACTCTCTTGTATAAGGCATACATCCCCCATATCATCTCCTCCGAAGCTTCGATATCAAGTAGTCGTCTGAAGAGTCGTTCCCTGGGAGCAGTGTCAAATGCTTTGCCGAAGTCCACAAAGCAACAATATAATCTCCTCTTCCTCACCCTTGCCTCATCGATCAGGCATCTCAGAGTGAAGATGTGGTCAATGGTAGAGTAATCGCATCTGAAACCTGCCTGTCCTAGAGCCCTGATACCCTTCCTCTCAATAAGAGTACCCTTCCTCTCAATAAGAGTACTCCACTTTGTCTCTAGTACCGCACCATATAGCTTGGCCAATATAGGGCCAATCATGATCTTCCGGTATGTAGCTGGATCCATAGTATCTCCCGACTTATGAATGGGCACTATGGTGTGCTCAGTCAATGAGTTAGGGAACCCTTCAACTAATGAACGGTTGAAGAGGTGGGCAATGAGCGATGCGAGGGTCGTGCCTCTGTAGATGAGGTGCTCTGCCTCTAAACCTAAATGGACATGGGCCCTACCATGCTGTAAACGGGCAATAGCGCATTCCACCATAGTGGGTGTGAAGAAGTCAAAGGTAGTAGGACGTGAACTTTGTGGTATGGGAATGGGGGGCTCGTCTGGGATCTCGTATAGGCTCGGTGCATAGCTATGCCAAGTGCTTGGGTCTCAGATGGGTGTTTGTTGTCTCCTCTCTCTCAAATGTCGTCATGCCACTACACTGTCTCGACTCATGAGCAAATGGTAAATACCCCAGTACAGTCTCTCCTCCCAATCTCGTTGTTTGCGGCAAGTAAGGCCCTACATGAGACACTATGCATGTATGTGTGTGTAATATCCCCTCTATGCTCTAAAATCCGTAGGTGCTTCCGTAGCTCATGGCAATATGCATCATACAAGCGGTTTTGGGGCATGTATCCTGTGCGTGGAGTGTGTATATGTGTACGGTGTGGGAAGTTGCGAGGAGCTTTGTCCTCTAGAATGGTAGTGAACTGTGATGTAAGTGTGTCCAAGGGTGAGAGTAGATGGAGGGAGAGTAGGCGGGTGTGTAAATGATGTGCATAAACATGTGAGAGCTCGTGTGTGAAGTGTATCGTGGTGTGTGTCTAAGTGGGTGAGGGAGTATCTAATGGAATAGGAGATGAGATTGTGAATGTGATAAATATATGGTCAACACCAAGTGGGCGTTGTCCAATACTAAGTGAGAGGATGAGTGAGGCTCCAGAGGTGGTACCGAAAATGTAGTCGACTGTGCTCTCATCTCTCCCGTGAGGGAAGCAAGTAAGTACGCCCGAACCTGCCCAACGATTCATACTGTTATATATAACGAGTTGATGTTGGTTGCCTAGCTCAAGTAGATGTCTTCCATACCCGGTGGTGTCCTCTTCCATACCCAGTGGTGTCCTGACCCATATATGCCGATACTCTACTGGTGCTCATCTCATCCGGGTCTCTAGCCCTCATGAGATGTGGGTGATCCATGTCATATGCCTCGCACTGATGTGATTAAGTGCGGCCATTGAAGTCCCCCATAAGGAAGACTTCACCTAGTGTGCTGTAATGTAGTATCTCATCTCAAAGTGTTGTGTATGGTGAGTCTCTGTCTCGGATCGGTCCACCAAGATCATGTCCTACGTATCAAGATCCGCGTGGAGTGAAGTAGTATACAGCAATGTAAATCCAGCTCCCTCTGCTATCTCCATGCGAACCCACATGTATCGTGGCTTCTCATCTCTTCCTATAATATGGACCCGGCTCTGTATCTCCTCTCTAAACACTATGGCCACACCTCCGGACCATCATGCTGTACTCTCTCTCGTCATTGTCCTGAATGCAAATTCCCAATGAAAACCTGCAGTGCGTGGTAGACCTCTCTCTGGGCTCTCGTGTGTCTCTGTGATCCACGCAAAGTCATGTGATGCCACGATGTCCTCGAGTCTCTCTAGTCTCGTCTAGAGTGTCCCGTTGGAGTTCCACACTGCTCCTCTGAGGTGGTGTCTCCTCGTGTAGTGATGTCTCATAGGTCGCGTGGCCCTATTTGATAGGGCGTCCATCTATGAAGACCTTACCATCACAGTAAAAGGCCTTCCTTCCCTCTCAGCGTGCCTCGAGTACCTGTGGCATGCAAGCGCGTCGGTGTGCCACTTGCATCCGCGTGAGGTCCTCGTCCATGTAGAGGGCGCCGCCGGGTAGTCCACGTTGTACTGATCGACGTCTAAAAAAGGAGGTCCGTGCCTCCTAAGAGCTCATCTTACCATGCACCTATGAAGGGCGTGCTTTCGTATCCAAGTCGACGGCAAATGTCAATGGCATCCGCCTCCAGTGATGCTCCTTTGGGTAGGCCCGTAATCCGAATTTGAAGTCTTCGAGTGTGTCAAAGCCTCTCCTCCTCAAGTATAACATGGACTCGTGTGAGCTCTCCTTTCTTCACGTCTTCCCTAACTTCCTTCTTAACCCTTTTCCACCCACAACTCTCGAGTGGATTCTACCTCTGTTTCGATTTCCTTCTTTATTTCTTCTTTCAGCGTCTCCACGTTGGAGATCTCCCCCTCTTCTTTCAGGTGCTCATAGGCTACCCTCCAATTGTCACGTTCTTCTGTGAGAGTCTCTACTTGTTCTTCGAGTCCTTTGACTTCTGTGAGAGTCTTTACTTGTACTTCTGAGAGAGAGAGAGAGAGAAAGTGTTTTTACGTCTATTAGGAGGCCGAACTCGGCCTATGAGACAAATCGATGTACATGGGTGTATCTTCTGTCAATCAGAAAAGAGAAAAAAAAAAAAAAAGAGAGAGGGAGAAAGAGAGAGAGAGAGAAAGACTTCTTAACATCTATTAGAGGCCAAAATCGGCCTATGAGACAAAACATATACATCAATATGATCCAATCCACTGTGATCCCAAACGGAAAATAAAGTGTTAGTACAAAACAGACTATAAAAGGAGTGGATAATAGCTTGCGTCGAGGGTGTGGGATGCTATGGGTATGCACTCTATATGCTCATAGGTGAAGGTGAGATACAAATATGATATGCTTGGTGGTGTCATAACCCTCTAAATGCCTGGATAGGGTGTAGGATATAATGCATCAGTGGGTAAGGCATTGTGACGATCCTCAAAATGCTCTCCATGTCAAGATCGGTAGGGGTGCGCTGCGGACGTCTCCGTATCTCCATGTCATGGCGTGCCAGAATCGCCTTGAATCTCTCTCCGGTGGGGACGGGCTCTCCGGAATGTGGGCCTCGATCGTCGGCACTATCGTCTAAGCTCCTCTGCTCTGTGTAATGTGACACCCTGCATCAAGCTGGATCCTTGGGCGAATGTGGGTCTGAAAAAATCTGTAATATGAGTCTGGGGGGCTGGGTGTATCTCCATCTATTGGAGAAGTGAGGCTCGGCGGCGCTGGAGCTCTACTAGGAAACGACCTAGAGGGCGGTGGTACTCCGTGTCCAATACAACCCTGATATCTCTAGCCCCTTGAAGAGCTGTGGCTAGCGGTCTCTGATATCCTCATATGCCTCGCATCTACATGTGTAGTGTTCCTCGTCCTCCACCTCCTCTCGACATATCCTGCATAATCTCTCGTTCCTCTGGGTATGTGTCGCTCGCCCAGCCTCAATCTCGAGCTGGTGTGATGATACTCTGAGCTGCCCAATGGCCACTCTCTCTGCTGGTGCCATGTATGTATCCATGTATCGTGGTCTCTGAATGAAACCATCCGCTGTCACTGTCAGAAAGTGCTCTCTGTAGTGTTGCTTCTTTGTGGAAAGAGGCTCCCGTGTTGCTATCCATGTCTCCCTGACGTGTATATGTAGTAAGTCCTCACGGATGATCTTGTTCCTCTCCGAACGAGAGAGGGTAATGTAGGGGGAAGAGAGGTCATACTGAAAAGGGGGAGATCGGTAATGCTCATGCCATGGTCTTCCAACCATCGTTAGGTCTGTGCATACCATACTCTCTCATGCCTTGTCTCTGCCAAATGTCTAGAGCTCTCAAATGCAAGCCTGGTTAGTCGACTGGCAGGGAGCTCTCTGACTCTCAGAATAAAGGTCACTAGCTCAAAGAGGGCGCTCAGCTCGTATAACGTCATGTGGAACGGAGGGCTTGCTGCGGAGCAAGCGTGAGATCATGGTGACCTGGGGACTCTCAATCTGCATCCACATCGCCTCCGTGATTCCTGGTGCCCATACTGCCTTTGCGTACATTAGTGCGGGTATCACTAGAGTATCAAAGAGCCACCCCTTAGTCCGGGGCTCCTGAAAATGTTCCTGAAAGCAATGTCTCTCCAATCCAGCAAGCGCAGCATAGCCTCGTGTCAATCTATCTGTCGCTGCATGTGCCATGGAGAATACCCCTGTGCTGCCGGAGAAGGTGACACCTAAGTAGATGTAGGAGTCCACTACCTGTATCTGTCCTCGAGCTGCAGTGAAAGAGGCGTGATGGCATATTGTCCTGGAGGTGTGAAAGATCATGACCTTGGTCTTGCCAAGGTTCATTGTGAGTCCTCTCTCCATGCAAAAGGTATCTTGAGCCTGTAAATGTGATTGCAGCCCCTCCTGTGACTCTAAAAGCAAGACAATGTCATCAGCATATGATAGGATGTGTACTCGCATACCTCCAAGGTCTCCTAGCCCTCCTGCTCGCTGTATATACTCCGCACTCTCGTCGATGTAGAGACCGAAGAGAGTGGGTGAGAGAGGGCAACCTTGTTTCACACCAATGGTGCCAACAAGGATGTCTAATAGGCCATCGGGGCAGCGCACCTTGCGTGTGACTCGTGCATACAAAGCATGGATGGCCCATAGCATGTCTGATGGTAGTTGTAACACCTGGAGTCTCCGTAGTAGTCTCTCTCGAGGGAACATTGAAGGCTTTGCGGAAATCCACAAAGCAATAGTAGAGTCTCTGCTTTCTTGCCTTCGCGCTCTCAATAAAGAAACGAAGTACGAAGATGTGGTCGATGGTGGAGAAAGTGCGAAAGAAGCCGGCCTGGACGAGTGCTGTGATCCAAGCTTCCTAAGCGTGTGTACTGAGCTTTGCCTCTAGTACTGCCCCATAGATCTTGGTCAGAATGTGGCCTATCATAATAGTCTTGTAGTTCCCCGGGTCCATCATATCTCGGAACTTATGGATAGGCGCAATGGTATGCATAGTCCACGAGTCAGGTAACCCTTGAACCAAATTTGGGTGATCAAGTGGGAAACTACATCGACTGCGTACATAAAGTGCTGGCCTTGTAGTCCCGTGTGGTCTCCTGAACGGCCATGCTGTACCCTATGGATGGCCTATCGTACCATGCCTACCGTGAATAGGGTGGATATCACAGGACGCACTGTGGAAGTGATCAACAATGGGGGCTGTCCTCGGACGTCATATAACCTTTGGGCGTAGATGTGCCAAGTCTGAGGATCTGCTATGGGTGTAGGTGGGCGTGGCTCACGTAGGGCCCTCCACGCGGTGGCACAATCCCTACTCATGAGAAGGTCAAAGAGCTCTTCCTCCTGTTGCTCCTTAAAAGCTCGCCACTTCCGGCATGTGAGAGCTCGCATCTGTCCTCGTGCCTCCCTATCCCTCATGGATCCCAAGATACTCTGTGCTCTGAGATGTCGGTATAGTCGTCTACATTGCTCATTGTACCATCTATTCTAGGGCGTATGCCCGAGACGTGTCAATGTGCGGTGTTGTGGATGGTGTATGGAAAGCAGAGAGTAGCGGATGTGTGGAGGATCAAGGAGAAGTGGGCGGTGAGGGTGTCCAATGGGGCGGAGGGATCAAGGGAGTAGATGCGCTCTCGCACATGGGAGCTATAGATATGTGCTAGCTCATGTCTAAAGTGAATGATGGTATGGGCATGTGGTTGTATGGTGGCGAGGTGGGATATGCATGGTGAGCCACATATGGATAGGACTAGATATGTGTGATCAGCTCCAATCGGTATGGGTGGGATGGTGAATGAGGTGATGAGATGTGTCGCGTCCGCGGTCCGATAACATAGTCTGCCACACTGCCTCCATGCGGTGTCGTGGGGAGAATGCAGGTGAGACCACCCGAGGTGGGCCAGGTCGCCATCCCATTATAGATAATGAGATGGTGTGCTTCTCCCATCTAGAGTAGGTGTCGGCCCTATGAGATGGGTGTGGCTGTGTCGACTCAGGCTCTAAGTGTAGACATGTCCTGCATGGTGCGGAGCATCTCAGGGTCGTCAAAGTCGTAGATATCACATTGGCGGCTCTGAGTGCATGCATTGAAGTCTCCTACAAGGAAGACTTCAGCCATCCCGGTATACTCCATAATGGTATCACTAAGACAGTCAGTGATGAGGTGTCTGGTCCCTCCCCCTCTGAGGCTGCCCGGGGGTATGTGTGAAGAGTGACATGATGGGTGCAATATAGCAAACAGCGAAATATGCTGCTCTCTCCTTTGATAGGTGGAGGCGTATCCACATGAAACGTGCCTCTTGGTCTCTTGCTAACACCTGTACCCTGTGCTGTAGCGACTGTCTATAGAGCACGGCTACTCTTGATCCTCGTGTAGTGTGCTATCGCATCTGTCAGCGGTGAGCTTACTCCCACCTATAGCCCTCAATCCTCAGTAGGCTCCTCCCCGGGCTCTCGTGTGTTTATGTCAAGAAGATCATGTCTCTTCCCTCCATCACCTCCTCGAAGGGTTGTGGATGGGTCCACAAAGATCCATTGCAGTTCGATACTGCAATGCGCACCTCCTGCGGTGCTGTCTCATAGGCCGTGAATCCCTAGTCAATGGGTCGTCCATCGATGATGACACGATCGTCTCTATATAGGGCACGACGTCCCTCCCGTCGGCCCTCGAGGACACGTGGCATGCATGCATGTCTATGCTCTGTTTGCATCCCTGTGAGGTCATCATCCAAATCATAGTACTACTCGTCGTATGAGGAAGTCTGTCCTCCCGGCCTCATCCGAGAACTGAAGGATATGTGCTTTGCTCAGTGTGGTGTCCCGTCCTGATCTCCGGGCTCTAGTGAAAGGGGGAGGCTCATCCACGCGGTATCCAAGTAGTGTGCACAAGCGAGGCCCGTCCTTCTCTTGTGATCCGTCTATCTACCTCGATGGGTCTGCCTGCTGTTGTGAAAGAACCGTCTCCTGACCTGCACTGATGTATGAAAGATCAGAACCTTGGTTTTAACAAGGTTCACTAATAGCCCTCTGTGTGTGCAAAAATCGTCTAGGCCGTGTAAGTGATGCTCTAGACCTTCTCCAAACTTTGAAACCAAGATAATATTGCAGTCAAATCCCTGTTGCTTGCTGTATGAGAGAGAGAGAGAGATATTGAGCCATATTGGGTCTAGACTTTACACAATGTGTAATAGGCCTTTCGATAGTGAAATAATTCCTTTTGAAGTTTCTGTTATACATTATGAGGATAATTTTTAGAATGAATAATTAGGTAATTTTATGCATATAGGCAAAATTTAGCGATAACAAGTTTTATATTCTCTCTCTAAACCTTATCTGCCTCGTGTTTTTTGATTGAAAATTGAATGTGAAGATGAAAGAATTAAGAGAAATGTTGTATAAGGGAAAGGTAGAGTACGCATAGGAGAATAAAAGTGTCTCTGTGAAAATTTTGTGAATCATGTTTCAAGTACCTCGTGTTGAGCTCTACATTTAGTTCACTATAAGATAATGCCTTGATTTTATTCTCTCTCTAGAATTTCCAAATTTGCATGGTTCAAAAGTGATTATTTGGAGGCGGATTTGGACCTAGGGAATCTTTAACACTATTGTGCAGATTGAAGATTTGCCTTTCACCAGCATTTTGGAATTCCGCATTATTTTTGAGTTGCATGACCCAAAAAAGTGGATTTTTCCAACACTTAAAAAAAGAGAAAAAAAAAGTGATCTTCTCTATTATTATTCGAATCCATGATTTTGATGCATACGCGTTCTTATGCACACTTACGAATGTTTTCGGATATGTCTTTTCGTTGCTTTTCTTCTACTTTTGACAGGTACTATTTAAGAAAGCACTTGACTACTACAAACGCATGCTTTTGCGAAAGTTTTGCATGCAACACGGGGAGATTTGGCTTTTGCTAAATTTGCCGGATCATGCACTTTTTTCTATGCATCATGAAGGAGTGCGCTCCATATCACAGAATTACCTTGTGATTGAGCGTGAGAGTAAGAGTGAGATTGAGAGTGCGAGTGTGAATGAGAATGTAATAGCTCTAGGGTGGTAGGGAGGTCACGGCTTTGTCAGGAAGCTGTTTTCCAAAACTATGTATCCAATTGATTGAAATCTATGATACGAGAACTTCTCTTTCACAGGGTCATATCTTGTTTACTCTTTTGTGTCAGATTTTCTCTTATGTTGTGCAAGTTCTTTTTTTTCTCTCTTCTACTATCCTTGAGTGATTCTTGAGTGATCAGAAGCTTGTGATTCGGGATAGCTTGTCATTTAGGAAGCGCTACACAGTGTCACACACAGTGGTAATTCCGCATCTATCTATTGAGAGAGAGAGAGAGTAGCCATAGCTACTAGTTTGTAGCTACAAGCAAAGGGTCAATTTCAAGTCATTTGTGTGGGTTGTAATTGCAATTTGTCATCATGCGTTATGGGATTTCACCACTATGGACTATCCATACCACTCCTAATGAGTTGGTGAATAGTTTTGTATCCAGTTCCGGTACAACGAGATGGACATGTAGGTATTTACGCGTTTTATCCCACATGTATCAAGATTAGGAGGATCGGGCATTAGTGGGTACACAATGCACACAAGTCCAACAAGACATTATAGAGATCCTACACAGAGAGCATAAGACTGCTCAAAGTGTTGCAACGGCTCGTCATCCAAAGTTTCTTGCAACTTCTGCGGATATATTAGAGGAAGTTGAGGAGATAGGAGTTAGTGCTAGCACATTGAGAAGCACCTCTTCTCAACGTGATCAGAATGAAGAATCTACTCCATTTGGATGGACATTCCTCTCAAAGATTAAAGGATCACATTTTTCTTTTCATTTCGCTTATTTATCCGTTGGTTTGTAGAAGCAATGCCAAAGAGCAACTGACACAGAGCATTGCATACTTGAGTGAAACATTCTCTTTAATGTTGTATGCACAGATGCATGGAAGAAAATGTTAAAAGCAATAGCTCAAAGAGGCTCTTCTAATGATGGGCATGGAGTTGGTTACAAGAGGTTTAGCAACTCTATGCTCATAAAAGAGAAGGGAAGGAGAGGATTGGAAAACTTCTAGAGTCCATTATGTAGGGGTCGCAAACATATGCATACTCCATTCTATCTGATGGATAAAATGACATTTGATGTTTCCATATCATGAACATAATGTTCTCTAGTTATTTGGGCTTTATTTTCTTAGGGCCATTGATTAATATGCACATCATTTGAGAGTTTATATTTGGGCACATTACAGGTAACATTGAGAAAATTGGTGTGCAAAATGTAGTACAATTTCATCGATAATGCCTCAAATTGTAAGAGAATGGAAGAGTGGTACAAGCCGATTTTCCTAGCATTATGTTGGAATCCATGCTCTACACATTGCTTAGATTTATTGGTTGAGAACATAAGTAATCTCCCTTGGCTATATCTTTTGGCCAATGATGCAATAAAGGTGCTTCTTTTATACGTAGGAATCACGATGCATTAGCTATTTTTTATAGTGAGAGAGAGTTGATTCGTCGAGCATAGACCCAAACCCGATTTGGCTACATCTACCATGTCTTTGCTAGATTATATTTATGCATGGAAGGAAGGGAGAGGACAAAGAGAGACAACAAAGGATCCTCAACGTGGACTTTTGACCATAGATCTCTAATATCATGCCTATCTTGCGGCCGGTTCATATAGTACTATGATTTGTGGATATAACTGGATCGACGCTTGGCCGATTATATCATATGTACACACAAATATGAGAGGCGATTATGTGATGACTATATTGACATCCAAGTATAATTGGATTTCTAATTATCTGTAAATTGTGACTACAATAGTGATCGTATAATGTGCAAGTGATTGATTTTTGCAAATTCATGAATTGCAGACTATCATTGATTTTCTCTTTTAATTTTTAACGTAGACTTCATGATGTGATGGAGCTAGTGGAATCGCGATGTGGTTCTTCTTGCGACCAATTGATGGTTTTGTAGGACTTCTTCATCCTTATTTTAAGGGTTTTTATGGTCAACGTCAGACATGCGACACATGGACTTATACATGAAGCACATTATGAATCCTAAGGAGCAAGTGGCATTTGATGGTGGGTTTTCAACCTACATGGGCAATATTGGTATCGTCTATGCTCGAACCAGCTCATTGAGGATAGATGTCACATCTCCACCACTTGAGTGGTGGAATCATTAGAGTTATGGTCATCCTGCAATTGCACCGTACGTACCCACGGTCTTGTCACAAGTATATTGAAATCTCATTTACAAAGTATCTATATGTAATTTGTTACTTCTGCCTCAGTTCATCTGACCTGAATGTCGAAGGTAGAGTAACCATGCCACTAGGTTATGTCCTTTGAAAGAGACCCCTTCAGGGTTCTGTTTAGCTGAACAATCAGATATCCATAATGCTACTCGTAACCACCTTATTTGAGTGTATGTTGTAATCTGTCTACAGGAATAAACAGGGCTCCTCAAGCTCCTCTTGACCAGATGAAGATCATAAGAAAAATAAAGATATGAAAGGCTTTATAGGAATATTCATCAATTTTCTGTAAATTTAAATCTATTTCTGACCAAAGTAAATATTGAACAGAATAAGCATGACAGTCAAACTAGACCGTAACAAAAAGCTAATCAGAGGGGGAAGATGGGAACCAAATGAGGAACAATTTCTGTAACCATTAATGACCACTCAGATCATCAAGTGTCTTTGCAAGTTGTGATGAAGAAGAGATACATTTAGACATACATCATAGCAAACATAGATGTTTATTATTTGCAGAGAACTGAACCAATCTCACAGAAAATAGCAAAAATCTTATTTCACACCAGAAAAATTATTTTCTGTTATTTCATATTTGCAATGGTTCATGAACTTATCATGCAAATTAAGCACAATAAAGCACTTAATAACATGAGTACATTTGTCAGCATAAAGACCATAAGCAAACCTTCCCATTTTTTGTTCTCTTCTCTCCATAATACTGGATGGCAGTAACTGGATCTGAGCATTCTCTACTGTACAGTAAATAAGCACAGACCATCAATCCTGTCCTTCCCTATATCCAAGAGAACAAATCGAAATCGGACCATATTTCAAGGACTCAAATTAAATACTTTACTCCTATAAGAAATATGATGCAAAAGGAAACAATACAGGTCAAGAGTTGGCCGTGCTAAGAAAGGATGGACATCAAGACAAACTTGCTGTGGTTGATAATTCTCTAAATGTTCAAAAAATCCTCCTGGTTGAGAACAACTTTAATCATCCTCCTGTTGTCAAACATTCGTTCGAGATTTTCCGTCTACAAATCCTAATCATAAGCCTCTACTCATAGACAATGCTGTTATTTCAATACCTTTTTTCAGGGAGGCTGTTATCAATCTCATTCCAAACACCAAGAGCTTACTTTATTCAGATTCTATGAAGTGGCAACATTTCACAGTCACATGCAGGATATTATTCGTAATTGTGAAAAGTATTTCATTGATATGCAAAGGAACAAGGATTATGAAACAGAAAAGCATGCCTTAGTGTTGTTCATGGTGGCTGACAAGAATACTTAACACAAGAGGAGCATTCGGACTACTGTGCCTATTCTCAGATTTCATACTTACATAGACTTTATAATTTGTAGGGAAAAGAAATGATGTCTAGATGCTAAAAGCATACCCACATTGGTTGCACTTCAACAAATCCTAATCGTAAGCCTTTACTCGTAGACAATGCTATTATTTGAATACCTTCTTCCAGGGAGGCTATTATCAATCTCATTGGAAACACTAAGAGCTTACCTTATTTGGCATTTATGAAGTGGCAACATTTCACAGGTGACAGAACACATGCATGATATTATTAGTAACTGTGGGAAGTATTTCATTGATTTACAAAAGAACAAGGATTATGAAGCAAAACAGCATGCCTTAGTGTTGCACATGGTAGCTGAAAAGTGTGCATTAACACAAAAGCATTCAGACTATTGCGCCTATTCTCAGATTTTATACTTACGTAGACTTTATGATTTGCAGAGAAAAGAAATGATGTTTGGATGCTATGAGCATACCAACATTGGTTGCACATCGAATACCTTTCCATGTATGAAAAGATTTAGGAAAAGGCTACCCCTTTCATTGCCTTCTACTGATGCCACACAGATTTAGGATACCCCTACTTTACTTCATCTTTGTTTCTCTCATCTTCAGATAAATTTCTGAAACATGTCATACTACCAAGCATAATGATAATTTGCAATGCTTTCTTTCAATGATTCAATCTTCTTTCTTTTCATTATAGAAAATAGAAGATTCTTTTTATGATAAGGTAGTCCTATATTCCTCACAGAATCTTGGTAATAATAAAGTCGCTGGGCGAGATGGATTATCTAAGGAATTTATTCTTTCATTACCTAGGGATATTTCACACATCTAGGTGTAGCTGCTGTCACCAGGTGGCTACTTTAGGGACGGACTCTCCCTAGAGAAGTATACTCCATAAGACGTTCTGTGCATGGAAGTGAACTTCACAAAAATAATAATCTGAAGATACACAATGTAAGGAGAAATGCAGTCTTCAACTGTACACACATAGCTTGAAAGAGAGACTACAGCCACAGTATACATCACATGAGGATGTAGGTGAAGTATAGACAAAGTACCCAGGGACCCAGAAAATGAATCCTACTGTAGAAACATACACAGCAAACAATGTAAAGTAAGAATCATGCTCAGCTGGAGCCCATATTCTAACCCCAAACTTGTCCCAATAAGCTCAGGATTCATGTAAAAGTTCACTCAGACTTGATCATACGAAGGGAAACCAACACCAAAAGCAAGCCTAAAGGCCAGCTCACTGAAGGACACTTGTAGCTTGTTGGATGGATTCCAGGTTGATTCATCACTGCATGCCTTCCCTTCTACGAGCATTTCTTTGGTGAAGGTTGGGGTGTCATCAATTTTTATAGTATGTTCCTTTTCTTGTATCCAACCAGGTTTCACCTCCATGGGGAATATAGAGCCAGTGTTAGAAATTTTTAGCCGGTGCTCCTCGGGGAGTTTAGTAGAAGTTTGGTTGTTGTCTGCAATTTTATAGTATGTTCCTTTTCTAGTATCCAACCAGGTGGAATTTCCTCCATGGGGAATATAGAGTCAGTGTTAGAAATTTCTACCTGGTGCTCCTCAGGGAGTTTAGTAGTAGTATGGTTGTCCTTTGCAAGTGTCTCCTTTCCTCGCCGTCAGTCCATGACTAGCCGCCTAAGTCGACAGACTCTACCGTGGTCTCTTCTTCTTTTGTGATTCCTACTATAAAATGGGGGAAGTTCTGCACATCATCCAGCCATTTCATTAGATCGCCCAAATATTTAGTTGTCATGATTCCGGTATTGCTGTTGTGCTCTTCAGTTTTTGTTGGAGTTAGACATCTACAGAAGCACACAAACAGCACAAGGAAGAAGAGGAAGCTTGGAGTACAATACACAATACTGAATGTATTACCACTATAATGTACAAAGATAAGTAACCCGTTAGGGCTATAGGCGTATATACAAGCCCGGGGGCGGGGGGGGAGGGGAAACCTCCTAAAGAGGGAAAAAAACTGCCCCGACGGTCCTAGTGTGTTCACACACATCACTACCTAAATATATCAACAAATCCCCCCCTGGGAGTGATGCAGTGAACAAGGAGCTGGCACTTATGTATAAGGAAGTGCCAAGCTATGTGGAATCAATCCACAAAAGAAAGTAAGCCCAAAGCTTTGTGGAAAGCTTCAAACTTCTCCTTAGGCAAAGCCTTCGTGAAAAGGTATGCAATGTTCTCCTGCGTGGGCACATATGCCAAGCTTATCTCTACAGGAGAGAACCTCTCCCTTACATAATGATAATGCACGTCAATGTGCTTAGTGCTAGCATAGAACACATGGTTCCTCAAAACTGCCAATGCGCTCTGATTGTCAGTGAAGATGGTGGTGGCAGAAGAGTGACCAACACCCAAATCAGCCATAAGGCGTATGAGCAACACAAACTCAACAATCGCTGTGAAAGCTTCCCTATACTCAGCCTCACAACTACAAGTGGCCACAGTAGACCGCTTCTTGCTCAGCCAAGCTATGCATGAGCTACCAAGCATGAAGCAAAAACAACTAGTGGACACACGAGTGTCATAGCAACCAGTTCCGTCAAAGTCAGAAAAAGCATGCAAATCTGGAGGTAGTGATCCCCCTTCGGATAAAACAATCCAAGTAGCCGGGTACCAATCACGTAGTGAAAGATCTGCTTACCTGCCTCCCAATACTTGGCACTTCGGCAATGCATAAATCTGCTCATATGTGAGATAGCAAACTGAATATCTGGCCGAGTAATGCATAAATAAATCAAGCATCCAACAGCATGCTGATAGAGAACAGCATCAAATGCATAAATACAAGCATCCAACAGCCTGCTGATAGAGAACAGCATCAAATGCATCTCCGGCATCATGAAGACTCAATCGTAAACTTGTCTCCATACGAGTGGCAAAAGGTTTGCAGTCTTCAAAGCCAAAACGCTGCAATAATGTGTCAATATATTTCGTTTGACACAAAGCTATTCCACCATCAACTTGCATAAATTGAATGCCCAAATAATGATGCAAATGCCCCAAATCAGACATCTCAAATGAGGCATGCAAATAAGCCTTAAAATTAGCAATATGCTACTCATGTGGACGAGCGAGCACCATGTCATCAACATACACGACAATGATCAGAAGTACATCATTAGCACGCTTAACATATATGGTGCTTTTAGTTGGACTCTTCTCAAAACCATGTGCAATCAGAAAGGCATGTATCTTTTCATACCAAGCACGTGGTGCTTGCTTTAAACCATATCATGCCTTCTTTAACATGCAGACCTGGTTTTCATGCCCTTTCTGCACAAAGCCACGGGGCTCAAAAACATACACTTCTTCATGCAAGTCATCATTCAGAAATGTTGTTTTAATGTCCAACTGATGTACATTCAACCATGACGAGCTGCAAGTGCACAAATGCTACAAACAGTAGTCATTCGGCAAGTAGGTGCAAAGGTTTCATCAAAATCAATGCCTCTTTTCTGCGCATAACCCTTTGCAACAAGCCTAGTCTTATATCTGTCAACTGTTCCATTAGGTTTACGCTTCAGCTAGTATACCCACTTAGTGCCAATGGCCTTCTCGCCAGGAGGCAAGTCACATAAAGACCAGGTACCATTTGTCATGATAGGATTATATTCAGATTCCATTACAGCCATCCAATGTTCAGAATTTTGCACTTCATTAAACGAAACAGGCTCAGTCTCATCACAAAGACTAGAGGAAGCCATAGCATAGCAACCGCATAGCAACCTGATGCAAAAGAGGCACTCTTGAGAGCCTGAAGGAGTACCGTATGATAGAGGTGCATCTAATTTGTTCTCACGTAGAGTCTGCACTAGTCATTTTGGCATAGTTTTTGCCTCCTTAATATCCGCTCTCTCATCAACAAGTGCATCATGCAAATCTGCATCTGAAATGGAATGATCTGCATCATCACATGAAACCTGCAATGGCTAGGAAGTTTCCTCATTAGGACTAGTAGTAGACTGTCCACATGTAAAAAGAGGCATCAAAGTATCATACATGTCTTTGGAGCTTGCAGATGTCTCTTCAGACATGAAAGTAAAGGCTGAATAGCATCTTCCACAAAAACAACAACAACGCTAACCAAAATGCGTTTATTATGTGGATGATAAAGACGATAGCCTTTGCTTTCAGAACTCTACCAAACAAAAATACATTTTACTCCTTTATCATCCAATTTCCTTTATTACTCCTTTAGACACAGTAGTGAACGCCATTCTTCATTTTGCATAAGATTAGCATACTCTATTTTCGATATAGAGGCCTCTGCAACAACCATTCCGGCCTCTTTCTTCTTTGCCTCTTTAGCGGCCAATTTTGGATAGCTCTTAATGACATGATCATTTGCTTCATAGTATTTGCAAAACAATTTCAGCTTTTCTGATTGCTTCTCATCTTTGTCTTCCTTCTTCGAATATGCAGCATTTGCCGATTTCTGCTTACTAGTAGATGAGCTCCATGTACCTTTGCCCTTCTGTCTAGCTAGGAAAGCTTGATCTGCAACACGCATAATGGACCTGTTCCTTAGACTGATGTTCTTGCAGCAGAACAGAAACCAACTCTTTAAATGACAGGACATTTGGATTGCCTTTCATCATCAAACGAAGAGTAGAAGCAAAACTCTGATATGAATCACTAAGACCATTCAGAACGGTCTGCACAAGTCAGCTATCTCGTATAACTTCGTCAGCAGAAATCAGTTGTTCCTTCATATCCTTGATCTTTGTCAGAAAACTGTCGATAGAATCACCTTCATTCATATGCTCACTCTCCAACTGTTCTCAGAGGTAAGCAATGCGTCCCTCATTCCTAGCTTGGTACAATGTGGTAAGTGTCTCCAAAGCATCCTTAGCTGTTATGCAAGAGCGAATGTGAGGAATAATGGCACGTTTGACAAACAAGGCTATCAATGCATATGCCTAAGCATCTCCCCCATCCCAACGAATTTGCTTTGCAATAGGTGGAGCAAAAACTGCAACACGAACAGGAACCTGAAGAATATCAGCATCTTCAACGCCATCTTCATCAGCTTCAATACTTGTATTTGTAGGTGTAATGGGACTTTTTTCAACACCCTGCACAATGTTCCACAGTCCTTTTGCAACCAATACATGTCGCATCATATAAGCCCACAATGGGTAATTGGTACCGTCTAACTTATCCTCAACAGCCAACATACGCAATACATCACTGCTTTCAGCCATGGCCACTGACTAAAATACCCTAATGCAGAAAAATGACTATATCTAAAACAGTTGAGCAGAACTACCCTGACGAGTTCTTGCTAGACCTGTAGCAAACTTCGAGACGCTTATACTCACGAATCGAAACTTGTATATATCTTTGGCACAAAAAGACGAAATAGCTTGCATAAGTGCTACGATAGTTCATTCGGAGGCCGAAACGAGCTCAGATCGGATTTCGGCACCACAAAATGAAGCTTTTTTTATCTCCTAATCACCCTGAGTATGCTCACCAAATTTTGTGTGATTCTAAGACTGTGACCGCAGGAGTGTCGATGACGCCCTAGATGAAGCAGCGACATGCTCTCATATCAATTATTGGAGTTAGACGTATGCAGAAGCACGCAAACAGCACAAGGAAGAAGAGGAAGCTTGGAGCACAACACACAATACTTAATGTTTTACCACTATAATGTACAAAGATAAGTAACCCATTAGGGCTATAGGCGTATATACAAACCAGGAAAGAAAAAACCTCCTAAAGAGGGAAAAAAGTGTCCCGGTGGTCCTAGTGTGTTCACAGACATCACTACCTAAATATATCAATAGTTTTTACTACCATCAGTAGAGTGTTCTCGAGATTGTTGTCCACACTCTAAACTCTTTCGACATTGACAGAAGTTGTAGCCCATTCACTCTCCCAAGGAGTTGTGGATGTTGCGCACGTAGGTTCAGGAGTCTCCCAAGTAGGTGGAGATGCGCAAGGAGAAATAGGAGTCTCCTAGCTTTTAGCTTCCCAAGGAAGAATAGGAGTCCCCGAGCCTTAGTAGTCACCCAAAAAGGTGTAGTGGTTGCCTAGGCCGTTGCCCTAGTAGTCTCTTGAGGTGTCCTCCGATTGCCTCTTCCCCTGCTCGTTGTCCGGTTTCTTTTCCAGGTATGGCCTCAAGCCTCAAGGTTTGGAATTTGCTCATGTCCATACCTTCAGTCGAAGTGGTGTCATAGGAGTCTTTTCCCTCCCTGTAGTGACATGTGATGTTCCCAAGGTCACTTTGCTTTGATTCACTCGAATGGCTATGAAGTGAGCGGATTTGGATGGCTTGAGTTTAAGTAGGGTCATAGTGTAGTCTCGCATGAGGTTAATGTCCGATCTATGATTACCCTTGCGAGTTTAGTACCATTGATGCTCAGAGTCAACCTCGAGCTCTTATAATCAACTAATGGTGCTGAAGAGGCTGGTTGTGAGCTATATATAGAAGGCATGATAGAGAAAGGAGCTTGTCTGCCGATTGCCTCTTCCCGCCGATTGCCTCTTCCCCTGCTCCTTGTCCGGTTTCTTTTCCAGGTATGGCCTCAAGCCTCAAGGTTGGGAATTCGCTCATGTCCATACCTTCGGTCCGAGTGGTGTCATAGGAGTCTTGCCCCTCCCCTGTAATGACATGTGATGTTTGAGGGGCCTCATCTATTCCTCCTTCAAGATAGAGCTGCGTCATGGATTCGTTAGGAGCCCTCCATAATCCTTGGCAATGCAAGTATCACAAAATCTAGTACAAATATTAGACCCTATACTTCCACTTGCTTCTTTTCCACTATAGATAAGGGAGTCAGTTTACTTTGATCCACTAGAATGGCTGTGAAGTGAGTGCATTTGGATGGCTTGAGTTTAAGTAGGGTCATAGTGTAGTCTCGCATGAGGTTAATGTCGGATCTATAATTACCCCTATGAGTTTAGTACCATTGATGCTCGTAGTCAACCTGGGGCTCTTATAATCAACTAACGGTGCTGAAGAGGCTGGTTCCGAGCTATATGTAGAAGGCATGATAGAGCGAGGAGCTTGTCCACAGATTGCCTCTTCCCCAGCTCCTTGTCCGGTTTCTTCTTCAGGTATAGCCTCAATCCTCAAGGTTTGGAATTTGCTCATGTCCATACCTTCAGTCGGAGTGGTGTCGTAGGAGTCCTACCCCTCCCCTGTAATGACATGTGATGTTCCCAAGGCCTAATCTATTCCTCCTTCAAGATAGAGCTGCGTCATGGATTCGTTAGGAGGAGCCACAAACATAGTATCACTTCTCGAGTCATGTACAACCAAATTGTGCCTCAGCCAAGCCTACTTACGAGGAGGGGGGATCCATCCATAATCTTTGGCAATGCAAGTATCACAAAATCTAGTACAAATATTGGACCCTTTACTTCCACTTGTATCTTTTCCACTATAGCTAAGGGAGTCACTTTGCTTTGATCCACTCAAATGGTTGTGAAGTGAGCGGATTTGGATGGCTTGAGTTTAAGTAGATTCATAGTGTAGCCTCCCATGAGGTTAATGTCCGATCTATAATTACCCTTGCGAGTTTAGTAGCATTGATGCTCACAATCAACCCGGGGCTCTTATAATCAACTAACGGCGCTGAAGAGGCTCATTCTGAGCTATATGTAGAAGGCATGATAGAGAGAGGAGCTTGTCCGCCACTCTTAACTATTGTGGGTGTCCTAGCATGCAGAGCACTAGCATGGAACTGTTGCAAATCTTCCTTGGACTTTGCATAGGCCTTGTCATAGAATGTTCTAAGAAAGTACCACCTTGTTCCTTTTCTCCGACTTCTTGGGGAGGAGTTTGTTTGTTTGCTATCTTTAAAAATATCCTTGGGCATGGGCTTCACCACTTTTGCATATTTAGCCACTTTATCCTTACTTGCATCGTTTGAGTTGTGTAGGTCAACTATCTTCTCCTTGGCTACTGCCTTTTGTTTTTGAGCTCTAGTCATTTCTCCAAGTAGTTCCTCGAGTTGAAACACTCAGATGCATGGGGAGTGACTACTGGATAGTGTCTTTTGCAATAGTAACCTTGATCATGTGCAAAGAGAACACGTTACATGAGTTACTAGTGGAGGAAGATGCCTTTGGACAAGCCTTCATGTAGTCATCCTTTGAATCCGAGCAATTTTTTGCAAGGAGGCACATCCTCAAGCAATTGGAAGTGACTATATTCCCCGCAATAAAAACAAATAATAGGCCTAGGAGGGCGGTTTTGTTGAGGTCTTTCTCTTGGTCTCCCTTGGTTCGTGTAGAAGGTAGAAACGGATCGGCCTCCAATGGATGAAAGAGGCCGCGGAGAGCTATGTGGTGGTGTGTTCGGTTGCTCCAAACGCCAAGGGAATGGACTCCTACATGAGGAGAGAGAAAGTAGAGAGAAACTTGCACAAAAAATTGGAGAAGACGGTGGAGAAGGCGGAAGCTAAAGTTGAAGAATCAAGTTATGAGAGATTTGGGTCTAAGTCTTAGTGATAAGTGACTTTTAGGTCATTTGGGCACATTCACACATGGCCAATGATCAAAAGTCATAAAAATAATGTCAATGCCTATAAGTCCTCAATTTAGGGTCCAAAAAATATAACAGAAATATGTATGGAAAGTTCTAAGAGAGAGTTTTCACATAGAAGGATAAAAAATATACAAAAGGAGAGTCCTTGGGGCCTTTATCCCCAACAGCTCCCCCTTTAAAGGGCCAACGAGGCTCCTTTAAGCTAAGTAACATCCACCCGCTATATACATAGCTGATATTGTGCCTTGGGTAGACACTTTGTGAGAGCATGTGTAGGATTCTATAAAGTATTGACCTTGATCAAAGTGATCATGTCATCCTCTAAAACCTCTCTGTTGAAGTGGTATTTGACATCAATATGATTTGTGCAAGCATGGAACATGACATTCTTTGGCAAACATATGGCACTTTGGCTATCGCATCCAAGAACAGGTGCCTTTTCAAGTATCTGAAACTCCCTGCACAAATGGGCTAACCAAATGGCTTCTTTGGAAGTCTCTATGGCTGAAATATATTCAACCTCTTTAGTAGATAGTGCAACTATCCTCTGACGTCTAGAGCACCATGAAATAGCTCCACTCCACTTGCAAGGGTGTATACATAGCCACTTGTGGACTTGGGAGTGTCTACATGACCTGCCATGTCTGAATCACAAAATCCTTTTATCTCCAATGGAACCTTTCCATAACATAGGCATTTATCTTTGGTCTCTTTCAAATATCTCAAGATAAATTTGACTGTCTCCCAATGAGCTTTGCCAAGATTAGCCATGAGCCTGCTAACTCCTCCTACCGCATGAGCAATGTTTGGTAGAGTGACAACCATAGCATAAATCAGTAAACCACAAGTTGATGCATATGGAACACTCTTCATGAATTTAGCTGCATCATCATCTTTGGGACAGTCATCCTTGGAAAGCTTGACATGTGGCTGCAATTGTAGCGGGGTACTTTGATACACCCTTAAAATAATGTATTTTATGTTTTGCTTTTCGAGATGGAGAAGCCAAGTACAAGAAAGTTACCTCGATTTCGAGCAAAAGGAGAAGTAGAAGAAGCAAAGAGCACTAAGATGAAGAAAAGGGGATCCAAGTCATCAATTCATGAAGGAGGCAGAATTCCCAATCTCTTAAGTTTTCTAATTTACTAATTACCAATTTCCTAAGTTGCCTACTTTTCTACTTCACCAATTTCCTAAGTTTCCTAATTTCCCAATTTCCTAAGTTGTCTAATTTCCTATTTCACCAATTTCCTGAGTTGCTTAATTTCCCATCTCACCAATTCCCTAAGTAGTCTAAATTCCTAAGTTGGCCAATTTCTCAAAGCAGTTGTCTATTTTTTAGTCGACTATTTCTCATTTCAAAAGTTGTCCCTTTTTACAAGTTTAGTCGACTTATCTCAAAAGTTCACCATTTTTATGAAATTAATCTACTTACTTCAAAAGTTGCCCATTTTTGTAAAGTAGTCTATTTTTTTTAGAAAATGGTCTACTTTTGATTTAATCTACTGTTTCACTTGAAAAAAAGACTAAATTTCTCACATCTGCACATCGACTAAATTTTCAGCCACTTGCACGCTGAGGATCATGGACGATGGATGGCACCGAATACCAGAATTTGCAAGATAATGACGGTGCAGAAAAAATAGACCAAGAAGGAAGTTTCCAGAATACCAAAATTTTCAGTGTGTTTGCTAAAGAAAAAACTAATTTTATCCCTTTTGCTACCCTTCACTTCTAGAAAAACTATATAAGGAAACCTCTCCAAAGAAGAAGGAACAAGCTCAGAGAGGAATCCTAGAGGAAGGAATGCAAAGATGAAGCATTGCCTTCACTTGTGTGTGTAGAGCTCTTAACTTACCACCAGTAAGTTAAGAGTAGAATTGGAATTAGCTAGCTTCGTAGTGTGAGTAACATTGGGCAAGCAGTGATTGGTCATTCTTCTCTTGAGTAGCTAGTTGAAAGACTAGAGTTTTGAGAATGTATGTTTATAGAGTCAAAGACCAGCAATTAGAGTGAAGGTGTATTCTTATGTGTCATGGTGATTGCCCAAAGCTTGTATGATCATCTTTTGAGCTCTTTATACTTATAATTTCAGCATCTTTCTCTTGTTCCATTGTGTATCGTTGTATATGCTATTTTTTCCTATCGAGTCTTCAAATTGCAAACCATAGTGCATATTGCACTTAAGAGGAAACACCACATTGAGCAAATAGATCAAGAAATTGATCTACAACAATGGCACTCCAAGAGGCTTAGCATTTGCCACATTAAATCTTATCCCTTTTTATTCGCATACCAAGGATATGCTCAGCTTCCCCAAGGTCTTTCAATGAGAATGCAGAGTTCAACTGCTCTTTTAGAGCATTTAGGGTGCTCTTTTTCTTCCCACCCAGCGGCATATCATCTGCATACAGCACAAGAATGATTGGGCCTCCATCTTCCTTTTTTGTGTACAAACAGTGGTCTGCATGCCTTCTTCTGAACCCATGTTTGAGCATAAATGCATCAAACTTCTTATACGATTGTATGGGAGCTTGTTTCAGCCCATATAAGCTCCTTTTCAGGTTGCATACCAGATGCTCTTTTCCACGAATGGCATATCCTTCTGGCTGTTTCATGTACAGCTCTTCCTCTAAATCACCATATAAAAAGGCTGTTTTAAGATCTATTTGGAATAACTCCAAATCCAACTCAACGGTGAGAGTAAATAACACATGTAATGTGGTCATTTTAACCACCGGAGAGAACACCTCTTGGAAATCAATGCCCTCTTTTTGGACATATCCCTTAGCAACCAGCCTTGCCTTTTACTTGGGCTTGCCATCAACAGTTTTGATTGTGTATAGCCACTTGTTGGGAATGGCCTTCTTACCTTTGGGCAACTCAACCAAATCTCAAGTATCATTTTCATGCAAGGCCTTTATCTCTTCCTGCATGGCTAACTCCCACTTCTTCTTGTGCTCTTTATAGGTGGGAGGCTTCTCCTCATCTGATAAGTTAATGTAATGTACAGAGGGGTCATATCTGTTCACAGGCCTCCTAGGATGTGTAGATTTTCTTACCCAATTATTCACATTCTCTGGCAATAGATCTACATCAAGAGGTACATGAACTTCCTCATTGTTAATGGGCTGTTGTACATCATTTCCAACCCTATTTCCCATCAGGAATCTCATTTTGCTGTCCAACATCATCTGGCTCAATAAACACTAGCTCATTTTCATTTCCAGTCAAATGTGGTGCATCCTAAGGGTTCAGATCAGATTTAACACATGGCTGTACATGCTGAAATTTGACTTTTTTATGGTCACTTTTAGAAGCACAATCATTTTTTAGAAGCCTTTCCTCATTAAATACAACATCCCGGCTGCCTATTACCTTCTTGAGTTGAGGCAGCGACATCGTGTACCCCAGTTCACCTTCATCTCCATAACCCATGAAGATTCCTTTCATGGACTTTGCATCTAACTTGTTTCTCAACTCAGGTCTTATATGCACAAAAGCATCACAGCCAAAGATGCGTTGGTGGTCATATGAAGTTGATTTGCCATACCAAACCTCTTTCGGAATCCCACCTTTTAAGGACATATGAGGGGATCGATTGCAAACACGAACTGTATTTTTCAAAGCCTCTCTCCAAAATCCATGAGAAAGATTCCCAAAATCCACGACAAAGATTAGCTATGCACAGCATGCATCTCACCTTCTCACATAAAGTCCTGTTATACCTTTGAGCCACACCGTTGGAAGAGCAGCTATATGGGACTGTTAGCTCCCTCTTAATACCAAGATTTTCACAAAAGCTATTGAATTCAGCACTTGTAAACTCACCCCCATTATCTATATGTAAGCATTTCAGCTTTCTACCTCTTTGTGTGATCACAAATGCATGAAATTTCTTAAATTCAGCAAATGCTTCATCTTTAGATTTTAACAGATATACCCAAAGCTTCCTAGAGTAGTCATCAACAAAATAAATGAAGTAAAGAGCATCCCCCATAGATTTGATGGGCATGCTACAAACATCAGAATGAACAAGATCAAGCACACTAGACTTACGAGAGACACCAGAGTACTAAGAATTCTTTACTTGCTTACCACACTTACGAGAGACACCAGAGTAGTAAGAATTCTTTACTTGCTTACCATATTGGTATTCATTACAAAAATCAAGTTTTGAGCCTTTAGCATCAAACTTGTCCAAATTAAATAGTTTATCAAGGCCTTCTTGGCTCATGTGGCCGAGCCTTTTATGCCATCTATGAATGGATTTTCACCAAAGCAATAAACTTTCCGAACAAAGCTTTACCATGCAAGCAATAAAGATTCCCTTTCTTTGTACCTTTAACGATCAGCCTAGAGCCTTTGATAAGCTTCCATGACCCCTTCTCAAAGAGGTTACTATATCCATGCATATCCATTTGCCCAACATACAATAGGCTTTTCTTTATGCTTGGTACATACCTCATATCATGCAAAAGCAGCTCATTAGTGCCATCTGTAGTGAGGTGTATTGTGTCAATACCTTCAATAGAACAAGCATGGTTATTTCCAAGCTATACATGTCCATGGCATCCTCCATGAAAGGTAGAAAAACACTCGTTAATAGAAGTACATGGAACTATACATTTGAATCCACAATCCATGTTTGTGACAAAGCATCATTCACAATAAGCAAGGCATAAATGAGATCTTGCTTTGTGATCTGCATATCTTGTGCATGAATATTAACAGATGCATCATTAACTTTGGCATGATATACTTCCATAGTAGCACAAAGAATATCTTCTTCATCTGATAGCTCCTCAATGACGACACTAGAGGCAACATTGGCCTTCTCTTTGTCTTTGTCCTTTGAGTTCTCATGTGCTTCATTCTTGGTGTTTTTTTCCTTCTTATCACCTATGTTCTTCCTTCTTTCTAGTTCAGATTTCAAGTATTTGCAATCAGGCTTCTTATGACCTGTCCTGCCACATTGGTAACAAGTCACTTCAGCATTTACTTTGCTTTTACTCCTATCCATTTGTACATTTCCATTTTTCTTTTTTGTTCTTCCTGTAGCCACATAACCCAATGGGTCAAGCGAACTCTGCCAGCCTCCCCTCCAAAGAGGATAGGGGTCAAATCCGAGGGAAACACGGGGCCAAACTCCAAACGTTGAATTAAACCATTGATAACAGAATCAAGCCACCTCCCCCTAAGAGCTTCCACTGCACTACACTCCACCATCACATGCGATAGGGATCCGTACTTCTCCACCTAGCACAAAGAGGACATTTACTCTTTCCTCTCCCTTCCAACCTATCCGCCATGTACAACCCTCCTATTCTAGCGAACATAAGCATGCACTCTGCAGTTGGACTAAGCAAATAGCTACAAGCACTTCTATGCAAGTACCCCCCTATTCCATTAAATTAAAACCCAAATAGGGGCTCAACATGACAGAATGATTAACACTTTCCCACTTCACCAAAACATGGTACATGAGCGAATTCAAGGTAGACTCTGGTACATATCTTTCCTTCCACCACTTAGTTCAAGAAATCCACGTCCACTTTTGGAATCGAGATCCCGTCGGTTTCTATAAGAGGTCCTGAAGCCACGTAGGGCTATCCAAATATTTCACAAAAAGCCAACCCCTCATGCCCCCAAAATAAGCTGCCAACGGGGGGATATGAAATTCTTTGTGCATCACGACAGGGGCAACCATAGTAGTCTGTGCCCCTTCGCCACACATCATCCACATCACCGTCGCCACTAACCTTTTGAGAGGCCCAAACAGATTCTGTCTATGGGCCCCCATTAACTCCGCAACGTACGTAATCACGGGGAACACCAAACTCTTCAGCACTACAAGCCTCATCCAAGCGGGAAAAGATCTATTGCATAACAAATGTTCGCAAGCAAAAAGAGTCTTCCTTCCCTTCTCTTCACGACTTTTGATAATCATTTTGATTGAGAAGTTAGAATCAACCTCCAAACCCAAGTATGTATATTTCTCCCCCATCGGAATCCTCACTCCATTGAGAAGTAAGCCATATGGATCTAATGCCACCATCTTGCAATCTTCGCCAAAAAGCATTGTTGCCATACATTTCTCCACCCCAAAATCCATGCCCCACAGCTTCGCCCACTCACTGATATTGTCCAAAGACTTCTGGAGATAAGCTTGGCTATCTACAATCAACACAAGGTCATTTGCAAATACAAGGCCTTTAAGTCGACCGATTCCGGGTATATCGAGTACCCAATGTCTTCCCCATGATCTGAAATATCACTAATATAGATATTGAATAGCATTGGGAAACTCGGGCATCCTTGGCGAACGCCGCGGAGGACCGAGGTCCGCTCACTAAAGTGGTGTCCCTCCACACTAACCCTGACTTTCGAAGATTCATACAAAGCATGAAAGGATTTCAACACTCTACCCGTTAGGCCGGCCGCTTCAAGCTTAAGGAACAAGGCCTGATGCACTACCGTGTCAGAAGCTTTTTTGAAGTCAATGTACGCCGCATACGTAGAGAGTTTACGAGAAGCTTGTTGAAGCACCCCTTCTTGCATGCAAACGACTTGCCCAATGCACTCATGTCGTGCATGAAATCCAACCTGGCCCCGATTGAAAAAATTACAAGCCTCAAGAGATTCGGTAAGCCTCTTCACTAGCCTCTTTAAAGCAACTGAGATCAAAGATATCCCTCAGTAATTGTCAACGTAGGTTAAGTCTCCTTTCTTAGGAATAGAAACCACAACTCCAGTAGCTGTAGACTTCGGAATATGAGCTTTCTCAAACATGTTTTCAAGGAGATTCATGAAGGCCTCGCCAAAAGGCGTGCTAGGAAAGGAAGCGTCAGACCCTAGACCCTTATCACGGAGGAGAATCTTAAATAATTCAAGTGGAAGTCCATCCCCCTCGGGGGCTTGATACCTTTTAAGCTTCTGGCAGGCACAACGGATTTCAAACCACTGTATAGGTTGGCTCACTCTGGTGGGTCTCGATCAAACCCTCACATGATGTCTTGCCCAGATATCTGTGTTTCAACTCGTCCCGCTTAGATCAGCAAAGATACCCTCAAACCACTGTATAGGTTGGCTCACTCTGGTGGGTCTCGATCAAACCCTCACATGATGTCTTGCCCAGATATCTGTGTTTCAACTCGTCCCGCTTAGATCAGCAAAGATACCCTCATAGTGTTCCTTCCAAATACAAAGTTGTTCAGTGGGGTCAACCACCAATTCTCCACATTTATTTCTTATGGGCTTATTGGAAGAGCTAGCCCTTCCCCTCCCACAAATAGCTTTCAGAAGGGTGGAGAAATTTCTTATGTTGTCCCTCTCAAAGAAGGGACTTACTTTGACGCATACACCTCCATACTGTGACGACCATTATCCTTAATGGCACGTCGAACTTTCTCGCACGCCCCCTCGTATTCCGTGATACAACTCAGCACTTCAAGAGTGGACAAATCACTCTTTTGGAGCACCTTCCAAGCACGAATACGAGCGTTGATCAAACGGCGGACTTTAGGGTCCAACCGATAACCAGAGCGGGGACGCGGAGGAGATCGTCTATTGAAGGCCCCAATGTCAGAAGAAATGCCCTTCGCGATTTCCATAAATTCATCAAACTGCTCCCTAACGTCCTTCTACAAATCCGCCAAGACCCTCCATCTGTTAGACCTCAAAAAGGCTTGATTGCGAGATTCGAGCAAGCTTACGTTAATGCTCCTTGCAAGATTAGTCGGTGACGGGGTTGCCCCCACAACCTCCGAGTGTAAGTTACAAAGCAAAGGCCAGTGGTCGGATAAATTCACCGAACGTCGCATCGAGCCATGTGAGAGTTGCCTAACGCCAATGTCATTGACCAAAAAAATGGTCTAAATCTGATTTTTCACGCCCCTCCGAGGAGTGGTACGTAAGATTAGATACGAGTACACAACACACTCCAATCGAGGCCGAGCCTCGAAAGCCACCGTTCCAAGTAATTCCTTTTCATATTAAAGTTATCTCCGATGATCACCGGAAGAATTCGACACGAAAGTCTTTCCATAATCACCTTCAATTTCTCCAACACTAAAGTCCGCACATCAGAGTAGCACTTTTGGGGAACGTAAACGTTGCCATGAATCCAAGCCTGAGGTCCCATATGGAACTGCACAAAAACTTGGGATTCACAGGACACATTAAGCTCAAAGGGCCGCAAATCAGAGGCAAAAAGAGAACATAAACCGCGGAAGCCCAGCTCAGAGTAGCCAAGCTTGGTGAACACCGTGAACCCGGGTATCCAGATCGGCAAGCACCCTTGGAATTGATGGTCTTTTGGAGACCAATCATCCCCTAAGAGTGGGTCTTGATTTGCTAATACAATTCAGTCCTCTTGAGTCTTATCGCATTTATATTCAACGTGGTAAGGCACAGGTTATCCTCGGACGTGCACCCTACTCTCGAGGAAGAATTACTACTGGACCAATCCAGGTACGGTCGACTAGGCCGGAAGTACCACCCACTAAACCTATACTCCCCCATCATCTTTCTCACAAGCTCTTCCGCATCGTTGGTCGACGGAGTCACAAGGTCAAATAGAATATTAACTCCTCTCTCTACACGGAAGATCTTAATGACCATGCTGTCCATACGAGCCAACTCTACTGGCTCCACACTGCGGGGATACTCAAGTGATTGGGTCCCCATAAGCACACTAACCCCCGTTGTTCTTCCCTTACCAAACGGTTTAATGCCACACATCGAAACTCCGGCCCCCCGATACCACACCAGGCACCGTCGGTACGAGGCATATAGGCACTAAGACCAAACCCAGACTTATTTACACTCCAAACCTGGGTGGTATCCAGAGAGGTGACTAGCCACCTCAACCAAGGCTTTTGGGGCAGGTGCTTAGCCCATGATACTCCTAGTTTGGAAGTTGTGAGTTCAATTCCTAACTAGGAGTATGATGGGCTAGCCACTTGCTCCAAAAGCCATGGTTTAGGATTACTTCCTAATCCTCTCTCTTAAGGTGTGGTTCATCCACCTTCTGTTAGGATTATGTGATATTCTTTTCCCCTTAGATTGAGCATAGTCCTCAATGCTCACTTATGGACCCTCTATCTAACTTGGTAGGCCCCTTCTCATGATTGAGCACCTCCACTAGCCTCGAATTCCGGTGCATGTTCCTATTTTGGACCTATCCAACCCTCCATTGGTGCCCAAATGCCCATGCATCTTCATTCTTGGCCAGTCTCAGGCTCATCCGTCGTCAAGTGCTTCCTAAGTGCCCACGATTGAGGCTCCTTATCTCCATGTTTCCCAAGTTCCTTGACTAGGCTCCGATACCAATGTTGGGAATTGAACTCACAACCTCTCAACTAGGAGTATGATGGGTAACCACTTGCCCCAAAATCCATGGTTGATGATTACTTCCTAATGCTCTTTTTTAAGGTATGGTTCATCCACCTTCTCCCCTTAAGATTGTATGGGCCCCTCCCAACTAGGAGTATGATGGGTAACCACTTGCCCCAAAATCCATCATTGATGATTACTTCCTAATGCTCTTTTTTAAGGTATGGTTCATCCACCTTCTCCCCTTAAGATTGTATGGGCATGTGTGCCACATGGCACTCTAGGAGTACACTTCCCCGTTTAATTGGTAGAAGAAAAAGAGAAAAGAACTCATGTGTGAGTTCTCTCGAGGAGAATCTTGCTCCGCGATCGAGAGGTTTGAAGAACTTTCATCCTTGTGTATCGTCCGATGACTGTTCGCATGTACCTAAGCAATGGGTTATGGCAAAAGCTTGTCTTTTTCTCTTACATTGGTATCAGAGAAAAGGACAAGCTAGTTTATAATTTGTTTAGAGGCATTGTATTACATGGATTCGAGATGAGAATAACTTGTATAGTATGGGGCGGTGGGGATTGTCTCCCTTTGAGAACTCTTCTTCTATGGCTAGGAACAAAAGCGCTCATCGTCCACAGTATGATTTCTAATAGATTGAGGAGAGCTAATTAGAGAGTATCACTTTAGTTTACATTTCAGAAGTAGACCTATGGCTCTATTTAGACATTTATTGACTTTATTCTCACGGTGATTTTCCTTCATATGGAGTTTAAATCTCCATCTATTAGAAAGGGATTGACAGCTTATATGTTCTAATTCATAGAGAGTACAGCCAAATGGATTCATTTGAATCTCTTTTAAGGGAAAGGGAAGTGCAATATATTCCACTACTAGAGCTCTTTTCCTTTGAAAGATTAGATAGAGAGAGAGTGACTTGCTCATTTTTACATTTTCGAGATAGGAGTGGCACTCTTTTCTCAAAGACAACAAGGAGATCACTTAATCATGGCAGTCAGGTTGAGTCTGAAGTGATGACTCTACGAAAATGGTTATTAGTCCCAGCATTGGTCTTCGATTAGACTAGGAGTTCTAGTTGTGGGCATTAGAGAGACTAGGGAAGTAGTGATGACTTCTCTCTTTAGGGTGTTTAAGAGATATGGATAAATCTAACCTTTTGGGTTACCAAACTCTTAATTGGTGCTTTTCCATGAGGATTATGATTGATCATCAATTAGGAGGATGGGTACTTATGGATTATCTGAATCTCAAGAAGGAATGCTTTGCATTCATATGGAAAAATAGAGAGAAGAGAAAATAGTAGAGTTTGCACTAGTGCCATTGATGCTCTTCCAATAGAACTAAGTCCAAAAGTTATGGATGACAAACCAAGGACTTCTTGGCTATTGGAAAGTACAGATTTCATTCTACAACCAAGGAATTCTTATATGTGAACAAGATGATGGATTGGCATAGGACGAAAGGTAGTTTAGCTAAAAAATATTAATTATGATTACACTCAAGGTTAGAAAGATCTAGAGTGGAATGAGGGCAATCTATCATTTAATCCTAGATGGGTTTGGAGTTACTTTTTTATGAAACTTTGTTCTATGCTACAGAAGATTATATGGTTTATTATCCCCATTTTCTATGCTTGAGCCTTTATAGCTTCACATTTTACACTTATCTTTCACTAAGGAGTTCAAAGGAGTCAAAGACTTTTCTTCTACTATTATGGACCTTTCATCTTCATTTTCAAGAAGAAAATGTATTCAAGGGGAAGGAAATGTCACATTACTTATACTCTGGGTGGGAATACTCCTTAAGATTGTATGGGCATGTGTGCCACATGGCACTCTAGGAGTGCACTTGCCTATTTAATTGGTAGAAGAAAGAGAGAAGAGAACTCATGTGTGAGTTCTCTAGAGGAGAATCTGGCTTGGCGGTTGGGAGGTTTGGGGAACTTTCATCCTTGTGTGTCGTCTGATGGCTGCTCGCATGCATAGTTGTTTACTGACACGTCAGAAACCATTCCCTGACATTACTGATGGTTCCTGATGGCTATGACGGCTATATCTGACAGGTTACTGACGTGCCTATTGTAGGTGGAATCTATACATACTTTCAGGGCTCACTTTTTGATTACTGACTTGAATCTGATGTGAGCTTTGCAAGAACATTTTTTTTAGTTTCTTTTGTGTGTGTAATGTCTGATGCTCATGAGTCATAGTCATTCTCTGAGATGCTGTTGGTTGACTCCAGATTGCCATTTCTCTGCGCAACAGCCTCCCTCAGCCCAAAGTTCCAAGTTTCCAACTATAAGGACCCTCGAGGGTCCACAAAATGACTGCTTTCAGGCTGCAAAGGTACAATCAAAGACATGACATTGCACAGCTTTTTTTCAATCAAATGGTCTCTCAAGTGATCTATTTCCAAGATCATGCACATATCTTATGTGTGCATACAAACACCTGTGTGCATATATTCACATGGAATACATAGATGCATATGTATAGGCAAGGATGCCTGTGTGTAAATGCATGCATACACATGCAGAATATGCAAGCATAAACACATCTGGGCATTCAAGTAAATTTACAAAGGTATGCTGCATTGTAACACCAGTTTTTGGTACTCATTGCAATTCAGAATATAGGCTGCATATGATCTCATTAAGTAGTAAGGTCAACCACAGTCTTCTGGAGACTGGAAAATTCTGGAATGCATGCATGGCTGCTAGTTGGTGGTGCTCTAAAAGGCAATCACAGATTCACATGGCATACCTTGCCATGCTTGGAAACATGAAACTAGGAAGTATTAAATCTATAGACTGCACCACTATGCTACATGCTACAGCCTACGGTACATATATGATATGGTAACAGCCATACATTAATGACATTCATAAGTTGCCTATCGACCATGTTGCCCATTGCCATCTTTGAATCAAGGTTGCATTGTGCACCTTGTAGGTTTTCAGAACTTCAATGAATGTCCATTGTGATCATAAGCAACCTATGATGTAAGTAGTCATTGATCATTGATGACTGATCATTGTAGTTTACAACTTTGATCTTATGATCTACTATGATTTATGGCACATGTTCTTTTATAACTTTATCTTTAGTTTCATGCTTTTATTGTGTTTTCTCATGCCTACTATATACTATGTATATTCTTAAATCTTTGTTGTCAGAAACGTGTTACCGGACCCGTCACATGTCGGCTAAACATCCGAAGTCAGAAGTCAGAAACATGTCAGAAACAACTACGCTCGTATGTACCCAAGCAATGGGTTATGGCAAAAGCTTTTTTTCTCTCTAACATTTTGAGTTCCTCCAACTCTTGCCTTATTTGCACCAGGTCATCTGAGTCTTGGTGGAAGTTACTTTTCTCTTCTCCTAAGGCATTTTGCAGCTTGAAAGTTTCGAGCTCTTGTCCTAGTTCAAACATGGAGTCATCATTTGATAAAGTACCCTTGCTCTGGTATGTTGAAAAATGAATCCGTACTTCTTCTATCCTTCTTGCTATCATAGTTGTTAGCAACACTTTTAGCAACATCCAAGGTAACGTGTTTCTAACGCATGGGCAACATAGCAACGTTTGGCCTAGACATTGCTAAAATGTTGTGAACGTGATTTTTTTTTTCTTTTGGGTTTTTTCTAACAATTTGGCTCCCTAGGCTGATGACGTGCATCCCTTTACACATATAAATAAGCATACACACATATATATTATGAATCAAAAGTACATATGTGACATGTCATTTATATATTACAATCATGCATACATAAATATATACATACATACATACATACATATTACATACATGCATACATGCATACATACATGCATGCATGCATACATACATACATATTGCATACATGCACACACATTACATACATATTACATACATGCATACATACATATTACATACATGCACACATACATGCATGTATGCATACATACATACATACGTAGTTTTTCCATACTTCAACCATACGGCAAACGCATACAGGTATGGAAGTACGGAAAAAGTATGGTTGGAAATACCATACGTTACCATACGTGACCAAAAAATTAGAGTATTAATATATAGGATGATTATAATATATAGGTCACATGTGCCTAATCCATTAAAACAAAATAACAAATTGTAATGCTATATCTACAGTCTACATACTATAATCAAAACAAAAATACGAATCATATATGATATATCTACAGTCTACAGATAAGCAAAATACTACTTTAGTGATATATCTACAGTCTACAGACTTCTATCATAACAAAAATATAAATCATATATGAGATATCTACAGTCTATAGGTAGACAAAAAGATACAGCATGCTATATCCGCTAGTCACTGTCAGGCTGAGCTATATGCAAGGAATTTGCCACTCCGGGCTGAGCAGAGGGGGCAGTGGGCACCTTCAGCCTGAGCATTCTCTCTCTCTCTCTCTCTCTCTCTCTCTCTCTCTCTCTCTCTCTCTCTCTCTCTCTCTCTCTCTCTCTCTCTCTCTCTCTCTCTCTCTCTCTCTCTCTCTCTCTCTCTCTCTCTCTCTCTCTCTCTCTCTCTCTCTCTCTCTCTCTCTCTCTCTCTCTCTCTCTCTCTCTCTCTCTCTCTCTCTCTCTCTCTCTCTCTCTCTCTCTCTCTCTCTCTCTCTCTCTCTCTCCCCCCCTATCGCGGCTCACCATGCATACCCCACCCCGTCACCATACAGCCACGAGCCCGTACCACCATTCACTTTAGACATGAGCTAGCACATATCTATAGCTCCCATGTTCGAGAGCGCATCTACTCCCTTGATCCCTCTGCCTCCTTGGACACCCTCACCGCCCACTTCTCCTCGATCCTCCATACATCCGCTACTCTAAGCTTCCCATACACCACCCACAGCACTGCACATCCGACACGACTGGGGCATACACCCCAGAATAGATGGTACGAGGAGGAGTGTATGCGACTATACCGACATCTCAGAGCACAGAGTATCTTGGGATCCATCACAGAGAGGGAGGCACGACGACAGATGCGAGCCCTCACACGCCCGAAGCTGCGAGCTTTCGAGGAGCGACAGGAGGCAGAGTTGATCTACCTTCTCATGAGTAGGGATTGTGCCACCGCGTGGAGGGCACTACGTGAGCCACGTCCACCTACACCCATAGCAGATCCTTTGACTTGGCACACCTACGCCCAGAGGTTATATGACGTCCCAGGACAGCCACCATTACCGATTCCTTCCACACCGCGTCCGGTGATATCCACCCTCTTCACAGCAGGCATGGTACGACAGGCCATCCATAGGCTACAGCATGGCCGTTCAGCAGACCACATGGGGCTACAGGGAGAGCACTTTATATACGCAGCAGATGTAGTTTCCCACTTGATCGCCCATCTCTTCAACCGTGCTTTGGTTGAGGGATTACCCGACTCATGGACTATGCATACCATTACGCCTATCCATAAGTCCGGCGATATGATGGACCCAGGGAACTACAGGACTATTATGATAGGCCATATCCTGGCCAAGATCTATGGGGCAGTACTAGAGGCAGAGCTCAGTACACACACTGAGGCAGCGGGGATCAGAGCACCCGGCCAGGTAGGCTTCCGCAGCACTTTCTCCACCATCGACCACATCTTCGTGCTTCGTTGCTTGATTGAGAGCGCGAAGGCGAGGAAGAAGAGACTATACTGTTGCTTTGTGGATTTCCGCAAAGCCTTCGACATGGTCCCTCGAGAGAGACTACTACGGAGGCTCCAGGAGTTACAGCTTCCATCAGACATGCTATGGGCCATCCACACTTTGTATGCACGAGTCACAGGCAGGGTACGCTGCCCCGGCGGTCTATCAGACGGCCTTGTTAGCACCATTGGTGTGAAACAAGGTTTCCCTCTCTCACCCACTCTCTTCGGTCTCTACATCGACGAGATCACAGAGTATATACAGCGAGCAGGAGGGCGAGGAGGAGACCTCGGAGGTACACCAGTACATATCCTATTATATGCTGATGACATTGTCATGCTCTCAGAGTCACAGGAGGGGTTGCAGTCACATTTACAGGCGCTCGATACCTTTTGCATGGAGAGAGGACTCACAGTGAACCTTGGCAAGACCAAGGTCATGATCTTCCATACCTCCAGGACAGTACGCCATCGCTCCATTTTCACAGGAGCTGGAGGACAGATTGAGGTAGTGGACTCCTACGTCTACCTAGGTATCACCTTCTCGGGCAGCACAAGGGTATTCTCCATGGCACAGGCTGCCAGAGATAGATTGACGCGAGGTTATGCGGCACTTGCAGGATTGGAGAGACGCTGCTTTCAGACACATTTTCAGGAGCCCCGGACTAAGGGGTGGCTCTTTGACACTCTAGTGACACCCGCATTGATGTACGCAGCAGCAGTATGGGCACCAGGGATCACAGAGGCGATGTGGACGCAGATTGAGAGGCCCCATATCACCATGATATCACGCTTGCTGCGCAGCAAGCCCTCCGTTCCACATGACATTATACGAGCTGAGCTTGGCACACCACCGATGCTAGTGGAGGCCCTCTTCCAATTGGTGACCTTTATTCTGAGAGTCAGAGAGCTCCCCACTAGCCGACTCACCAGGCTTGCATTTGAGAGCTCTAGACATTTGGCAGAGACAAGGCATGAGAGAGTATGGTATGCACAGACTTACCGACGGTTAGCACACCATGGCATGAGCATTACGGATCTCCCCCCTTTTCAGTATGACCTCTCTTCCCCCCACATTACCCTCTCTCGTTCGGAGAGGAATAGGATCATCCGTCAGGACCTACTACAGATACACGTCAGGGAGACATGGATAGCACCACGGGAGCCTCTTCCCACAAAGAGGCAACACTACAGAGAGCACTTCCTGACTGTGACAGCGGATGGTTTCATTCAGAGACCACGATACATGGATACATATATGGCACCAGCTCAGAGAGTGGCCATTGGGAAGCTCAAAGATCATCACACCAGCTCGAGATTGAGATTGGGCGAGCCACACATACCCCCAGGCATGAGCGATTATGCAGGATATGTAGAGAGGAGGTGGAGGACGAGGAGCACTACACATGTAGATGCCAGGCATATGAGGACATCAGAGACCGCTGCCCACAGCTCTTCAGGGGGCCTAGAGAGATGAGGGCTTTATTGGGGACAGAGGACCAGCGCCCTCTAGGTCGTTTCCTAGTAGAGCTCCAGCACCGTCGCGCATCACTCCTCAGCAGCAGATGGAGATACACCTGACCCCCCCCCCCCCCCTCAGACTTATATTACAGATTTTTTCAGACCCACATACACTCGAGGGCCAGCTCCATGCGGGGTGTCACATTACACAGAGCAGAGGAGCTTAGACGACAGCATCGACGACCGAGACCCCTTGTCCGGAGAGCTCGTCCACATCAGAGAGAGATTCAGGCGATTCACGCACGTCATGACATGGAGATACAGAGACATCAGCAGCGCACCCCTATCGATTTGGACGCCCAGAGCATTTTGAGGATCGCCATGATGCCTTACCCACCGATGCATTATATCCTACACCCACTCCAGGCATTTAGGGGGTTGTGATACCTATCGAGCCTCCCCTCCCTATGCATATCATATTTGTATCTCACCCATTGGGCATATAGAGTGCATACCCATAGCACCCCACACCCTTGATACCAGTTACTATCCCTTCTTTTATACCCGTTTGCAGTACTCACACTTTATTTTTGTTTTGGATCACAGTGGATTGGATCATACTGATGTATATGTTTTGTCTCATAGGCCGATTTTGGCCTCTAATAGACGTTAAAAAGTCTTTCTTTCTTTCTCTCTCTCTCTCTCTCTCTCTCTCTCTCTCTCTCTCTCTCTCTCTCTCTCTCTCTCTCTCTCTCTCTCTCTCTCTCTCTCTCTCTCTCTCTCTCTCTCTCTCTCTCTCTCTCTCTCTCTCTCTCTCTCTCTCTCTCTCTCATGGCAGATCTACAGCAGGAGACTCAGACCCTTGAAATCGCACGCCTCAACTCACAACATTAAGTGAGTTCTTCGAAGCCCTTTTTATTCCAGACTTGGAGTACGAAAAACGTACGGGGAAGTGGGAAAAAAGCAGACGTCCGCCAGGTGGGAGACCTGAATCAGACGCGTGGGAAAAAAACCATGCATACATACATACATACATACATACATGTGAGCAAATACATACACATGCATATTACATATATACATACATATGCATGCATATTTGTAACTACATACATACAAACATACATATTTAGTATAGTATAGGACAGACTTGGACATATTTAATACAGATTATTGAGTCTACATTAGTCCCTACTTAATTCAACATTCATGCTGATGTCAATCGTCACATCAATCATTATAGAAGAGTACCCTTGGCTTTGAAGGGCAAAGGCCAAGGATGAAACTTTTGTCTAAGCTCTATAAGTGCATTACAAGGAGAACATTGGAAATCCAAAATAGCTATCTATCTAAACATGATAAGGTCCATAAAGAAAATCATACATAAATGAATCTCTACACTTTTATAGCTTTTTATGTCTCCCTAATTCTCCATGTTTTTTTTTTATTATTTTAAATAATTTCTTATTCCTTTAAAAAAAAATATACTCTTGGGTATTTTTTTGCATTACAAAAATAAAAAAGCTCATGCAAAGCAACGTGTTACGAACGTGGCAATGTTTCGAAGTTGCAAACTGTTGGCAACACATTGCGATGCAACTATAGTTGCAATTGCCTCAAAACTCTCAAAGGGTAGCATTAAGAACTCTAGTGTTGAAGATTTGCCTCCCACAAGCTTTAGTGTTGAAATCTTTGCCTCCCAAGAACTCCAATGTTGAAGCTTTGGGCTCTCACAAACTCTGGAGTTAAGCATTTGCCTCTTAAAAGCTTGAATGTTGAAACCTTCCTTCCACGATCTCAAGAACCTTCTTCCTAGCTCATACCATGTCAAAAAAGAAAAATGATGAATAAGGATGAACTAGTGGTGCAACTCTAATACCATGTAGAAGTTACCACAAAACATATATAGGATCAAGGTAAATAGAGATATTGCTATTCATGGAAAAACAAAAGAGATATGGTTGTAATGGAAACTCAATTCAGCTCAAACTCATAACTCTGATTCAATGGAACTCAAGCACTACACAAGATATAGATGGATCTATCCACCCATGCACTCCCTATATGGAGCTTAGATGGTGATCTATACAGATGCGAGGTGAAGGGCTATAGGCAAACACAATGGGTACTAAGATGGATACTCTAATAGTTCCAAACACTATAAACTATGATCCTCGATGGAGAGGGGCCCATTCTTATAAGGTCCTCCAAGCCTAGGTCTTCCTTCCCATGTTCTAAGGTCTTGGTAGCTTGATTCATGCCCAAAATAATATGCATCATCGATTTATGGTCCAAATCTAATTGTAAAAAAGTAAGATCAACGACCATTGTTTGTAGCCCTTGATCTTGCTCAATCCACACTTAGGATCAATTCTGAAAGAGGCCGCAGAGAGCTACGTCACGGTGTGCTCGGTTGCTCCAAATGCCAAGGGAGTGGGCTGCTGCGTGAGGAGAGAGAAAGTAGAGAGAGAAACCCGCACAGAAATTTTGAGAAGAAGATGGAGAAGCTGAAGTTGAAGAACTCCAATCAAATTATGAGAGATTTGGGACCAAGTTTTATTGATAAGTGACTTTTAGGTCATTTGGGCATGTTCACACATGGCCAATGACCAAAAGTCATAAAAATAATATAAATGCCTATAACTCCCCAATTTGGGGTCCAAAAAATATAACAAAAAAATGTCTGGAAAGCTCTCGAAGAGAGCTTTCAGATGAAACGGTCAAAATAAACAAAAGGAGAGTCCATGGGGCCTTTATCCCTAACAACCTCCCACTTAAAGGACCAAGGAGGCTCCTTTAAGCTAGCTAACTCCCACCATCTGTATATATAGCTGATGTTGTGCCTTGGGTAGACACTTCTTGAGAGCATCTGTAGGATTCTGTGAAGTATTGACCTTCATCAAAGTGATCAGGCCATCCTCTGACACCTCTCTCATGAAGTGGTATCTCACATCAATATGCTTTGTGCGAGCATGAAACATGGCATTCTTCGCCAAACATATGGCTATCGCATCCAAGAACAGGTGCCTTTTCAGGCATCCCAAACTCAATGCAGAGGCAGGCTAACCAAATGGCTTCTTTGGAAGCCTCTGTGGCTGAAATATATTCAGCCTCTGTAGTAGATACTGCAACTATCCTTTGAAGTCTAGAGCACCGTGAAATAGCTCCACCTGCAAGGATGTATACATAGCCACTTGTGGACTTGCGTGTGTCCACATCACCTGCCATGTCTGAATCACAAAATCCTTTTAACTCCAATGGACCCTTTCCATAACATAAGCATTTACTTTTGGTCCCTTTCAAATATCTCAAGATAGATTTGACTGCCTCCCAATGAGCTCTACCAAGAATAGCCATGAACCTGCTAACTCCTCCCACTGCATGAGCAATGTCTGGCCGAGTGAAAACCATAGCATACATAAGTGAACCACAAGCTGATGCATATGGAACATTCTTCATGTAATTGGCTGCATCATCATTTTTGGGACAATCATCCTTGGAAAGCTTAACATGTGGCTGCAATGACACTCCAAGAGGCTTAGCATCAGCCACATTAAATCTGTCCAGCACTTTTTCAATGTACTTTTCTTGGGATACCTGAAAACTATGCTGTTGCCTATCCCTTTTTATACGCATACCAAGAATATGCTCAGCTTCCCCAAGGTCTTTCATTGAGAATGCAGAGTTCAGCTGCTGTTTTAGAGCATTCAGAGTGCTCTTTTTCTTCCCAGCCAGCAGCATATCATCTACATACAATACAAGAATAATTGGGCTGCCATCTTCATCCTTTTTGGTGTACAAACAGTGATCTGCATGGCTTCTTTTAAACCCATGTTTGAGCATAAATGCATCAAACTTCTTATACCATTGTCTGGGGGCCTGTTTCAGCCCATATAAGCTCCTTTTCAGTTTGCATACCGGATGCTCTTTTCCAGGAATGGCATATCGCATATCCTTTCAGCTGTTTCATGTACAGCTCTTCATCTAAATCACCATGCAAAACGGCTGTTTTAACATCCATTTGGAATAATTCCAAATCCAAGGCAGCTGTGAGAGCAAATAACACACGTAAAGTGGTCATTTTCACCACTGGAGAGAACACTTCTTGGAAATCAATGCCCTCTTTTTGGGCATATCCCTTAGCAACCAGCCTTGCCTTATACTTGGGTTTGCCATCAACAGTTTTGATTTTGTACACCCACTTGTTGGGAATGGCCTTCCTTCCTTTGGGTAACTCAACCAAATCCCAAGTATCATTTGCATGCAAGGCCTTTATCTCTTCCTGCATGGCTAACTCCCACTTCTTGTGCTCACATAGCACCCTCATCTGATAACATAATATAATGTATAGAGGGATCATATCTATTCACTGGCCTCCTAGGACGTATCTTACCCAATGATCCACATTACCAGGCAATGGATCTACATCAGGACGTACATTAGCTTCTTCATTGTTAACGGGCTGTTGTAGATCATTTCCAGCCCTGTTTTCAGCATGAATAGGTGGCTGCATATGCCCATCAAGAGCATCATTTTGCTGTCCAGCATGCTCAATAACCACGGGCTCATTGTCATTTCCTTCCATATGTGGTGCATCCCGAAGGTTCATATCAGATTTAACTGGTGGCTATACATGCTTAAATTTGACTCTTTTATGGTCATCTTTAGAGGCACAATTGTTTTTGAGCAGCCTTGCCTCATTAAATACAACATCTCAGCTGCGTATTACATTCTTGAGTTTAGGTAGCCAAATCCTGTAGCCCATTTCACCTTCATCTCCATAACCCATGAAGATTCCTTTCATGGACTTTGCATCTAACTTGCTTCTCAACTCAGGCTTTATATGCACAAAAGCATCACAACCAAAGATGCGTAGGTGGTCATATGAAGCTGGTTTGCCAGACCAAATCTCTTCTGGAATCCCACCTTTTAAGGACATATGAGAGGATCGATTTTAAACATGAACTGTAATTTTCAAAGCCTCTGCCCAAAATCCATGAGGGAGATTACCTGTGGACAGCATGCATCTCACCCTCTCACATGAAGTCCTATTATATCTTTCAGCTACACCGTTGGACGAGGGGCTGTATGGGACTGTTAGCTCCCTCTTAATATCAAAATTTTCACAAAATGTATTGAATTCAGCACTTGTAAACTCATCCCCATTATCTGTACGTAAGCATTTCAGCTTTCTATTTGTTTGAGTGGTCACAAATGCATAAAATTTCTTAAATGCAGCAAAGAGTTCATCTTTAGATTTTAACAAATATACCCAAAGCTTCCTAGAGTGGTCATCAACAAAAGAACAAAGTAAAGAGCACCCCCCCATAGATTTTGTGGGCATGCTACAAACATCAGAATGAATGAGATCAAGCACATTAGACTTACGAGAGACACCAGAGTAGTAGGAATTCTTTACTTGCTTACCATATTGGCATTCATTACAAAAATCAAGTTTTGAGCCTTTAGCATCAAACTTGTCCAAATTACATAGTTTATCAAGAGGGTACTATATCCATGCATATCCATTTGCCCAACAACCAATAAGCTTTTCTTGATGCTTGGTACATACCTTACATCATGCAAAACCAGCTCATTAGTACCATCCACTGCGAGATGCACTGTGGCAATACCTTCAATAGAACAAGCATGGTTATTTCCAAGATATACATGTCCATGGCTGCCTGCATGAAAGGTAGTAAAACACTCTTTAATAGGAGTTACATGAAACTATGCACCTGAATCTACAATCCATGTTTGTGACACAGCATCATTCACAGTAAGCAAAGAATCAATCAAATTCCTCTTTGTGATCTGCATATCTTGTGCATGAATATTAATAGAAGCATCAATAACTTCGGCATGCTTTGCTTCCATAGTAGCACAAAGTATATCTTCTGCATCTGATAGCTCCTCAATGATGACACTAGAGGTCATATTGGCCTTCTCTTTGTCTTTGTCCTTTGAGGTATCATGTGCTTCATTCTTGGTGTCCTTTTTCTCCCTGTCACCTGTGTACTTCTTTCTTTCTAGTTCAGCTTTATAGAATCTGCAATCAGGCTTGTTGTGACCTTTCCTACCACATTGATAACAAGTCACTTCAGCCTTGCCTTTGCTTTTGCTCCTCTTCCTCTGTACATTTCCACTTTTCTTTTCTGTTCTTCCTCTAGCCACATTGGCTGCACCACTGCCCTCTCCACTAGCTTTCCTCCTGATTTCCTCATTCAAAATAGAACCCCTTACACCATCAAAGGTAAGATTGGGGCTATTCGAAAGTGAAACAACCAATGTTTCCCATGAATCGGGTAAAGTCATCAACAAGAAGATGGCCTTAAGCTTATCATCAAATGGAGGTTATCCAGAGTCTTGCAATTATGAAAGAGTACCTGTAAAAGAAGATAAGTGCTCAGCAGCACTTTTTGACTCATCAAGCTGCATACACAATAGCTTACGCATAAGATGCACTTGATTTACAGGCGTGGTATTTTCATAAGTGGCTTTGAGCTTCTCTCATACCTCAAAAGCATTTGTAAGGCCTTTCAAATCCACTAAGATTTCATATGATACAGCCATCTTGTTTAGGTTCATCCATGTTGCCTCTGTCATATCTTCAGGCTTGACTTCCTCAAGAGCCCCTTCACAATCTTTAAGAAAGAGGATGCCCAACATTCTCTCTTTCCACAAATCGAAACCATTACCTTCAAATCTCTTGATCTCAAACAAGCTTTTGACATCAGAGGAGGTAGAGGCCATGTTTGCACACTAAGAGCTTCAAAATTCCACCAAAAAAGGTAAAATTCTCCTGTTCTCCTGTGCGCAATTACCTTACGAGACTATAGCTGAGAAATTAAGACCAAAAACTGTTCAGAACTTGCAAAAATCAATTTCTGAAATTTTCTCCATAAAATTTCAAAAAATTCCAGCAAGCTGTAATTGCATCAAAAACAACAAATTTGTTGTTTTTCAACCACAGAAGGCATACATAGATGCAAAACCAAATCAATGGGTGCTTGTTTTCACAAAAGCCCCAATTTTTGCAACAATATGACCTATAAAATCAGAGAAATTACCTGCTATAATAAGTTTCCTTCAAGTATGCACTTCCTCAATCTTTGTACATGTCCTCTCACTTGAATTGAGAGAGAATTTCTACCACAAAAGACCTGTAGATGAAAAAATCAGCAATGTGGATGCTGAAAATGACTTGTGGGGATACAAAAGGAAGAATAGAAGAGATTCTTCGCGATGAAACTCTTTTAAAAGCACAAAATTTGCTTCAGCTTGCTCTGGGCCGAAGTAATCCTCCAAAAACAACACTTTTATTGCGAAAAAAGAAGGTTTTTCGCGATGAAATTCTCCCAAATGCAAGAAAACACCTTCAGCTTAACATAGGCTGAAGTAGAAAAGCACTTCGAAAAACTTTGTCGTGATGGAACAGCTCAAAGCTCTCATACTAGTTGAAAGAGGCCGCGGAGAGCTACGTCACGGTGTGCTCGATTGCTCCAAATGCCAAGGGAGTAGGCTTCTGCGTGAGGAGAGAGAAAGTAGAGAGAGAAACCTGCGCAGAAAAGAAGATGGAGAAGCTGAAGTTGAAGAAGTCCCAATCAAGTTATGAGAGATTTGGGACTAAGTCTTATTGATAAGTGACTTTTAGATCATTTGGGCATGTTCACACATGGCCAATGACCAAAAGTCATAAAAATAATATAAATGCCTATAACTCCCCAATTTTGGGTCCAAAAAATATAACAAAAAAATGTCTGGAAAGCTCTCGAAGAGAGCTTTCACATGGAAGAGTCAAAATATACAAAAGGAGAGTCCTTTGGGCCTTTATCCCCAACAAATTCTAGATCCAATGGCCCACATCAAATAAACCCTTCCCCAAGTTACAAAAGCTACTTTTGTTTCTAGCCCTTGAATTTGGTTTATCTTCACATAGGATCAATCCCAAATCCAATGGCTTAGAAGCAACCTTCATAACTACCCATCTTAGGTCTATTCGAGAGTTAATCTGACCTCAAAAGTCAGGTACCAATGTCCACCACTCTCACATGGCTTCTCCTCATAATGGAGACCTTACAAAATAGAGAGTCATGGAACAATGGTGGTCATACATAAGAGTGAGGCATTGAGCATATCTAACATCCTTGATACTTGATCTTCCATGTAATGTTATTATGAGGGGACCTTACATAATAGAGAGTCATGGAACAATGGTGGTCATACATAAGAGTCAGGCATTGAGCATATCTAACATCCTTGACACTTGATCTTCCATGTAATGTTCCCTGCCTGGTTAGATGTGCAATGGCCAAACCTTTTCTTTCGGTTGTGCTATAGTTTCTTTCTACTTTTGTGAGTAGCCTACTTGCATAAGCAATAGGCTGGTCTACTTTCTTATGTGTTGACGGTTGCACCAAAACCACTCCAACTACATGAAGACTTGCATTTGTATGCTCATGGAACTCAAATAACCAATTAGGAACAACTAGGAGTCGTGCAGTACATAACTTTAACTTAAGCTCGTTGAATGCCTTCTCTCTTTCGGGGCTCCAAGAGAATGGTATTTCCTTGCTCGTGAGCTTTAACAACGGTTTAGCAATTTCTCAATTCATACAAATAAGCCTCTTCTAGTATCTTGCATGACCCAAAAAACTTTGTATTTCTTTGGGAGTATGTGATGGGCATGGACAAGATGAAAGCTACCTTAGCTTTATAAATAGTTATAGATTAATCCAACTGACTAAAAATGGAGCTTGGCGGAAGGAATTACACACCATTCATTAAATGGTAAAATGAATCACATCTTCAATGGCTTGTAGATTTCATGAACATGTGAATTGGGAAAATCTATGGAATAACGGATTCTATGAGTGAACGCTCAAAGAACAAATTTTGGATATAGAAAGGTATGTTTTTTATTCTTTATGAATTTCCACATAAATACTAAATATATTATGCATACTACATACATAGTATGTTGGTATATGTATGTATTATGTATGCATGTAAAATTTTTTGTTTTTATTTTAATTTTTTTAATGTCTCTTTTTTGTAGATGTGAAGAAATTTCATAATTATGCATTTCACAATGGGATTCACATTACTCGTCTCTTCATGCAGTTGCATATGTATTGGATCTTTAGCTTCAATCAGGAAAACAATATATCGATAAAGAGGTTATGGATGGATGGATGAAAGTTATGGAGCACTTAGTTCGACCTGATATAGAAAGAAGAGAAATACCGAGTGAGCTAGCTATGTATCGAAATGGAAAACAAGGCCTCCTTCATTCTTTGGATGCACAACAAGATCATTTTTGTGTTGGTGGTCCTCTATGGTGGGAGGATTATCGAGCTAGCTCACTAAAGCTACAAGCTTTGGCTATTCGTATCTTAAGCCAAGCATTAGTTCATCTTGCTTGGAGCAATTATGAAGTGTTTATGCACATGCTGGCTCAAAGAAACGAAATAGACTTGGTGTTGAAAAGGCTAGTGATTTGGTGTATGTTAGTTGCAATTTAAAGATGCTATCAAAAGTAGATAAAGCTGATCCATTTACAAAATGGGAGTTAAAAGAAGATGTTATCATCAATCTAACTTACATTGAAGAGGAGGAGAAAAACAGAGATGCAGCACGTAATGACGAGCATGTAACTAATCACACTGATAATCTTTTTATCATAATAATGTATATGATGAGACCATATAGTCTTCTTAGTTTACACTTCCATATGGAATTTTCATTTCGACAATGGATATGGATTTTGCACTTCATAAGTGATATTTTATGATTTATAATTTATGAATATCATTTATATCATTGGTTTTATGATTTATGACTGAATTTTGATATGTTATTCAATGTGGCTATAAATTAAAATTATGGCTGAACTTTAAAGTTTATAAAGTACATGTTATATGGATATGAGCATTGAGTTATCATATTATGGCTGAATTTTTACATGTTATATAGACATAAATAGAAGCTGAATTTTACATGTTATTTGTGCATGAATTATTGTTGGATTTTACATGTTGTATGGATATGAATAATAGTTGAATTTTACATGTTATAATTTATTTGTGCATTAATTATTGCTGGATTTTACATGCACGGAGAATCGAGATGAATTATGGTTGAACAATAAATTTAGATGTTAAGTGGACTCACTGAATTAAGTGCCATCCGAGGACGGCGAGAGTCGGGACCCCGTCCCCGGCCCCATCCCGAAACCTCCCTAAGGACCATCCTTATCATGGGATCCCATCCCCTTCCCCCCCCCCCCCTTTCCCATCTCAGGCCCCCATCCCAAAAACCCCTGTAGACTGTCCCCATCTGGGACCATCCCAGGTAACTATGCTCTGAAGAGGAGAGTACCCTCAATAGTACACATATCATAGTCAAAAATCTACTCTCAGCCGAAGAGATAGACAAGGCATAAGTACTCCTAATACACATAAATGAGGCAGTACTCTCAACAGCAGAGTACTTAATCCCAAATGAGTGCACAACAGCTACGTATATAGATGTATGCACGCCATATGAGTGGCTCTATACGATCCGCGATGACCCTTGGAGGAGGGCAAAAGTGCACCCTTACATGGGCTGCGCACCAAGTTCAGCTTGCAGACCATATGAGTGGCTCTGCACGATCCAAGATGACCCTTGGAGGAGGGCAAAAGTGCACCCAGACATGGGTTGTGCACAATGGAACCACCTGCCAGAAGGCTTGGCAGGAGGCGGCTAACTGCAAAGGGAGTTTCCCCATATGGGCCATCGCCCTTGGCAAGGTAACGACTTTTGGACTTACTACCCCACAAACTAGCCTCTAACATTTGGATGACTTTGGAGATGGCTCGCTATACTGATATGCTCCTTGTTTGGTCTTGGTCTCCTCGTCAAATAGGGCATATGGAGGATATGGAGGGTAGCCTAGCCCACTTGGGTGTCTCGTAAAGAGGAGTTGACCATATGAATTGTTCGCCCAACTCAAGAGGGCGAGGGGGCGAGGGGATGCAGAGATGTGGGTTGCCTAAATTAGGGAGGCGAGTGGATGAGAAGTAGGCCACCACAAGAGGGTCTCCCAACCAAAAGGGAAACCATAGATGTGTCCAATTACTTGCTGAAAGGGCAACTTAAGATCTTCATAAGTTGTCATTCTAACGTCTTCTCGATTCATGCATGTTATTGTCATCTCTTTTGGAGCTTGATTTCACCACTGAAGCTTGATGCTCCCCCCTGAGGGCACCCTCACCTATGGAAAGAGGACGACCCTCCTCGTAGGGCACCCTTGCCCAAAGGGAGAGGGAAACCCCCCTAGAGGGTACCCCTACCCCAAGGGGGAGGGCAACCCCAAAAGATGATGGAGCAGAAGGCAAGGGGGCCCATATTGGGTGTCTAAAATCCAAGGGAAACCACAATTCATGAAGAAGCGAGACCTCATTTTGGTGGTATCTTCTCATAGGGAGAGTGGAGATGCCGATTGGACGACCATAGTGGATGGGTCAGAATATGGGGCGACCACGCCTGAGGGGCCTCCATAAAGCTAGGTAACCAATACATTGTTGGAGCAAGGGAACAAGGGGAGACCACCCATTGTGATCAACATGTAGGGCAACCACACTTGAAGCAAGATCCATGCTTAGTAGTACTACAGAGGGGTAAGGATTACAAGGGCTTGTCATCTCCACAATATAAGTGGACCTAGCAGAGCTCTTAGAAAAGAGATGGAAATCCTCTCTATGCTTGTCTTTGTGTCTCTACCTCTATGTCTATGCATATCAATTCTCTACTTGTGTGCCTACAATGGCTCCTTATATAGACCAAGCAGGCTACATATTTTTAGGAGAAGCTAAGTGGAGCTTCCATGATCTACAAGGAGTGGTGGCCAGGATAGGGAAGTTACACTTGGAGTTGTCCTCTCCTGGACAGTTGCACTTTGCCAAAGGCACCAAGTGAAGGTGCATGGGGACTAGGGCACCACCCTATGCCTTGCAGCCATTGGTGTGAAGTGCCAACTTATCCTGAAGCCACCTTGGAATGGTCACCCTTCCAAGTAAGTCTCCTAGTATGAGGTGTTGCCTATTGTGGGATGTCGCTCAGATGCACATCTATCACCCAGGGTGAACTGCCCAGGATGAGTAGCCAAGGAGGTACTTGCCAAAGGTGATCACTTTTCAGGCCACTTGCCACCTTGCAAGAAAGAGTCACCAAAGTGACTTGCACAAGCTTCTTGGATGTTAGTATCTGTTCCTAGCCTTAGTCTCTTGTACAAAAAATTTCTTGTCAACACTAACAGAGTCCATCGGGGCCACCACTTTATCAGATATAACATGTCAACAAAAGCACAGCTAAACACCATTCTTCTTTTGGTACTATGATACAAGGTTTTGCTCGATGCATTTCAATCCAGTGCTCTTGATGTGGTCAGAATCCTTCAATGTTGAAAACCCTGCCATTTGGGTAAGTCTCTGCCATGGTCTGTGCACAAAAAGTGAGAGCACAAAACCTTGCAGAAAAGTGATCTAAATCACAAATTGTGCATAATCTAAAGGTATCCGCATCATAATTACTTATGTTCCTTCAAAGAATAACGGCATGTACAATTCATACTCAGAATCAAAAACTTAGGAAGGTTACACGGTTCATATGAACTTGAGGACTACATATTGACACCAACGTTTTGAGAATATCTAGAATCTTCTTATAAGAAATATTCTGAATTTCAGGAAAAGTATGTACAACCATCGTTTTTAAAGGTAATGCAAATCCAAAAATAACTTTACCTTTCCTGCCTTGCAATGGACAACTATGACATTATTGGGGTCAGCTATGAGCCAATCGTACTGCAATGTCAGTGGAAGCAATCAGAAAAGAAAAGAGAACGATTTTTTCCGAATTTTTCTTTATAAACTGAATATTTCAATATATAACCAGAAATTATGACCCTAATCCAGAAAAGAACTCCAAACTTAATAATTTATTTAAAACTTCATGACAATGTTAAAGTGTTATCTAAACACAACAGATGTCAGTCTCATTAAACAGAAACTATCCTTGCCACACACGGTCTTTACATCACTCTCAAAAAGAGTAGAATAAATGTGGAACCCCTATGAACAATTCTATGGCCTTGAGTCTTAAAGCACTGTCAAACATATTGATATCACATTCGATAGTATACCAGAGACACCAGATCTACTTTGCTAAATAGTACGAATGTTAGTTTCAACCATAAGTTCACACCAAATCCTGATATGAGACGCCTTGAAAGCTTAACATGATCACATTAAGACAGTTTCCAACAAACCAGGTTTACTCTATAAGATATAAATGGAGCTCATTCACACTACTTTATTGGAGGGATGAAACAGAAGGTACCGCTGAGACAGCTATAGATAGAGATCCCAGTTTATCAGACTGAGAAATCCTCAATGTGTTTTGGTCTAGTCTCAAATTGTAATAATTGTCACTCCTAGTCGAGGGGCTCTGGCCCAAGTGGCTTACGCCACCAACTGGCTGGGACGATGTCCCGGGTTCAAGTCCTGAATGGCTCGACATATCCAATGGAATCCTTAAGTTGAGGGCTGCCCACCCCTACATAGTGGGTAATTTCCAAATTTCCTGTACTCTCAAAAAAAAAATATAATAATAATTGTAACTCCTCATGACCACAGTAATTTCTTCAACGGAGCTCTATACAGTGAACTTAGGCCCATATATTGGTTCACTTGCAAACAGTTCATTTCTAATTAACTAGGCCACATACCATCTGTACAAATTTTGCATATTGCATACAAGCCATAAAATAGCCCATTAGTGAACAAATTTATAAAAGAGGGAGAGAAGGATAGTCAAAAGAGTTTTCATGCCACCCTAATTCCACCACTAGTATATCTGTGTGACGTGCATCTCCACCAAGGACTTCTGTACTTAAGCTACTTTCTTTATACAGACCACCTTGCCATATTTGTTGACCTCTGACATTTCTCTCTGTGGTTTTCTAGGCTGTTATCAATCATAGTGTATCTCTCAGAGAGGACTCTTCTAAACAGATTTGGTAGCATCTCCTCTCACTTTAATTCATATTAGCCAATAATAAAACATTTTGCTCATTATAGAAGTATATGAGAATCTGTGCAAAAATATTTCAGAAACTGTTGGTGGCACATTTTAGACTTGCAACTTCTATGTATATGTATTTGATAAACATTTATCAATGACACGGTATACACTAGTGTAGATGAACTTCTTGTGCTCCTGTCTGGTTGAGTCCTTTAATTGTAGACCAACCTGTTCCTTTTTACAAGCCAATTTAAAACACACCACTACAATTGACACACATGAGTACTACTTGCCTTATATTTAAGGAATCAAGAAGGCACAAAATGAACTCAAGTTCAGGGCAGCAAGGATGGAAACTATTAGGAACCTCAGAAACTTAAGTATTACAGTAAGTCGGGAAGTGCTTACAACTGAGCACAGTAGTCACATCCGGTCCAATATGACCTGCATGGTACAGGACCATGCAAGTAAATCTAGGGTTATGGCTATGATAAGTACGATACATGTACATGTACATGTACATGACACATCTATTCTAAATTCAAGGATCAAAACGTATAAGATCACAATGCATATTAAACTCCACATATGCTCAAGAGTGTCGTTAAGGTTAGCAATGTGTCTAAAACAACTAAGATGGAAAATATGATGTGTCGGACAGTCTGGTGATCGGAAGATTCCATATTGTATGTGTCAGACAGTCCATATCGTATGTGTCCCATGAGTTCCGACTGGCCAGGACAGGACTGGACAAGTCGTACAGGATATCTCGTACGACGTACGAGTGCAACCCTACAACCGAGATCAACAAACATGCAGGAAGTCTACAGCCTGCAGCACTTAGTCAAGCACCATCTTCACAACCAGTTTCACCAAAACACTACTACAACTTCTTTCTTGCTTGCCAATTCTGCTCTCTTCTACAAGGTCTACATGTACATGACATGCATTCTAAATTCAAGAATCAAAATCTATAAGATCACAATGCATATTAGACTGCACATATGCTCGAGAGGCTCATTAAGGTTAGCAATGTGTCTAAAACAAGTGAGAAAAACATGATGCCCCAAATTTTATGCAAGCGATCCGCAGATTCCATATAGTACATGTCAGACAAGTTCGGACTGGATAGGATGGGACTGAACAAGTCATACGGGATTTCTCACCAGACCTATGAGTGCAACCCTACAACCAAGATCAACGACATACAGCAATGGTGTACAGCCGACAGCACTTAGCCAAGCACCATCTTCACCGCAACTTTCACCAAAACACTACTATGACTTCTTTGTTGCTTACCCATTGCTCTCTCTTCTACAAGTAAGGACTTGAGCCCTGACATACGCTTTTCTTAGAATGTACTCACACTAGTAAACTCTCCACTCTCTTTGGCTCTCATCCAACTCATAAGTCATATTCGTAACCCTTTTAGGATAAGGATATATGTAGTCCACTAGTGAATTCCTTTTGGAAGTCTAGGCAACTTTCTTTTGTTTTCTTCCTTTGGATTTCCTACTCTTGTATCTCTCCCTTCACGTTGAAAAAGTCGGAGTGGATCTCCCTCCCTCCCTCCCTCCCTCCCTCCTCCCCTCCCTCTCCCTCTCTCTCTCTCTCTCTCTCTCTCTCTCTCTCTCTCTCTCTCTCTCTCTCTCTCTCTCTCTCTCTCTCTCTCTCTCTCTCTCTCTCTCTCTCATCTCTCTCTCCTCTCTCTCTCTCTCTCTCTCTCTCTCTCTCTCTCTCTCTCTCTCTCTCTCTCTCTCTCTCTCTCTCTCTCTCTCCTCTCTCTCTCTCTCTCTCTCTCTCTCTCTCTCTCTCTCTCTCTCTCTCTCTCTCTCTCTCTCTCTCTCTCTCTCTCTCTCTCTCTCTCCCCCCCCCTCTCTCTCTCTCTCTCTCTCTCTCTCTCTCTCTCTCTCTCTCTCTCTCTCTCTCTCTCTCTCTCTCTCTCTCTCTCTCTCTCTCTCTCTCTCTCTCTCTCTCTCTCTCTCTCTCTCTCTCCTCATGGTATGCACAGACACGAGACTGGCTGGCCCACCATGGCTTTGACATAGATAGGCTACCACCACTACAGTATGACTCACATGCACCCACCTACTCACTCTCTCACCAACAGAGGAGAGGGTCATTCGTCAGGAGATATGGCATACATACATACAGAGGACATGGGTGAGCCCTAGGGATACATTGCCACCGAAAATGCTCTATTACCGCGAGCATTTTCTACATATATCGAACGCGGGCTTCATCGAGATCCCGAGATACATGCAGACATACCTTCCCCACCACCTCCGAGTCGTCATTGGGCAGCTCCGGGTCTCATCACATCAGCTCGAGATTGAGAGCGGTCGGTCCAGGGAGCCCCGTGAGGAGAGATGGTGCCCAGTATGCCAGACAGAGGTAGAGAGTGAGGAGCATTTTGTTATCAGATGCCGAGCATACTTAGACCTACGAGCATAGTTCCAGCTTGAGGAGTAACTCCAGTTATGCATGACTATGGGAGACCAGCGACGCTTGGGGCGCTTCCTCACAGCAGCCCACACATCAGCCACGGGTGAGTACCCAGCAGACCATTACCCAGTTCTTTCCGCGAGCAGAGCTACATCAGGGAGGTCCTTGTATAGGGATCACGCTCCACAAGTTCTTTCCGCGAGAAGAGCTACATCAGGGAGGTCCTTCTATAAGGATCACGCTCCACCAGGCAACAGCACAGAGCGCACGACGACGACCACCCATGGTAGGATATCATCGACCGCGACTATATCAGGAGGATATCTCACGCATCAGGACAGCCTACGACCACATGATGGAGCATAGGCGTACCACCACCCCCTGGGTTGTCTTCCTTCAGGAGGCACTGAGACCACCACCGATGTACCACATACTACACCCACCCCCCCCCCCCCCATCACCAGTAGGTAGGGTGTTTTGCTCACTCATATTATTATGGATCCCCCTGTATTTAGTGGCCACTATCTGCTGAGTCAGAGCCACGTGTCCCCAGCCTGACCTGGATAGCTTTGTGTTTATTTCATTTCATTTTCTACACATGGTTACTACATTTGTACATGGCTTTTGTCTCATAGGCCAAGTTTGGCCTCGAGAAGACGTTAATATGACTCTCTCTCTCTCTCTCTCTCTCTCTCTCTCTCTCTCTCTCTCTCTCTCTCTCTCTCTCTCTCTCTCTCTCTCTCTCTCTCTCTCTCTCTCTCTCTCTCTCTCTCTCTCTCTCTCTCTCTCTCTCTCTCTCTCTCTCTCTCTCTCTCTCTCTGGTTCCGCCAGCACTCATGTATGGGGCAGCCATATGGGGACCCAGCTTAGCTACATCAGTATGGACAGCATTAGAGAGGCCACACATCCTCATGATTGCCAGACTTATTCGTAGCAAGCCTTCCGTACCACATGATATCATTAGAGCGGAGCTCGCTGCACCACCGCTGCTAGTTGAGGCACTATTCCAGACAGTATGCCTATTGCACAGACTCCGGAGCATGGATACAGAGAGCATTGCCTATCGTGCTTTCCAGGCATCACGTGATATGGCATTAGCTGGCGACACCTCCTCATGCTATGCACAGACACGAGACTGGTTGGCCCACCATGGCTTTATGCGGACATACCTACCCCACCACCTTCGAGTAGTCAGTGGGCAGCTCCGGGTTTCATCACATCATCTCAAGTTGAGAGGGGTCCATCCAGGGGAGTCCCCCGTGAGGAGAGGTGGTGCCCAATATGCGAGACAGAGGTAGAGAGTGAGGAGCATTTTGTTATCAGATGCCCAGCATACTTAGACCTAGAAGCACACTTCCAGATAGAGGAGTCACTCCAGTTGTGCATGACTATGGGAGACCAGCGACGCTTGGGATGCTTTCTCACAGCAGCATACGAGAGGCGAGAGCGGTCACTACAGCCCATACATCAGCCACGGGTGAGTACCCAGCAGACCATTATGCAATTCTTTCAGCGAGTTGAGCTTCATCAGAGGTCCATCTATAGGGCTCACTCTACACCAGGCAGCAGCACAGAGAGCACGGCGCCGACCACGCATGGGCGGATATCGTCGTCCACGACTATATCAGGAGGATATCTCACGCATCAGGATTGCCTACGACCACATGATGGAGCATAGGCATACCACCACCCCCTGGGTTGTCTTCCTTCAAGAGGCACTCAGACCACCACCGATGTACCACATACTACACCCACCTCCACCCATCACCAGTAGCTAGGGCGTTTTACTCACATTTTGGATCCCCCCATGTATTAGGTGGCCACTATCTGCAGAGTCAGAGCCACGTCTCCCCAGCCTTTTCCAGCCCTATATAGCATTGTGTAGCGATACACTTTTTATTTCATTTTATCTTGTCACTACACTTGTACATGGTTTTTGTCTCATAGGCCAAGTTTGGCCTCCAGAAGACGTTAATATGACTCTCTCTCTCTCTCTCTCTCTCTCTCTCTCTCTCTCTCTCTCTCTCTCTCTCTCTCTCTCTCTCTCTCTCTCTCTCTCTCTCTCTCTCTCTCTCTCTCTCTCTCTCTCTCTCTCTCTCTCTCTCTCTCTCTCTCTCTCTCTCTCTCTCTCTCTCTCTCTCTCTCTCTCTCTCTCTGATGACATTGTCTTGATTTCAGAGTCACCCGAGGGATTACAGCGCCACCTTGAGGCCCTGGATGAGTTTTGTACACAGAGGGGCTTGACAGTAAACCTTGGCAAGACCAAGGTCATGATCTTCCACACCTCCCCCATGGTGAGGAATGGAGCAGGATTCAGAGCTGGTGGTGGACAGATTGAGGTGGTCACTTCTTATGTCTATCTCGGAGTCACATTCACGAGCTTGCCTGGCCCCTTCAGCATGAGACAGGCAGCCACCGATAGACTCACACGCGGATATGCAGCTTTAGCCATGTTAGAGCGGAGATGTCACCAAGCACACTTCCAGGAGCCCCGCACGAAGGGCTGGCTATTTGACACACTGGTCAGACCAGCTATGATGTATGCTGCGACGGTTTGGGCCCCAGGTCTCACAGTCACCCAGTGGAGTGCGATCGAGAGGCCACAGGTACGTATGATCTCGCGATTATTTCGTGGGAAACAGTCGGTGCCACATGACATCATCAGGGCAGAGCTAGCTGCACCACCCATGGCAGTA
>CM035421.1:65396701-65469201 GCA_020310875.1 Ceratopteris richardii | reverse complement strand
TCTCTCTCTCTCTCTCTCTCTCTCTCTCTCTCTCTCTCTCTCTCTCTCTCTCTCTCTCTCTCTCTCTCTCTCTCTCTCTCTCTCTCTCTCTCTCTCTCTCTCTCTCTCTCTCTCTCTCTCTCGCATACGAGAGGCGAGATCGGTCACTACAGCCCATACATAAGCCACGAGTGAGAACCCAGCAGACCATTACGCAGTTCTTTCAGCGAGTTGAGCTTCATCAGAGAGGTCCATCTATAGGGCTCACGCTACACCAGGCAGCAGCACAGAGAGCACGGCGCCGACCACGCATGGGCGGATATCGTCGACCACGACTATATCAGGAGGATATCTCACGCATCAGGATTGCCTACGACCACATGATGGAGCATAGGCGTACCACCACCCCGTGGGTTGTCTTCCTTCAAGAGGCACTCAGACCACCACCGATGTACCACATACTACACCCACCTCCACCCATCACCAATAGCTAGGGCGTTTTACTCACATTTTGGATCCCCCCATGTATTAGGTGGCCACTTTTTGCAGAGTCAGAGCCACGTCTCCCCAGCCTTTTCCAGCCCTATATAGCTTTGTGTAGCGATTTACTTTTTATTTCATTTTATCTTCTACACAGGGTTACTACACTTGTACATGGTTTTTGTCTCATAGGCCGATTTTGGCCTCTAATAGACGTTAAAAAGTCTTTCTTTCTTTCTTTCTCTCTCTCTCTCTCTCTCTCTCTCTCTCTCTCTCTCTCTCTCTCTCTCTCTCTCTCTCTCTCTCTCTCTCTCTCTCTCTCTCTCTCTCTCTCTCTCTCTCTCTCTCTCTCTCTCTCTCTCTCTCTCTCTCCCCCCCCCCGATGCCATCGATGCTAGTGGAGGCCCTCTTTCAGCTGGTGACCTTTATTCTGAGAGTCAGAGAGCTCCCCACCAGCAGACTCACCAAGCTTGCATTTGAGAGCTCTAGACATTTGGCAGAGAAAGTATGGTATGCACAGACCTACCGATGGTTAGCAAACCATGGCATGAGCATTACCGATCTCCCCCCATTTCAGTATGACCTCTCTTCCCCCTACATTACCCTCTCTCGTTCGGAGAGGAACATGATCATCCGTCAGGACCTGCTACAAATACACATCAGGGAGACATGGATAGCACCACGGGAGCCTCTTCCCACAAAGAGGCAACACTACAGAGAGCACTTCCTAACTTTGACAGCGGATGGTTTCATCGAGAGACCACAATACATGGATACATACATGGCTCCAGCAGAGAGAGTGGCCATTGGGCAGCTTAGAGTATCATCACACCAACTCGAGATTGAGGTTGGGCGAGCGACACATACCCCCAGGGACGAGAGATTATGCAGGATATGTCGAGAGGAGGTGGAGGACGAGGAGCATTACACATGTAGATGCCAGGCATACGAGGACATCAGAGACCACTACCCACAGCTCTTGAGGGGGCCTAGGGAGATCAGGGCTTTATTGGAGACGGAGGACCAGCGCCCTCTAGGTCGCTTCCTAGTAGAGCTCCAGTGCCGTCATACATCACTTCTCCAGCAGCGAATGGACATACACTTGGCCCCCGAGACTTCTATTACAGATTTTTTCAAACCCACAGCCACCCGAGGACCCAGCTCGCCGAAGGATGTCACATTACAGAGAGCAGAGGAGCTCAGACGAGAGCGCCGATGACCGAGACCCCCACTTCGGAGAGCCCGTCCCCACCAGAGAGAGATTCAGGCGATTCACGCACGCCATGACATGGAGATACAGAGACGTCAGCATCGCACCCTGTCGATCTCGATGTACAGAGCATTTTGAGGATCACCACGATGCCTTACCCACCGATGCACTATATCCTACACCCACTCCAGGCACTTAGAGCGCTATGACACCACAGAGTCTCCCCTCCCTATGCATATCATATTTGTACATCACCTATTGAGCATATAGAGTGCATACCCATAGCAGCCCATACCCTTGATACCAGCTTTTATCCACTCCTTTTATATTCTGTTTTGTACCCACACTTTATTTTCCTTTTGAGATCATAGTGGATTGGATCATACTCATGTATATGTTTTGTCTCATAAGCTGATTTTGGTTTCTCTCCAGGCGAGACGAGAGGGGAGGAAGGCTTTTTACCGTGACGGTAAAGTCTTCATCAATGGACGCCCTGTCAAATAGGGATACGCGGCCTATGAGGCAACACCATACCTGAAGTCACCACTTAGAGGAGCAGTATGGAACTGCAATGGAGCACTTTGCACACGGCCAGACCGATTGGAAGAGATCTTAGACACCCATGACTTTGCTTGCATCACAGAGACCCATGAGAGCCAAGAACGGGGCCTACCTCGTATTGCCGACTTTCACTGGGAATCTACATTCAGAAACACGACGAGACAGAGCACAGTACGAGGGTCAGGAGGAGTAGCCATCATATTTAGACAGGAGATACAGGGACGGATCCATATCATAGGAAGAGATGAGGAAGCACGATACATGTGGGTCCGCATGGAGATAGCCCCAGAGAGTTTGGTTTACATTGCCATATGCTACTTTCCACCAGGTGGATCGAGATATGCAGGACTGGACCCTGGGGGATCGACTCGGGACAGGGACTCACCATACATCGCATTATCAGATCAGATTCTACATTACAGCACCCTTGGTGAGGTCTTCCTTATGGGGGACTTCAATGGCCGCACCCAATCACGTCAGTGCAAGTCGTATGACATGGACCTTCCACAGATTATGAGGAGCAGTGATCCAGAGGAGATGAGCACGAGTGTCAACCGATGTGGGCCAAGATGCCACTGGATATGGCAGACACCTGCTTGAGTTGGGCAGCAGACACCATCTCGTTATATATAACGGGATGCACCGTTGGCCAGGTTAAGGCGGACTTGCTTGCTTCCCCCACGGGGGAGGCGAGAGCACAGTCGACTACATTTTGGGCACCATCTCTGGAGCCTCACTCATCCCCTCACTTAGTATTGGATGACGCCCACTTGGGGCTGACCATACATTTATCACATTCACACTTTCATCTCCTATTCCATTAGACCCTCCCTCATCCACTGAGACACATACCACGATACACTTCACACACGAACTCTCACATATTTATGCACACCATTTACACACCCGCCTACTCTCACTCGATCCACTCTCACCCTTAGACACACTTACATCATAGATCACCACCATCCTTCAAGACTCAGCTCTCCTAAGCTTCCCACATCGCACATATGTACACCCCCCTCGCAGAGGATCCATGCCCCAGAACCGCTGGTATGATGCAGTGTCGTGAGCTATGGAAACACCTACAGATATTAGAGCATCGAGGGGACATTACACATGCACAGGCACAGCGTCGCATGCAGATCCTTACTCGCCGCACACGGCGAGAATGGGAGGAGAGACAGTACTGGGATATTTACCATTTGCTCATGAATGGAGACAGTGTAGTGGCGTGGCGACACTTGAGAGAGAGGAGACAGCAGACACCCATCCGAGACCCGAGTACTTGGCATAGCTATGCACGGGGCCTATACGAGATCACAGACTAGCCCCCCATTCCCAGGCCGCAGAGCTCACGTCCCACTACCTCTGACTTCTTCACAGCCACTATGGTGCGACGCGCTATTGCCCGTCTACAGCATGGCACGGCACATGACCATTTCGGCTTACAGGCAGAGCACCTCATCTATGGAGGCACGACTCTTGCACCGCTCATCGCCCACCTCTTCAAACGTGCATTGGTTGAAGGGTTCCCTGACTCATGGACTGAGCACACCATAGTGCCCATTCATAAGTAAGGTGGTACCATGGATCCAGCTACATACCGGACGATCATGATCGGGCCTATATTGGCCAAGTTATATGGGGCGGTACTAGAGACAGAATTGAGTACTCTCGCTGAGAGGAATGGTATCAGGGCTCCAGGACAGGCAGGTTTCAGACGAGACCACTTGATATCGGAGTTCCAGAGGAGATGATATGGGGGATCTACGCCTTATATGAGAGAGTATCTCGTAGAATCAGATGTCCGGGGGGATTATCGGATCCGTTTGCTAGCACTATCGGGGTGAAGCAAGGATGCCCTCTTTCACCCACCCTCTTTGCTCTATATATTGATGAGATAGTGGACTTCATACAGCAGCAGGGAGGGGATGGCATCGAGGTACATGGGTCCACTATTCATATTCTTTTATATGCTGATGATATTGGCAAGTTTACAGCATCACCTACATGGTCTAGATGACTTTTGCGCACAGAGGTGTTTATCTGTGAACCTTGGTAAAACCAAGGTCATGATCTTTGATACATCAGCACAGGAACGCAGGCATAGTTTGTTCATAGCAGCGGGTGGACCGATCGAGGTGGTTGGATCATATGTTTACTTGGGAGTGACATTTACAGCAGCTTCAGGGGTCTTCTCTATGTCTCAGGCAGCCAGTGACCGCATCACACGTGGATACGCAGCACTAGCTCTCATGGAGAGACAGTGCCACCAGGCATATTTTCAGGAGCCCCGCACAAAGGGGTGGCTCTTCGACACCTTGGTTACGCCAGCGCTCATGTATGGGGCAGCCATTTGGGGGCCGGGATTAGCTAGATCAGTGTGGAGAGCGTTGGAGAGGCCAAGATTCTCATGATTGCCAGACTTATCCGCAGCAAGCCTTCAGTACCACATGATATCATTAGAGCAGAGCTCGCTGCGCCACCGATGCTAGTTCAGGCACTATTCCAGATAGTATGCCTATTACACAGACTTCGGAGCATGGATACAGAGCGCATGGCTTATCGTGCTTTCCAGGCATCACGTGATATGGCATTGGCAGGTGACACCTCCTCGTGGTATGCGCAGACACGAGACTGGCTGGCCCACCATGGTTTTGATATAGACAGGCTACCACCACTACAGTACGACTTACATGCACCCACCTATTCTCTCTCCCATGAGGAAAGGAATAGGGTCATTCGTCAGGAGATATGGCATACATACATACAGAGGACATGGGTGTGCCCTAGAGATACATTGCCTCCGAAAATGCTCTATTACCGTGAGCATTTTCTACATATATCGGGCGAGGGCTTCATTGAGATTCCGCGATACATGCATACATACCTACCCCACCACCTTCGAGTTGTCATTGGGCAGCTCCGGGTGTCATCACATCAGCTCGAGATTGAGAGGGGTCCATCTAGGGGAGTCCCCCGAGAGGAGAGGTGGTGCCCAGTATGCCAGACAGAGCTAGAGAGTGAGGAGCATTTTGTTGTCAGATGCCCAGCATACTTAGACCTACGTGCACAATTCCAGATAGAGGAGTCGCTCCAGTTGTGCATGACTATGGGAGACCAGCGGCGGTTGGGACGCTTCCTCATAGCGGCATATTTGAGGCGAGAGCAGTCACTAGAGCCAACACATCAGACACGGAGGAGTATCCAGCAAACCATTACTCAGTTCTTTCAGCAAGCTCAGTTACACCAAAGAGGTCCATCTAGAGGGCTTACGCTCCACCAGGCAGCAACACAGAGAGCACGACGTCGACCACGCATGGTTGGATATCATCGACCACGACTGTATGGGGAGGATATCTCACGCATTAGGACAGCCTATGACCACATGATGGAGCAGAGGTGTACTACCACCACATACTACACCCACCTCCACCCATCATCAGTAGCTAGGGTATTTTACTCACTCACATTATGGGCCTGCCATGTATTAGGTGGCCATTATCTGCATAGTCAGAGCCACCTCTTCCCAGCCTTTTCCAGCCCGATATAGCCTTTTCCAGCCCGATATAGCTTTATGTAGTAAGTACTTTTTTCATTTCATTTTCTGCACAGGGTTACTACACTTGTACATGGTTTTGTCTCATAGGCCAAGTTTGGCCTCAAGTAGACGTTAATATGACTTTCTTTCTTTCTCTCTCTCTCTCTCTCTCTCTCTCTCTCTCTCTCTCTCTCTCTCTCTCTCTCTCTCTCTCTCTCTCTCTCTCTCTCTCTCTCTCTCTCTCTCTCTCTCTCTCTCTCTCTCTCTCTCTCTCTCTCTCTCTCTCTCTCTCTCTCTCTCTCTCTCTCTCTCTCTCTCTCTCTCTCTCTGAGCAGTCTGATATCACGGAGAGTAGTTCCACATGAGATCGAGATTGGAAGATCATATGACGATATGGGTCAAGATACCACGGGGTACGGAAGACATCTTCTTGACCTCAAGGGTCGACACTCATCTCCTTATTTATAAGGCAATGCGTAGGTGGCCAAGTCAGGTGTTGTCGCTTATTTTCCGCATGGGGGTGGATAGAGCATCATGGATTATATTCTCGGACCTATATCGAGAGTTTCTTTCATTCATTCTTTTTCCGTTGATTGATGCCCACTAGATAGATATAACACATATCTTAGCTTCACTCTCCTATGTTCAAAGGGCAAAGGATTGATTTCCTTTTTGAGTCTCACCATTCTATATAAGGTTTGCCTCATGAGTGAAGAGTTGTTTCGTGAGTGTGTTGAAGTCTGGCACGTGCATATCCATGTAGAAGCCCATGGAAGTGGTAAATGATTCCTACTTGTCGTCATCCTTGATTCCATTAATGACTTGCCTCACAATTTGTTCCTCATCTATAATCTCTCCAATGCTTCCTAATCAAGGCACTCCACTGCGTTCGGTGTGTTCAATTCGGTGTGCGTAAGGTACGAGGACCGAATGGTATCTTAAGGTAAGGTGCCTAAGGTGCATCGTTACAAATATACATATATTCATAAGAATCCAATACACATATATATATATATATATATATATATATATATATATATATATATATATATATATATATATATATATATATATATATATATATATATATATATATATATATATCATAAATATGAAGTTACAAACCATGTATACTCTCCAATGTTCAATGTCAAAAAGTATGAATCCAAAAAGTAACATGAGGACTCTAGCCTCTAAGCTCTAACTTCTAAGCTCTTAGCCTCTTGGGTAAAAATCTGAGGGCAATCTTGAATCGACTCTCGGATTCTATATATATATATATATATATATATATATATATATAGATATATATATATAAATAAATAAATAAATATATATATATATATATATATATATATATATATATATATATATATATATATATATATATATATATATATATATATATATATAATGCATATCTGATAAATCATAAATATGAAGTTAGAAACCATGTATACTCTCCAATGTCCAATGTCAAAAAGTATCAATCCAAAAAGTAACATGAGGACTCTAGCCTCTAAGCTCTAACTTCTAAGCTCTTAGCCTCTTAGGTAATAATCTGAGGGCAATCTTGAATCGACTCTCGGACCGACAACGGGTGTGTGCGTGGGGTTGAGGCAAACGGTTGAAGGGCAGTGGGCCAAGGCTGAGGCAAAGTTAATGGGGCTGAAGCTTGAGCTATGCAAGATTCAAGGGTGTGAGTGGGCTGAGTAGTGAGCTATGGAAGGTTCAAACTGTTGAGATGGACGTTGCTCAATGCTAGGTTGAAACTTAACATTCAAAATCGAATTTTAAAATTCATACATGTAACGACGAATTTATCGATCTGAATGGCACCGAACGCATTGAATGGAAAAGAATTCCGGTTCGCCGCACCAAATCTGCTATGTTCCTAATTGATGTGCAACGTCTTTCATCTTGGTGACAAAGTCAGTGACACTTTGCTTGGGAAGCTTCTTGAGTGATGTGAACTTGATCCATAGTTGGTTCTTCCTGTCCTTGGTGTTTGAGAAAAAGAATGCTTCCAAAGCATTCCAGGTCTCTTGTGTTGCCTTACGATGCCAAATATGAGAAAGTAAGAAATCAGAGATAGAGTTTAGAATGTATGACCTTGCCAATGCATCCTTTGTAGACCATGTATTCAACCTTTCCTGGTCGTCTTGTGTTGGTTGTCCTTTGGTTCAGAATATAGGCAATAGCTGATCTCCAGAGATGTATCCATAGATATTTCTCCCTTGCAAGTAAGCCTCCATTCTTAGAGACCATGTTGAGTAGTTGCTTCGATCCAATTCGTCAATTGAAGAGGGGAATCCATCATCCATAATGTATGGACTATGATAATGCTCTAATACAACTCTGAGGAGTGATTTGTAGAGATGAGAGGGTTCTCGGCAAAACTTGCTCAAGACTAGCATATTTTCCACTTGGACTCTCTAATAGACTTCCTAAGCTTGCAACCTTTGCAATAATATGCATATAGTGCCTTGGAGTATTGATCTCAAAAGCTTGTGTTAAAATAAATAACTTCTGAACTATGCACATATAGAAAAATCCTTCTATTTATGGAAGAAGGCACTCAAAAAATTACTCAGTGTTCAGAGCCTGCTCGGAATTGATCTAAATCCTTGGTTGCCCATGGAGAGGATACAAGAAGTGGTCACCGATAGAGATTGTAGAAAGAGGTGGTCGCCCATGGAGAGGGTAGAAAGAGGTGGTCATCCATGGAGAGGGTAGAAGAGATGGTCACCCATAGAGTAGAAAGAGGTGGCCACCCATGGAGATGGTGGAAAGAGGTGCTCGCCCAGAGATGGTCATCCATGGAGAGGGTAGAAAGACGTAGTCACCTATGGAGAGGGTAGAAGAGGTGGCCCCCATGGGGAGGGTAAAAAGAGATGGTCACCCAAGAGGTGCTCTCCTATGGAGAGGATAGAAAGAGGTGAGCAGTTGTCCGCTTTCTCAAGCACATTTGTCCATCCTTTGCTTGCTTCTAGTAAATCAAGCCAAAATTAAAGGGGTGGTCACCCCTCCTTGGGGAGTTGGACCATCTTGGGTGGTCATCCTTCCTTGAAGAGGTGGGACACCTTGGCTGGTCACCCCTCCTTAGAGAGGTGGGCCTCCTTGGGTGTTCATCCCTCCTTGGAGACGTGGATTATCTTGAATGGTGGTACCTCCTTAGAGAGGTCCACCACTTCCCTTTGCTCTTTTTTTTATAGGCTAATCAAGATCGCAGTAAAGACGATTTGAGAACAAAAGTATAACCCAATATACAAAGAATATACACTACTTGGAGGACCTTACTTCTTATAAGCCCTTTGGCTCTCTATAGAGCTTAATCTTAGACATGATTACCAATGACAAATCCTTTCCTTCCAAAGTTTTGGGCCTTAGTGCTCTCTATGGCAGAATGTGAAGTATGATACCTTCTTTCTCCGTTTCTTGAATCCCCTTTAATAGCCTCCTCGTATTTTAGATTAAGCCTATATATTTTCCCTCAAAAGTCCATGCTTTTTGAGTGGTTGGAACAGTATGCATGCCCAATTTATGAGATATTCCTTCGAGATCCTTTTAGCTCAGTGTAAATACGTCTTTGAAAGTGTGTAAAGAGGAAATGACCTCTCTCACACAACCATGATGCCACTAGAATGCTCTTGAGGCGATCAAAATTTCGGAGGTTAACTTTTCTCGCCAACTCAAGTTTACCAAGTCCTAGTCAGAATGACCTTCTTCCAATGAAGTTGATTGCTTGAGGAGTTCTTTTGCGAATGTTGGAGTGCCATCTATGTATACCCCCTTCTCTTCCTTTGTAGCCACCCAAGAGGATCTCTTCTAGGTGAAAAACAAAATCTAGGTGATTCGGTTCCTAATTTCTCTCGTTCTCAAATTTGAAGACGGCTTCTTTCCTCCTCAGTGATCCTTCCTAGGTTATATGAGCATCATGGATTCTACAATTGTCTCTTCTTCATTATTCATCTTTCTATTTGTGGTCAGCCTGCAAAACAAGGACATGTTTGTACCTCCACCATCCATTTCAAGTGGTCTTCAACCTTAGAGTCTATCGTGGACTCTACTTCCTTGGTGAATATGGTGGCACCAATCCTCTTTTGTACCACCATCGGATAAGTAATCCTCTTAAACGTTGAACCCTACACAAGTAACTTTGGATGATGGCCCAAGTGAATTGTGTACCCTGGGGTGATGGTCCAAGTGGGTGATCTACCCTTGGGTGGTCTTCCATTGGATGGTGGTCCAAGTGGGTGGCCTACTCTTTGGTGGTAGCCCAGGTGGATGGTCTATTCTTGGGGTGATTGCTCAAAAGGGTGGGCACCTAGTTGGTGGTCATTCAAATGACCTTTCAGATAAGCATCTCCATGAATAAATGCATCGGACCACCTGCAAAAACTAGGAGCCTAAAGGCAATCCTAGAAGTGGAAGAGATAGTATCATTACATGAGTGCAAATGAACCACCACCTTTTCTTGGCAACTCCTCCTTAACTAAGGTTCAGAAAAAAATCTCCACCAACCCCATGATGACCACTCATATGCTCTCACATAGGTGGTGTATGAGAAATGGCAGGCAATGCATCAGACATGAAGATGGGCCATGCACAGCCACATAAGGCATGTGCTATGTGCAGAATCACAAGCTAAGGTAGACATCTCTGCCAAAGAACTCTCTACCACAAATGGAGATATTCATGGATACTTAAGGAGTACGTTCCCTACTCTTGGGACCTAGTAGGAGATACACAGTGAGAGAGTGACATACGCACCTACATACATTTACCGGCAGATAAATGGAGACTATTGTAAACACCCATGCACCTCCAACTTGAGTGATGTTCCTGCAACAAACTGCTGGGGAGACTTTGCACCTCTGAAGTTGAGCCTCAGAGTGAAAGATAATAGTAGAAGAAACCAACGGAGAAAGGTCTGTGGAAGTTGGCCAATCTCTGCTAGGACTCGGGAGTTGTAGGCTTACCACAGTGCTGCAGAAGTGGTAACAACTTTATAATTTCTTCATTCAAATTTATATCATATACCTACAAAAGAGATTCAACCATTGTATTTTCGTTGAGTTGTGTGGAGAAGTGTTTTTTGTGTACGATGGGTGATGGAAGATATAGAAATCTCACACATGGTGGGCAAAGCGATCCTAGGAAATTTAGAAACTGAGGATTCAACTGTACTACTGAGTATTTCTTTGGAAAACAATCACTAAAGGGCTGAGAACTGGTGCTTTTCTCACATGCCACTCAACGCTTTTCTTCCCTTGTCCTCAATGCAGAGGACACCAAGAACACCTTCAATACCTCTTTTGGAAATGCTATTATGCGAAGCTATCGTGGGAAGATTTGAGATTCCCATTGCAGATACTACTCCCAAAATTTTCCCCATCCGAATTCACGTTCGAGCTTTACTCAATGATGGACTCCGCAGTCAGCTGGATTTCTCATCAGCTGCATTTCTAGATAGTTTGATTCATCTAGCAATCCTTCAATACATTAATATTCAAGACAAGAACCTTTCCCCACGATTGTATTCAGTTAATACCTCAGAGACTGCCTCATTGCCTCTTTCAAATAGAAAGAATCACTCCGCTCCACCATACTGCTGATCATTCACACATTCTTCTAGTGGTGTAAATATTCTATGTGTGGGTCCCTTGTACATTTTCAAACATCAATAGAGAAAAAGAAAAAACAAACAAACAAAAAAGAGAAAACAAAGATTAAAAGTATATTTTTTAATGTGGAAAACACAAAATTAATACTAAAAATAAAGAAAATAGTAAACTCTTAATTATGAAGGTAACAGGCCTCATCATGAGCTCTCTCTAAAACCTGCTCTGCATCTGCTCACCTCAGTTGACACTCGTAAAGAGGCTATCGTGCATCATACAGAGCGTCAACACATAGAGTCTGATGATGAGTCTGTTCAAGAGTTCGAAAATCCTATTCATGTGCTGGAAAGTCTTTCCAAACGTTTGGTGAAAATATTTTGTGATATAATAAAGCTATCATGCATCATATACAGAGTCAACACATAGTGAACACTAATAGTCTAGAATGCTTTGATATTTTTGGAATTAGCTAAAGACTTGTTTCAACTGTCTTAAGTGATTTACAGAACTATTTAGAAACTTAGGTGGTGCATTGCACTTAACTGACGTGTATCTATCACTTAAAGCATTGAATGCGTTGATTTGTTTAAGTACAATAATGCATAACACAAACTCATGGTCAGGAGAAGGAAGCATCCTTTGTCTTGGATATTTCAGGGATGAAAAATTAACATTATCTATGAGATCTTCTTTACTTAAACATTCAGATATTCTTGGTATGATTACCGCATGTTCGCAGAAGCAAAAAATTTCTTCTGTTGGAGCAGGACTATGATCTGTAAAGGGCATCCATTCCACTGGAATAATAAAAAATAAGGCCGGCCATTAAAGATCTGAACTTATGTGCTTGAAATTTTACGTAAGAAAATGCATGGTCAAAAATTTTTATGCACCTCAGCTGAATCGAGTACATGTAAAAATATTCAAATTTCAAAAAGAGGTTCTGTGACACAGTATGAGAACGGCAACAGGACTCTAAGGCTCTTGTTATGTTTCCTGTATGCTAGTATTAGCCACTATCAAAAACACATCTAATCCACTTTTCAGTAAGCAGATTCTCAAGATATGTGCCATGTGTGCCATCTGATTATACAAGCAAAATATGTGCTCAGTGCCCATGCCATGACCCTCATATGATCTGTATACACAACTCAAGTCTAACATAAATTCTTCACAGAACTGCTCAAACTTTGTAGAACTTATTTAAAACAAATCAGACTATTCTATAAAACATAACAAAAAAGACATCACAGGATAAAATCACCATATTATACAGAGCACAACATAATAGATTGCAGGAATCCAAGAGAGGACTAAAGAACTAAAGCAACAGATTACTTATACATACGCACACAATAGACCACGAAATACATAGATGCATAGCAGATATGCAGCCAGAATGCCTCCATACCATACTAGAAGCCCATCACAGAAGCGGAAAATAAATTCACTCATGAAACTACCAGCTCCAGAATAATCAGCAAAATATGAACCAATGACAGCATACCAAATGCTTACTCAAAAAGACACATCATGCCTCTCATTTCGTCTCCCTTTTTCAATATGGAAATATTCTTCCCTTGATAAAAATTTGAAATAACAAGCAATCATAACACCATCAACAAGTAGTGAGAGTATGTAACTGCCTAAGTGAAATGTACTCATATATAAGTGGCACATGCTTGTACTAATACAGAGCATATGAAAAGCTAAGAAAAATATAATTAAGATACTTGAAATGTGTGCAATCATGACTACCATTTCCACCAAGTTTGGCTGGATCATAAGTTCTCTCTGCACACCTGCCATGAAATACCAAGTTTTCAGCAAACCATAGATCAACTAACATTGAAACAAATTATGCCAACTCTCAGCACACAAAAAATGACATAATCCTCTGGATTAGACAGAAGAATGCAAATAAATGCACTCCTTACATCACCAAATTTCTGTTTCCATGCAAAGGAGAATCAACCATTGACTTTTTTGACTACGTAATCATCTCTCCATTCCAAAAAAAACAGTACACACAGATCATAAGAGGGACACAGTCTATGTTCCATGATGTTAAGGACACCCTTTCTCTCAGACTGTTTTCTTTGCTAGAGTAGACTGTTTTTCCAATTCAGGACACCCTTTCTCTCAGACTGTTTCCCTTGCTAGAGTAGGCATTCTATTGGCAGCAGGTGCACTTCATATGCAATACCATGAAATGTTTAATAGCCCATGAGCTGGCAAAACGAATTTCTTTGTGGGCCACCCCAGTACAACACAATAAATGGGCCATTTAGCCACATGGACGGGCCACATTGGGCAAGCCAAACCCATTGGAACATCAAACCAAAACACCTCCTCAGACACTCCATTTGGTAACTTTTCAATGAAATATCTGAGATAGCATGTGAACAATGGACTAGAAGGTATCTATTAAAACACCTGAACAAAGGAGGAGGTGGGAAGAACAGAAAGGGGAACAGAGAAAAGAAAGGAGAGGACCACAGTTCCATGTGACAGAAGATATAAGGGGAATTTTGTGGCTCTTTGTACTCTCTCCTTCTTGTTATTTATGACTATTTTAATTGACATGCTTCCTAAACACATCTACCTATTATATTCCTTTAAGGTACTCTCTTAAGCATGAGTATCTGATCTGGTATGCTTCGTCAATGTAAACTGTTTGGAGTTCATGCATTTCTACCATTGACCATTGACAGAAGACCTTTATTTTTATCAAGTGTCGGCAGAGGGTATCAAGTGCATACAAGCACCAAGAACATCCACACACTTGAGCACCCAAAAAAAACACAGACACACCCCTATAGATACTCATTTTTCCGTACCCAATTGGAACCCTCTCCCAGTTCAGAGGAAAACTCCATCAACTTCGGCTTAGCTGACCATCTCTCACATTCGACCAAGTGTGAAAGACGACAAATGAGCAGGACTAGCCAAACTGGCCACGTTGCCCAAACAAGAGGAAAAGTGGGGAGCTAAATCACATGCTCAACCCGGATCAAAGTGCAGGACGAAGACCAAGACTATGACAATACTTGCTGTCAGGCTTAATAGAGCTCCCTTAGCCAAACCAAAACCCCAATGAAAAGATATCAAAAAGGAATGGGTCTGAATATGCTAAAACAGTTTTCCGTCCCCCATTATCCTTGAATGCTCTTGCTACACCTTTGGAAAGAGTTTGGTGATCATCCCCCCACTACTACCTTCCCCTTGTCATCTTTGAACTCTACCTCTGATAAAAGTGCCTTCCCAACAAAAGCCATGCTAGATGACCTTACAATGCTACTTTCATGCATCAATATTACATTTCCAAAATTCAAGGGAGGAACCAGCAAAGACACAGATGACCATGTGCGGAGCTCTCCCTCCCTCCCTTCCCCCCCCCCCCCCCTCGCTCACTCGCTCGCTCCCTCCCTCCCTCCCTCCCTCCCTCCCCCTCCCCCTCCCCCTCCCCCTCTCCCCCCCCCCCCCCTCCCTCCCTCCCTCCCTCCCTCCCTCCCTCCCTCCCTCTCTACATAATCTCGTTATCTATAACGGGATGGCTCAGTGGCCTATCTCAGGAGGATTGACATGCATACCACACTCAGTCACAGATGGCGGGGAAAGTACAGTGGATTACATCATGGGATCCAGAGAGGCCATCCACCTACTTACCTCATTCACCATCCCACCCATACCCATTGGGGCCGATCACACATACCTCGCGCTCTCCCTCAAGGGAGACACCCCTATACGCACACCCGTAGCACGCAACCCACACACCACCATCCACTTCACACACGAGCTAGCTCACATATATGCGGCTCAAGTCGAGAAGGGTCTTCTCTTGCTTCATCCTGACACTCCACTGTCCCTACTCACCTCACAGATAGCATCAGTTATTCAGACATCAGCCATCAGCTCCTTCCCACACACCATCCATTCTGGTCACGCACCTCCTCCCGGGACTTTGCTCCAACATCGCTGGTATGATGAGGAATGCAGAGACTTTACCGCAGACTACGAGCTCAGCGAGCATTGGGAGAGATCACAGAGAGAGAGGCCAAGGGACGGATGAAGACTCACACGTCGAAAGAGGCGAGCCTTTGAGGAGGCAAAGGAGCTTGAGCTATATCATCTCTTTATGAGTATGGACACTGCTGCAGCATGGCGTACCCTACGAGAGCCTCGCCCGACCACACCTATTGGGGACCTACACACATGGCATGATTATGCTGAGAGATTATATGAGGTACCTGGGCAACCTCCCATTCCCCAACCACTTGAGCCTCGCCCTATTAGTTCTTCTCTCTTCACAGCAAAGATGGCTGAGAGGGCCATAGGACGACTGCGACATGGACGTTCGACAGACCACACGGGATTGAAGAGCGAGCATCTCATATATGTAGCCTCCACAATAGCCCCGTTGATTGCACATGTCTTCAACCGGGCTATAGGGGAGGGCTTCCCAGAGGAGTGGACTAGGCACACCATTGTGCCTATCCACAAGTCTGGTGACACCCTGGACCCAGGGAACTACAAGACCATCATGATTGGCCACACCATGGCCAAACTATACGGTGCCATACTTGAGCCAGGGCTCAGCTCATATGCAGAGACTGAGGGGCTACGAGCACGAGGCCAGGCAGGTTTTCGACGAGCTTTCTCTACTATTGATCACATCTTCATTTTGTGTTGCCTCATTGATGGGCAAGGGTGCGGAAGAAGAGACTATATTGCTGCTTTGTGGACTTCCGCAAAGCTTTTGATAGAGTACCATGAGAGAGGCTCTTCCAACGCCTCCAAAGCTTGGGAGTACCATCAGGGATGATTTGGGCTATCTATGCACTCTATGAGCAGGTGACTGGGAGGGTACAGTGTCCAGAGGTATGTTTGAGGCCATTGCTAGCACCATCGGTGTTAAGCAAGGCTGCCCCCTCTCTCCAACTTTATTTGGTCTCTACATCGACGAGATTGAGGACTACATTTTCCGAGCTAGACGAGAGGGTGCAGACCTCGCAGGTACACATGTCCACATTTTATTATATGCCGATGACATTGTCTTGATTTCAGAGTCACCCGAGGGATTAAAGCACCACCTGGATGCCCTGGATGAGTTTGTACACAGAGGGGCCTCACAATAAACCTTGGAAAGACCAAGGTCATGATCTTCCACACCTCCCCCATGGTACGTATGATCTCGCGATTATTTCGCGGGAAACAGTCGGTACCACACGACATCATCAGGGCAGAGCTAGCTGCACCACCCATGGTAGTAGATGCACTATTCCAGACTATCTGCTTTATTCAGAGGACCAGGGAGCTCCCTACAGACAGACTGACACACAGAGCTTTTGAGGCATCTATACAGATATCAGAGTCGGGATATGAGAGCGCTTGGTACACTCATGTTAGAGTCTGGTTTGATAGTCATGGACTTGATATGGACAGATTGCCGCCTTTTCAGTATGACCCTGACTCACCTCACATCCACCTCTCTCGTCGTGAGAGGAATGTTGTGCTGAGACAGGATCTCTGGCAACTCTACATTAGTCAGACATGGCACACACCACACATGGGATCGAGACTATCGCACTACCGAGACCATTTCTTAGACATACTAGCGGACGGTTTCATCCAGCGACCACTCTACATGGATACTTACATGCCTCATAGCTCGAGGGTAGCGATTGGTCAGTTGAGAGTCTCATCACACCGACTAGAGATTGAGACTGGCAGAGCCGCAGACATTCCCAGAGAGGAGCAGATATGCAGGGTATGCAGAGTAAAGATGGAGGATGAGGAGCACTTTGTATGCAGATGTAGTGCATATGATGGCATCACAGGCAAATACGAGACTCTGTTTACAGGGCAGCCCACCCTCCGAAAGATCATGGACTCTAGAGACCAGAGACAGCTCGGGCGATTCTTACTAGAGATACAGAGTCACAGAGATTCCATACTCCAGCCTACTGTAGCAGCCCATAAAGGGGGGAGACAAAGTCAGCTCACTAACTTCTTTATTCCACGACCTGCTGCAGCCCTCCCCCCCTCAACCCACACAGCGAGAGGGGCGACTCTTCAGCGGGCTCAGACTTCTCGAGCTAGGAGACGACCCCGTGCTATAGGATATCATGTCCCGAGACTTCACCAACACCAGATTGCGGAGATCTAGGCTCGTGACCATCGCGCCATGGAGGAGAGACCATCCCAGATGATGGCTGATCCTGCTACAGCCATTAGGGTGGCCCTGACTCCACCTCCACCTATGTATCACATCTTACACCCGCCCACTAGCACAGGATGGAGCTAGCAGATGCATTCTCATGCTTGTTGTACTACCCTTTTGCATATAGACTATCATAAGTCGCACTCCATACACCCCCCCCACTTTCATGGGTATCTCCACATGCATATAATACGGAGATCTATATCAGCTTGACCAGTTCTTTTTTTTTTTTTTCAGCACTTTTACCTTTATCTTTTCTGATGGACAGAAGATACACCCACGTACATCGTTTTGTCTCACAAGCCGAGTTCGGCCTCCTAATAGACGTAAAAACTCTCTCTCTCTCTCTCTCTCTCTCTCTCTCTCTCTCTCTCTCTCTCTCTCTCTCTCTCTCTCTCTCTCTCTCTCTCTCTCTCTCTCTCTCTCTCTCTCTCTCTCTCTCTCTCTCTCTCTCTCTCTCTCTCTCTCTCTCTCTCTCTCTCTCTCTCTCTCTCTCTCTCTCTCTCTCTCTCTCTCTCTCTCTCTCTCTCTCTCTCTCTCTCTCTCTCTCTCTCTCTCTCTCTCTCTCTCTCTCTCTCCCCCCCCTCCTCCCACTCCCTCCCACTCCCTCCCTCCCTCTTTCCCTCCCTCTTTCCCTCCCTCCCTCCCTCCCTCCCTCCCTCCCTCTTTCCCTCCCTCCCTCCCTCCCTCTTTCCCTCCCTCTCTCTCTCTCTCTCTCTCTCTCTCTCTCTCTCTCTCTCTCTCTCTCTCTCTCTCTCTCTCTCTCTCTCTCTCTCTCTCTCTCTCTCTCTCTCTCTCTCTCTCTCTCTCTCTCTCTCTCTCTCTCTCTCTCTCTCTCTCTCTCTCTCTCTCTCTCTCTCTCTCTCTCTCTCTCTCTCTCTCTCTCTCTCTCTCTCTCTCTCTCTCTCTCTCTCTCTCTCTCTCTCTCTCTCTCTCTCTCTCTCTCTCTCTCTGCCTGCTTCCATCTCCAATGCCTCTTCTTTTTCCTGCAATCAAGCAATCATCTCTCTCTCTCTCTCTCTCTCTCTCTCTCTCTCTCTCTCTCTCTCTCTCTCTCTCTCTCTCTCTCTCTCTCTCTCTCTCTCTCTCTCTCTCTCTCTCTCTCTCTCTCTCTCTCTCTCTCTCTCTCTCTCTCTCTCTCTCTCTCTCTCTCTCTCTCTCTCTCTCTCTCTCTCTCTCTCTCTCTCTCTCTCTGCCCGCCACTGTTTCTGCCCCCCACTGTCGAAACCCTAGATCTCTGCTCTGCCCGTCACTGTCGAAGCCTTCCGTAGGGTTCCCTGCCCGCCACCACTGCCCGATTAGAGTCGCGTGCCTGCCATGCCCGATTAGGGTTTGCTGTCCGCTATGCTGGATCTCTGCTCAGATCTGCGGGGTATGACATGGTCCTTTCTCAAACCCTAAAAGTACTAACTCCATACTGCTTGGAACCCTACACATAGTCCTTCCCTCACTCCATGTGACTCTAAAGCCTAACCCCAAGCGGCAACCAACACTAACCCTAAGCGCAAACAAACCCTAACCCTAAAAAGAAAAAAGTAAAACCCAACCCAAATGCCTAATCTAATCTAATCCATCTCTCTCTCTCTCTCTCTCTCTCTCTCTCTCTCTCTCTCTCTCTCTCTCTCTCTCTCTCTCTCTCTCTCTCTCTCTCTCTCTCTCTCTCTCTCTCTCTCTCTCTCTCTCTCTCTCTCTCTCTCTCTCTCTACTCGAGCCCTAATCCTAAACCTTGAAATGGCTCCCATGGACCGGAAGGAAGTGGACGACCTTATCGCTAAAGCTCTCAAAGAGGCCAAAAAGGAAGCAAACCACAACCTCAATATGGAGATACGAAAGATGATGGAAAAGTTCAAAGGACTCGAAGAACAAGTAATGAATAAAGTCAAAGGACAGGAAGAACAAGTGAAGACTCTCACAGAAGAAAGAGACCATTGGAGGACAGCTTATGAGCACATGAAAGAAGAGGGGGAGATCTCCAACGTGGAGATACTCAAGGAAGAAATAAAGAAGGAAATCAAAACGGAGGTAGAATCTACTCGAGAGTCATGGGTGGAAGTAGTACACAAAAGGGTTAAGAAGGAAGTTAGGGAAGACGTGCAGAAAGAAGAGCTCACACGAGTCTAGGATACACTTGAGGAGGAGAGGCTTAGACACACTCGAAGACTTCACATTCGGATTACAGGCCTACCCGAAGGGGTATCACCGGAGGAAGACGCAAGTGACATTTGCCATCGACTTGGATACGAGAGCATGCCTTACACAGACGCATGGAGGGTTGGGAGGGATACATCACGTTTGCGAGCACTCATCCTCAAGATGAGTTCAGAGGAGGCACGGACCACCTTTTTTAGACGTCGATCGGTACTACATGGACTACCCGGCGGCACCCTCTACATGGACGAGGACCTCACGCGTATGCAGGTGGCACACCGACGCACTTGAATGCCACAGATACTCCAGGCACGTCGGGAGGGGAGGAAGGCCTTTTACCGTGATGGTAAGGTCTTCATAGATGGACGCCCTATCAAATAGGGCCATGCGGCCTATGAGACATCACTACACCACGAGACACCACTCAGAGGAGAAGTGTGGAACTGCAACGGGGCACTCTGGACGCGACGAGACAGAGTCGAGGAGATCCTCGCATCACATGACTTTGCATGCATCACAGAGACACACAAGAGCCCAGAGAGAGGTCTACCACGCATTGCAGGTTTTCATTGGGAATTTGCATTCACGACTACGACGAGACAGAGTACAGCGCGAGGATCGGGAGGAGTGGCCATCGTATTTCGACAGGAGATACAGAGTCGGATCCATATTATAGGTAGAGATGAGGAGGCACGATACATGTGGGTTCGCATAGAGATAGCACAGGGGAGCTCCATTTACATTGCTATATGCTACTTCCCACCAGGCGGATCTCGATCCGCAGGACAGGATCTAGGGGGACCGATCCGAGATAGAGACTCACCATACACAGCCCTTTCAGATGAGATACTACATTACAGCACACTTGGTGAAGTCTTCCTTATGGGGGACTTCAATGGCCGCACTCAGTCACATCAGTGCGAGGCATATGACATGGATCACCCGCATCTCACGAGGGCTTGAGACCCGGTTGAGATTAGCACCAGCAGAGTATCGGCAGATACAGGTCAGGACACCACCGGCTATGGCAGACATCTACTCGAGCTAGGCAGTCGACATCATCTCGTTATATATAACGGGATGAATCGGTGGCCAGGTTCAGGCGGATTTACTTGCTTCCCTCACGGGGGAGGTGAGAGCATAGTCGACTACATTTTGGGTACTACCTCTGGAGCTTCACTCATCCCTTCACTTAGTATTGGACGACGCCCACTCGGTGCTGACCACACATTTATTACATTCACACTCTCATCTCCGATTCCATTAGACCCTCCCTCACCCACTGAGATACATACCACGATACACTTCACACACGAGCTCTTGCACGTTTATGCACACCATTTACACACCCGCCTACTCTCCCTCAATCCATTCTCACCTTTGGACACACTTACATCACAATGTCACATATCACCTCCATCCTACAGGACTCAGCTCTCCGCACCTTCCCACACCGCCTACATATGCACCCTCCACGCACAGGATCCATGCCCCAGAACCGTTGGTATGATGCAAACTGTCGTGAGCTGCGGAAGCACCTACGGATTTTGGAGCATAGAGGAGATATTACACACACACAGGCGCAGCGTCGCATGCAGAGCCGTACTCGCCGCAAACGGCGAGTTTGGGAGGAGAGACAGTATTGGGATATTTACCATTTGCTCATGAGTCAAGACAGTGTAGTGGCATCGCGACCTCCCATTCCCAGACCGCAGAGCCCACGTCCTACTACCTCTGACTTCTTCACACCCACTATGGTGGGACGCGCTATTGCCCGGCTGCAGCATGGCAGGGCCCATGATCATTTCGGTTTACAGGGAGAGCACCTCATCTATGGAGGCACGACTCTCGCACCGCTCATTGCCCATCTCTTCAACCGTGCATTGGTTGAAGGGTTCCCAGACTCATGGATTGAGCACACCATAGTGCCCATTCATAAGTCAGGTGATACTATGGATCCAGCTACATACCGGACGATCATGATTGGCCCTATATTGGCCAAGTTATATGGGGCGGTACTAGAGACAGAGTTGAGTACTCTCGCTAAGAGGAAGGGCATCAGGGCTCTAGGACAAGCAGGTTTCAGACGAGATTACTCTACCATTGACCACAACTTCACTCTCAGATGCCTGATCGACCAGGCAAGGGTGAGGAAGAGGAGATTATATTGTTGCTTTGTGGACTTCCGCAAAGCATTTGACACTCTTCTCGGGGATCGACTTTTCAGACGACTACTTGACATCGGAGCTCCGGAGGAGATGATATGGGGGATCTACGGCTTATACGAGAGAGTATCTGGTAGAGTCAGATGTCCAGGGGGCTTATCTGATCCACTTGCTAGCACTATCGGGGTGAAGCAAGGATGCCCTCTCTCACCCACCCTCTTTGGTCTCTACATTGATGAGATAGTGGACTTCATACAGCAGCAGGGGGGAGATGGCATTGAGGTACACGGGTCCACTGTCCATATTCTTTTATACGCTGATGATATTGTATTGGTGTCAGAGTCTGCAGAAGATCTACAGCATCATCTACACAGCCTAGATGACTTTTGCAGACACAGAGGGTTATCTGTGAACCTTGGTAAAACCAAGGTCTTGATCTTTCATACATCAGCACAGGTACGCAGACATAGTTTGTTCACAGCAGAAGGTGGACCGATCGAGCTCGTCGGATCATATGTTTACTTGGGGGTGACATTTACAGCAGCATCAGGGGTCTTCTCTATGGCTCAGGCAGCCCGTGACCGCATCACACGTGGGTACGCAGCACTAGCTTTGATGGAGAGACAGTGCCACAAGGCATATTTTCAGGAGCCCCGCACAAAGGGGTGGCTCTTGACACTTTGGTTACGCCAGCGCTCATGTATGGGGAAGCCATATGGGGACCACGATTAGCTACATCAGTATGGACAGCATTAGAAGGCCAAAGATCCTCATGATTGCCAGACTTATCCGCAGCAAGCCTTCAGTACCACATGATATCATTAGAGCGGAGCTCGCTGCACCACCGATGCTAGTTGAGGCACTATTCCAGACAGTATGCCTATTACACAGACTTCGGAGCATGGATATAGAGCGCATTGCTTATCGTGCTTTCGAGGCATCACGTGATATGGCATTAGCAGGCGACACCTCCTCATGGTATGCTCAGACACGAGACTGGCTTTCCCACCATGGCTTTGACATAGACAGGCTACCACCACTACAGTACGACTCTCATGCACCCATCTACTCGCTCTCTCATCAAGAGAGGAATAGGATCATTCGTCAGGAGATATGGCATACATACATACAGAGGACATGGGTGAGCCCTAGGGGTACATTGCCACCAAAAATGCTCCACTACCGCGAGCATTTTCTACATATATCGGGCACGGGCTTCATCGAGATTCCGAGATATATGCAGACCTACCTTCCCCACCACCTTCGAGTCGTCATTGGGCAGCTTCGAGTTTCATCACATCAGCTCGAGATTGAGAGGGGTCGGTCCAGGGGAGTCCCCCGTGAGGAGAGGTGGTGCCCAGTATGCCAGACAGAGGTAGAGAGTGAGGAGCATTTTGTTATGAGATGTCCAGCATACTTAGACCTACGAGCACAGTTCCAAATCGAGGAGTCATTCCAGCTATGCATGACTATGGGAGACCAGAGACGCTTGGGACGCTTTCTCACAGCAGCATACGAGAGGCGAGAGCGATCACTACAGCCCATACATCAGCCACGGGTGAGTACCCAGCAGACCATTATGCAGTTCTTTCAGCGAGTTGAGCTACATCAGAGAGGTCCATCTATAGGGCTCACGCTACACCAGGCAGCAGCACAGAGAGCACGGCACCGACCACGCATGGGCGGATATCGTCGACCACGACTATATCAGGAGGATATCTCACGCATCAGGATTGCCTACGACCACATGATGGAGCATAGGCGTACCACCACCCCCTGGGTTGTCTTCCTTCAAGAGGCACTCAGACCACCACCGATGTACCACATACTACACCCACCTCAACCCATCACCAGTAGCTAGGGCGTTTTACTCACATTTTGGATCCCCCCATGTATTAGGTGGCCACTATCTACAGAGTCAGAGCCACGTCTCCCAAGCCTTTTACAGCCCTATATAGCTTTGTGTAGCGATATACTTTTTATTTCATTTTATCTTCTACACAGGGTTACTACACTTGTACATGGTTCTTGTCTTATAGGCCAAGTTTGGCCTCCAGAAGACGTTAATATAACTTTCTTTCTTTCTTCTTTCTTTCTCTCTCTCTCTCTACCACATTAACCCTAACCCGAGCCCTAATCCTAAACCTTGAAATGGCTCCCATGGACCGGAAGGAAGTGGGCGACCTTATCGCTAAAGCTCTCAAAGAGGCCAAAAAGGAAGAAGACCCCAACCTCAATATGGAGATACGAAAGATGATGGAAAAGTTCAAAGGACTCGAAGAACAAGTAATGAATAAAGTCAAAGGATTGGAAGAACAAGTGAAGGCTCTCACAGAAGAAAGAGACCATTGGAGGACAGCCTATGAGCACATGAAAGAAGAGGGGGAGATCTCCAACGTGGAGATACTCAAGGAGGAAATAAAGAAGGAAATCAAAACGGAGGTAGAATCTACTCGAGAGTCATGGGTGGAAGTAGTACACAAAAGGCTTAAGAAGGAAGTTAGGGAAGACGTGCAGAAAGAAGAGCTCACACGAGTCTAGGATACACTTGAGGAGGAGAGGCTTCGACACACTCGAAGACTTCACATTCGGATTACAGGCCTACCCGAAGGGGTATCACCGGAGGCAGACGCCACTGACATTTGCCATCGACTTGGATACAAGAGCATGCCTTACACGGATGCATGGAGGGTTGGGAGGGATACATCACGTTTTCGAGCACTCATCCTCAAGATGAGTTCGGAGGAGGCACGGACCGCCTATTTTAGACGTTGATCGGTACTACGTGGACTACCTGGCGGCACCCTCTACATGGACGAGGACCTCACGCATATGTAGGTGGAACACCGACGCGCTTGCATGCCACAGATACTCCAGGCACGTCGAGAGGGGAGGAAGGCCTTTTACCGTGATGGTAAGGTCTTCATAGATGGACGCCCTATCAAATAGGGCCATGCCGCCTATGAGACATCACTACACCAGGAGACACAACTCAGAGGAGCAGTGTGGAAATCTAACGGAGCACTCTGGACGCGACCAGACAGAGTCGAGGAGATCCTCGCATCACATGACTTTGTGTGCATCACAGAGACACACGAGAGCCCAGAGAGAGGTCTACCACGCATTGCAAGTTTTCATTGGGAATCTGCATTCAGGACTACGACGAGACAGAGTACAGCGCGAGGATCGAGAGGAGTGGCCATCGTATTTCGACAGGAGATACAGAGCCGGGTCCATATTATAGGTAGAGATGAGGAGGCACGATACATGTGGGTTCGCATAGAGATAGCACAGGGGAGCTCGATTTACATTGCTATATGCTACTTCCCACCAGGCGGATCTCGATACGCAGGACAGGATCTAGGGGGACCGATCCGAGATAGAGACTCACCATACACAGCGCTTTCAGATGAGATACTACATTACAGCACACTTGGTGAAGTCTTCCTTATGGGGGACTTCAATGACCGCACTCAGTCACATCAGTGCGAGGCATATGACATGGATCACCCACATCTCATGAGGGTCAGAGACCCGGTTGAGATTAGCACCAGCAAAGTATCCGCAGATACGGGTCAGGACACCACCGGCAATGGAAGACATCTACTCGAGCTAGGCAGTCGACATCATCTCGTTATATATAACGGGATGAATCGGTGGCTAGGTTCAGGCGGATTTACTTGCTTCCCTCACGGGGGAGGTGAGAGCACAGCCGACTACATTTTGGGTACTACCTCTGGAGCTTTACTCATCCCTTCACTTAGTATTGGACGACGCCCACTCGGTGCTGACCACACATTTATTACATTCACACTCTCATCTCCGATTCCATTAGACCCTCCCTCACCACTGAGATACATACCACGATACACTTCACACACGAGCTCTCACACGTTTATGCACACCACTTACACACCCGCCTATTCTCCCTCGATCCATTCTCACCTTTGGACACACTTACATCACATATCACCTCCATCCTACAGGACTAAGCTCTCCGCAGCTTCCCACACCGCACACATATGCACCCTCCACGCACAGAATCCATGCCCCAGAACCGTTGGTATGATGCATACGGTCGTGAGCTGCGGAAGCACCTACGGATTTTAGAGCATAGAGGAGATATTACACACACACAGGCACAGCGTCACATGCAGATCCTTACTCGCCGCAAATGGCGAGATTGGGAGGAGAGACAGTATTGGGATATTTACCATTTGCTCATGAGTCGAGACAGTGTAGTGGCATGGCGACATTTGAGAGAGAGGAGACAGAAGATGCCTATCCGAGACCCAAGCACTTGGCATAGCTATGCACAGAGCCTATACCAGATCCCAGACCAGCCTCCCATTCCCAGACCGCAGAGCCCACGTCCTACTACCTCTGACTTCTTCACACCCACTATGGTGGGACGCGCTATTGCCCGGCTGCAGCATGGCAGGGCCCATGATCATTTTGGTTTACAGGAAGAGCACCTCATCTATGGAGGCACGACTCTCGCACCGCTCATTGCCCATCTCTTCAACCGTGCATTGGTTGAAGGGTTCCAAGACTCATGGATATAGCACACTATAGTGCCCATTCATAAGTTAGGTGATACTATGGATCCAGCTACATACCGGAGGATCATGATTGGCCCTATATTGGCCAAGTTATATGGGGCAGTACTAGAGACAGAGTTGAGTACTATCGCTCAGAGGAAGGGCATCAGGGCTCGAGGACAGGCAGGTTTGAGACGAGATTACTCTACCATTGACCACATCTTCACTCTGAGATGCCTGATCGACCAGGCGAGGGTGAGGAAGAGGAGATTATATTGTTGCTTTGTGGACTTCCGCAAAGCATTTGACACTGTTCCCATGGATCGACTCTTCAGACGACTACTTGACATCGGAGCTCCGGAGGAGATGATATGGGGGATCTACGCCTTGTACGAGAGAGTATCTGGAAGAGTCAGATGTCAAGGGGGCTTATCTGATCCACTTGCTAGCACTATCGGGGTGAAGCAAGGATGCCCTCTCTCACCCACCCTCTTTGGTCTCTACATTGATGAGATAGTGGACTTCATACAGCAGCAGGGGGAAGATGGCATTGAGGTACACGGGTCCACTGTCCATATTCTTTTATACGCTGATGATATTGTATTGGTTTCAGAGTCTGCAGAAGGTCTACAGCATCATCTACACGGCCTAGATGACTTTTGCAGACACAGAGGGTTATCTGTGAACCTTGGTAAAACCAAGGTCTTGATCTTTCATACATAAGCACATGTACGCAGACATAGTTTGTTCACAGAAGCAGGTGGACTGATCGAGCTGGTCGGATCATATGTTTACTTGGGGGTGACATTTACAGCAGCATCAGGGGTCTTCTCTATCGCTCAGGCAGCCCGTGACCGCATCACATGTGGGTACGCAGCACTAGCTTTGATGGAGAGACAGTGCCACTAGGCATATTTTCAGGAGCCCCGCACAAAGGGGTGGCTCTTTGACACTTTGGTTACGCCAGCGCTCATGTATGGGGCAGCCATATGGGGACTAGGATTAGCTACATCAGTATGGACAGCATTAGAGAGGCCACAGATCCTCATGATTGCCAGACTTATCCGCAGCAAGCCTTCAGAACCACATGATATCATTAGAGCGGAGCTCGCTGCACCACTGATGCTAGTTGAGGCACTATTCCAGAGAGTATGCCTATTACACAGACTTCGGAGCATGGATACAGAGCGCATTGCTTATCGTGCTTTCGAGGCATCACGTGATATGGCATTAGCAGGCGACACCTCCTCATGGTATGCACAGACACGAGACTGGCTTGCCCACCATGGCTTTGACATAGACAGGCTACCACCACTACAGTACGACTCTCATGCACCCACCTACTCTCTCTCTCATCAAGAGAGGAATAGGATCATTCGTCAAGAGATATGGCATACATACATACAGAGGACATGGGTGAGCCCTAGGGGTACACCGAAAATGCTCTACTATCGCGAGCATTTTCTACATATATCGGGCACGGGCTTCATCGAGATCCTGAGATACATGCAGACCTACCTTCCCCACCACCTACGAGTCGTCATTGGGAAGCTCCGGGTTTCATCACATCAGCTCGAGATTGAGAGGGGTCGGTCGAGGGGAGCCCCCGTGAGGAGAGGTGGTGCCCAATATGCCAGACAGAGGTAGAGAGTGAGGAGCATTTTGTTATCAGATGTCCAGCATACTTAGACCTACGAGCACAGTTCCACATCGAGGAGTCATTCAAGCTGTGCATGACTATGGGAGACCAGAGACGCTTGGGACGCTTTTTCAACAGCTGCATACGAGAGGAGAGAGCAGTCACTACAGCCCATACATCAGCCACGGGTGAGTACCCAGCAGACCATTACGCAGTTCTTTCAGCGAGTTGAGCTACATCAGAGAGGTCCATCTATAGGGCTCACGCTACACTAGGCAGCAGCACAGAGAGCACGGCGCCGACCACGCATGGGCGGATATCGTCGACCACGACTATATCAGGAGGATATCTCACGCATGAGGATTGCCTACGACCACATGATGGAGCATAGGCGTACCACCACCCCCTGGGTTGTCTTCCTTCAAGAGGCACTCAGACTACCACCGATGTACCACATACTACACCCACCTCCACCCATCACCAATAGCTAGGGCGTTTTACTCACATTTTGGATCCCCCCATGTATTAGGAGGCCACTATCTGCAGAGTCAGAGCCACGTCTCCCCAGCCTTTTCCAGCCCTATATAGCTTTGTGTAGCGATTTACTTTTTATTTCATTTTATCTTCTACACAGGGTTACTACACTTGTACATGGTTTTTTGTCTCATAGGCCAAGTTTGGCCTCCAGAAGACGTTAATATGACTTTCTTTCTTTCTTTCTCTCTCTCTCTCTCTCTCTCTCTCTCTCTCTCTCTCTCTCTCTCTCTCTCTCTCTCTCTCTCTCTCTCTCTCTCTCTCTCTCTCTCTCTCTCTCTCTCTCTCTCTCTCTCTCTCTCTCTCTCTCTCTCTCTCTCTGAGAAAGCTGAGACCCATCAGCTTCGAGAAGAAATCATTCAGCTGAAGGTTTCCCAAGAAGAAGGAGAGATCACAAAGCTAGATGACTTAAAAGAGGAAATCAAGAATGATTGGAAAATGGATATGCAAGAACACATCAAATCAAAGATGGAAGCGACACAAAATACTTGGGTGGAAGTAGTAAGTAAACATATTAAAAAGGAGCTCAAAGAAGAAGTGAAGAAGGAAGTCAAGGAAGACGTGAAGAAAGAAGAGATCACACGGGTTCAGGATACACTCGAGGAGGAGAGACTTCGACACATTCGAAGACTCCACATTCGGATTACGGGCCTACCAGAGGGAGCATCACCGGAGGCGGACGCCACCGACATTTGCCATCGACTTGGGTACGAGAACATGCCTTTCATAGGTGCATGGCGGGTTGGGAGGGATACATCCCGTTCGCGAGCACTCATCCTTCAGATGAGCTCTGAGGAGACACGGACCGCCTTTTTTAGACGCCGATCAGTATTACGTGGACTACCGGGCGGCACCCTTTACATGGATGAGGACCTCACGAGGATGCAGGTAGCACATCGACGTTCTTGCATGCCACAGATACTCAAGGCGCGCCGAGAGGGAAGGAAGGCCTTTTACCGCGATGGTAAGGTCTTCATAGACGGACGCCCTATCAAATAGGGCCACGCGGCCTGTGAGACATCACTACATCAGGAGGCACCACTTAGAGGAGTGGTGTGGAACTGCAACGGGGCACTCTGGACACGGCCAGACAGACTCGAGGAGATCTTGAAGTCACATGACTTTGCTTGCATCACTGAGGCCCATGAGAGCCCAGAGAGAGGTCTACCACGCATTGCAGGTTTTCATTGGGAATCTGCATTCAGGACCACGACGAGACAGAGTACAGCGCGAGGATCGGGAGGAGTGGCCATCATATTTCGACAGGAGATACAGAGTCGGATCCATATTATAGGTAGAGATGAGGAGGCACGATACATGTGGGTTCGCATGGAGATAGCACAGGGGAGGTGGATTTACATTGCTATATGCTACTTCCCACCAGGCGGGTCTCGATACGCAGGACAGGATCTTGGGCGACCGACCAGAGACAGAGACTCACCATACACAGCGCTTTCAGAGGAGATACTACATTACAGCACACTAGGTGAAGTCTTCCTTATGGGGGACTTCAATGGCCGCACTCAGTCACATCAGTGCGAGGCATATGACATGGATCACCCACATCTCATGAGGGCCAGAGACCCGGATGAGATGAGCACCAGTAGAGTATCGGCAGATATGGGTCAGGACACCACTGGCTATGGCAGACATCTACTCGAGCTAGGCAGCCGACATCATCTCGTTATATATAACGGGATGAATCGTTGGCCAGGTTCGGGCGGATTTACTTGCTTCCCCCATGGGGGAGGTGAGAGCACAGTCGACTACATTTTGGGTACCACCTCTGGAGCTTCACTCATCCCCTCACTTAGTATTGGACGACGTCCACTTGGTGTTGACCATACATTTATCAAACTCACACTCTCATCTCCGATTCCATTAGACCCTCCCTCACCCACTGAGACACATACCACGATACACTTCACACACGAGCTCTCACACGTTTATGCACACCATTTGCACACCCGCCTACTCTCCCTCGATCCACTCTCACCTTTGGACACACTTACATCACAGATCATCACCATCCTACAGGACTCTGCTCTCCACAGCTTCCCACACCGCACACATAGGCACCCTCCACGCATAGGATCCATGCCCCAGAACCGTTGGTATGATGCAGATTGTCGTGAGCTACGGAAGCACCTCCGGATTCTAGAGCATAGGGGAGATATAACACACACACAGGCACAGCGTCGCATGCAGAGCCTTACTCGCCGCAAACCGCGAGATTGGGAGGAGAGACAATATTGGAATATTTACCATTTGCTCATGAGTCGAGACAGTGGAGTGGCATGGCGACATTTCAGAGAGAGGAGACAGCAGACACCTATCCGAGAGCCGAGCACTTGGCATAGCTATGCACATAGTCTATACGAGATCCCAGACCAGCCCCCCATCTCAGACCGCACAGCTCACGTCCTACTACCTCTGACTTCTTCACACCCACTATGGTGGGACGCGCTATTGCCCGGCTACAGCATGGCAGGGCCCATGACCATTTCGGTTTACAGGCAGAGCACCTCATCTATGGAGGCACGACTCTCGCACCGCTCATTGCCCACCTCTTCAACCGTGCATTGGTTGAAGGGTTCCCGGACTCATGGACTGAGCACACCATAGTGCCCATTCATAAGTCAGGTGATACTATGGATCCAGCTACATACCGGACGATCATGATTGGCCCTATATTGGCCAAGTTATATGGGGCAGTACTAGAGATAGAGTTGAGTACTCTCGCTGAGAGGAAGGGTATCAGGGCTCCAGGACAGGCAGGTTTCAGACGAGATTACTCTACTATTGACCACATCTTCACTCTGCGATGCCTGATTGACCAGGCAAGGGTGAGAAAGAGGAGATTATATTGTTGCTTTGTGGACTTCCGCAAAGCATTTGACACTGTTCCCAGGGACCGACTCTTTAGACGACTACTTGATATTGGAGCTCCGGAGGAGATGATATGGGGGATCTACTCCTTATACGAGAGAGTATCTGGTAGAGTTAGATGCCCAGGGGGCTTATCTGATCCACTTGCTAGCACTATCGGGGTGAAGCAAGGATGCCCTCTTTCACCCACCCTCTTTGGTCTCTACATTGATGAGATAGTGGACTTCATACAGCAGCAGGGGGGAGATGGCATTGAGGTACGGGGAGCCAATGTCCATATTCTTTTATACGCTGATGATATTGTATTGGTTTCAGAGTCTGCAGAAGGTCTACAGCATCATCTACATGGCCTAGATGACTTTTGCAGACACAGAGGGTTATCTGTGAACCTTGGTAAAACCAAGGTCATGATCTTTCATACATCTGCACAGGTACGCAGACATAGTTTGTTCACAGTAGCAGGTGGACCGATCCAGGTGCTCGGATCATATGTTTACTTGGGAGTGACATTTACAGCAGCATCTGGGGTCTTCTCTATGTCTCAGGCAGCTCGTGACCGCATTACACGTGGGTACGCAGCATTAGCTTTGATGGAGAGACAGTGCCACCAGGCATATTTTCAGGAGCCCCGCACAAAGGGGTGGCTCTTTGACACTTTGGTTACGCAAGCGCTCATGTATGGGGCAGCCATTTGGGGGCCGGGATTAGCTACATCAGTATGGACAGCATTAGAGAGGCCACAGATCCTCATGATTGCCAGACTTATCCGCAGCAAGCCTTCAGTACCGCATGATATCATTAGAGCAGAGCTCGCTGCACCACCGATGCTAGTTGAGGCACTGTTCCAGACAGTATGCCTAGTACACAGACTTCGGAGCATGGATACAGAGCGCATTGCTTATCGTGCTCTCCAGGCATCACGTGATATGGCATTAGCAGGCGACACCTCTTCATGGTATGCACAGACACGAGACTGGCTGGCCCACCATGGCTTTGACATAGACAGGCTACCACCACTACAGTACGACTCACATGCACCCACCTACTCGCTCTCTCATCAAGAGAGGAATAGGGTCATTCGTCAGGAGATATGGCATACATACATACAGAGGACATGGGTGAGCCCTAGGGATACATTGCCACCGAAAATGCTCTATTACCGCGAGCATTTTCTACATATATCGGACACGGGCTTCATCGAGATCCCGAGATACATGCAGACATATCTTCCCCACCACCTCCGAGTCGTCATTGGGCAGCTCCGGGTCTCATCACATCAGCTCGAGATTGAGAGGGGTCGCTCCAGGGGAGTCCCCCGTGAGGAGAGGTGGTGCCCAGTATGCCAGACAGAGGTAGAGAGTGAGGAGCATTTTGTTATCAGATCTCGAGCATACTTAGACCTACGAGCACAGTTCCAGCTAGAGGAGTCACTCCAGTTGTGCATGACCATGGGAGACCAGCGACGCTTGGGGCGCTTCCTCACAGCAGCATACGAGAGGCGAGAGCGGTCACTACAGCCCACACATCAGCCACGGGTGAGTACCCAGCAGACCATTACCCAGTTCTTTCAGCGAGCGGAGCTAGATCAGAGAGGTCCTTCTAGAGGGCTCACACTCCACCAGGCAGCAGCACAGAGAGCACGACGCCGACCACGCATGGTAGGATATCGTCGACCGCGACTATATCAGGAGGATATCTCACGCATCAGGACAGCCTACGACCACATGATGGAGCATAGGCGTTCCACCACCCCATGGGTTGTCTTCCTTCAGGAGGCACTCAGACCACCTCCGATGTACCACATACTACACCCACCTCCCCCCATCACCAGTAGCTAGGGTGTTTTGCTCACTCATATTATGGATCCCCCTGTATTAGGTGGCCACTATCTGCTGAGTCAGAGCCACTTCTCCCGAGCCTTTTACCAACCCTTGATAGCTTTGTGTTTATTTCATTTCATTTTCTACACATGGTTACTACACTTGTACATGGCTTTTGTCTCATAGGCCAAGTTTGGCCTCCAGAAGAAGTTAATATGACTTTCTTTCTTTCTTTCTTTCTCTCTCTCTCTCTCTCTCTCTCTCTCTCTCTCTCTCTCTCTCTCTCTCTCTCTCTCTCTCTCTCTCTCTCTCTCTCTCTGTGTTAGGGTTTCGGAAGCTCTGATTTAGGGTTTTCGTCACCCTGTTTTAGGGTTTCGCACCATATATTAGGGTTTTTCTCTCTTGAAGCTCTGCTTCAGGGTTTCTGCCACCCGATTTTAGGGTTTCTGAGCTTCAGTTTTCGAGTTTTTGTATCTCGGTTTTAGGGTTTCTGCAACTTTGTCAGTTTGTTCGCTGTCTGCTTCCTTTACTCAGCTTTTAGGTTTCCCCTCATTTCGGCATCTTCTTCCTTTAGGTTTTCTCTCTTACACTCATCTGTAATAGGTCGGGAAAATGGATATCTACGCTGGTCAGTTAAGATCAGTACCTTTTTTCGAGCTGATCTCCACGGGAGTTTCTCAAGGTTTTTATCAGTTGTGTCAGCATATACCTTTTCTCATTTAGTGCTTTCTCTTGTGAAAGCATCAGTACTTTTCTCTCTCTCTCTCCTTACCTTGAACCCTAACCCTAACCGGAGCTCTAACCCTTATCCTCTCTCTCTCTCTCTCTCTCTCTCTCTCTCTCTCTCTCTCTCTCTCTCTCTCTCTCTCTCTCTCTCTCTCTCTCTCTCTCTCTCTCTCTCTCTCTCTCTCTCTCTCTCTCTCTCTCTCTCTCTCTCTAAAACTCAACCTACACCTTACCCGAAGCCAATCCTTGCCAACCTTCTTGAACCTCCTCTTTAGGATCTCTCTCTCTCTCTCTCTCTCTCTCTCTCTCTCTCTCTCTCTCTCTCTCTCTCTCTCTCTCTCTCTCTCTCTCTCTCTCTCTCTCTCTCTCTCTCTCTCTCTCTCTCTCTCTCTCTCTCTCTCTCTCTCTCTCTCTCTCTCTCTCTCTCTCTCTCTCTCTCTCTGTGTTAGGGTTTCGGAAGCTCTGATTTAGGGTTTTCGCCACCCTGTTTTAGGGTTTCGCCACCATATATTAGGGTTTTTCTCCCTTGAAGCTCTGCTTAAGGGTTTCTGCCACCCGATTTTAGGGTTTCTGAGCTTCAGTTTTCGAGTTTTTGCATCTCGGTTTTAGGGTTTCTGCAACTTTGTCAGTTTGTTCGCTGTCTGCTTCCTTTACTCAGCTTTTAGGTTTCCCCTCAATTCGGCATCTTCTTCCTTTAGGTTTTCTCTCTTACACTCATCTGTAATAGGTCGGGAAAATGGATATCTACACTGGTCAGTTCAGATCAGTACCTTTTTTCGAGCTGATCTCCACGGGAGTTTCTCAAGGTTTTTATCAGTTGTGTCAGCATAAACCTTTTAACATTTAGTGCTTTCTCTTGTGAAAGCATCAGTACTTTTCTCTCTCTCTCTCCTTACCTTCAACCCTAACCCTAACCCGAGCTCTAACCCTCATCCTCTCTCTCTCTCTCTCTCTCTCTCTCTCTCTCTCTCTCTCTCTCTCTCTCTCTCTCTCTCTCTCTCTCTCTCTCTCTCTCTCTCTCTCTCTCTCTCTCTCTCTCTCTCTCTCTCTCTCTCTCTCTCTCTCTCTCTCTCTCTCTCTCTCGACGACTACTAGCTCCATCCTGTGCTAGTGGGTGGGTGTAATATGTGATACATAGGTGGAGGTGGAGTCAGGGCCACCCTGATGGCTGCAACGGGATCTTTCTTTCTTTCTTTTATCTCTCTCTCTCTCTCTCTCTCTCTCTCTCTCTCTCTCTCTCTCTCTCTCTCTCTCTCTCTCTCTCTCTCTCTCTCTCTCTCTCTCTCTCTCTCTCTCTCTCTCTCTCTCTCTCTCTCTCTCTCTCTCTCTCTCTCTCTCTCTCTCGTTGCAGAGAGAGAGAGAGAGAGAAAAGAAAGAAAGAAAGATCCCGTTGCAGCCATCAGGGTGGCCCTGACTCCACCTCCACCTATGTATCACATATTACACCCACCCACTAGCACAGGATGGAGCTAGTAGTCGTCTTAGATGCATTCTCATGGTTGTTGTACTACCCTTTTGCATATAGACTATCATAGATATCGCACTCCATACACCCCCCACCATTTTCATGGGTATCCCCACATGCATACTACGGAGATCTATATCAGCTTAACCAGTTTCTTTTCAGCACTTTTATCTTTTCTGATTGACAGAAGATACACCCATGTACATCGATTTGTCTCATAGGCCGAGTTCGGCCTCCTAATAGACGTAAAAACACTTTCTTTCTTTCTTTTCTTTCTCTAAAACTCTACAACTAAACCTACACCTTACCCGAAGCCAATCCTTGCCAACCTTCTTGAACCTCCTCTTTAGGATCTCTCTCTCTCTCTCTCTCTCTCTCTCTCTCTCTCTCTCTCTCTCTCTCTCTCTCTCTCTCTCTCTCTCTCTCTCTCTCTCTCTCTCTCTCTCTCTCTCTCTCTCTCTCTCTCTCTCTCTCTCTCTCTCTCTCTCTCTCTCTCATGGCTCCCAAGCTCGACGAACAGTTGGCCACCTTAGAGCATGCCCTCCGAGAGTTGATAGGAAAACACAAGAAAGAATGAGATTCTGCACTGAACGGGGTTACCCGTAGAGTTGTCGCCCTCGAAGCCAAGGTGGCAACCTTGGAGAAGGAAAACGAATCCCTTCGGGAAGAGCTTCTCGCTACCCGCAAGCAGCACTCACGGGACCTGGAGGAGTTACACACTGCGCTTACTGATATGAAAACGAAACTGGACAGCATGCACGAGGAGGGGGAGATCGCTCCACATCTAGAGGACATTCGGGTGACCATCAAGAAGGAGTGTATGGAGGTGGTGCAGAACGAGCTTGAGACTAAGAAAGATGGATGGGTCGAGGTTGTCAAAAAGAACCTTCGACAGGAGGCAAAGAAGAACAACCACCATGAGGAGATCCACATAGTGCATACCACTATTGAGGAGGAGCGGATGCGACAGGCCCGCAGGCTCAATGTTCGCGTCTCGGGCCTCACAGAGACAGATGGTTCACCAGAGCAGGACGGGCGTCGCTTGTGCACATTACTTGGATACCGCGTGGATGAGCCTCTCCCTTTCACCAGAGTATGGAGAGAAGGACGGGACACCACACGGAGCAGAGCACTTATCCTTCAGTTCTCAGATGAGGCAAGGAGGAGAGACTTTCTCAGACGACGGGGGGTACTACGCACTACACCAGGCACCCCCATCTATTTGGATGACGACCTCACACGGATGCAGGTAGAACACAGACGGGCATGCATGCCACGTGTCCTCCAGGCCAGACGAGAGGGACATCGTGCCCTCTACAGAGACGGTCGGATCACCATTGATGGACGGCCCATTGACTAGGGATTCGCGGCCTATGAGACAGCACAGCAGGAGGTGCACATTGCAGTCTGGAACTGCAATGGATCTTTATGGACACATCCAGGGCGACTCGAGGAGGTGATGGAGGGCAGAGACATTATCTTCTTGACAGAGACACACGAGAGCCCGGGGAGGAGCCTACCGAGGATTGAGGGCTATATGTGTGAGTCAGCTCACCGCCGTCAGATGAGACAGCACACCACACGAGGATCAGGAGGAGTAGCCGTGCTCTATAGACAGTCGTTACAACACAGGGTACAGGTGGTAGCCAGAGACCCAGAGGGACGTTTCATGTGGATACGCTTGCAGCTATCAGAGGAGAGAGCAGCGTACTTCGCCGTATGCTATATTGCACCCATTGGTTCACGCTTCACACATTCCCCTGAGCAGCCATAAGGAGGGGAGGGACCAGACACCACATCGCCATATGACTTCCTCAGTGACACGATTATGGAGTATACCGGGATGGGTGAAGTCTTCCTTGTAGGAGACTTCAATGCCCGCACTCAGAGCCACCAGTGTGATATCTACGACTTTGACGACCCTGAGATGCTTCGTACCATAGAGGACATGCCTACACTCAGAGCCTCAGCCGACACCGCCACACCCACCTTATATGGCCGACACTTACTCCAGATGGGAGAAGCACACAGTCTCGTTATATATAATGGGATGGGGAGCTGGCCCACCTCGCGCGGTCTCACCTGCATTCCACCCACGACACCACAGGGGGGCAGTGTGGTAGACTATGTTATCGGACCCCCGGAGGCGACACATCTGATCACCTCATTCACTATCCCACCCTTACCGATTGGAGCTGATCATGCATATCTTGCCCTATCCATTCGCGGCTCACCATGCATACCCCACCCCGTCACCACACAACCACGAGCACGTACCACCATTCACTTTAGACATGAGCTAGCACATATCTATAGCTCCCATGTTCGAGAGCGCATCTACTCCCTTGATCCCTCTGCCTCCTTGGACACCCTCACCGCCCACTTCTCCTCGATCCTCCAAACATCTGCTACTCTTAGCTTCCCATACACCACCCACAGCACTGCACATCCGACACGGCTGGGGCATACACCCCAGAATAGATGGTACGATGAGGAGTGTAGGCGACTATACCGACATCTCAGAGCACAGAGTATCTTGGGATCCATCACAGAGAGGGAGGCACGACGACAGATGCGAGCCCTCACACGCCGGAAGCGGCGAGCTTTCGAGGAGGGACAGGAGGCAGAGTTGATCGACCTTCTCATGAGTAGGGATTGTGCCACCGCGTGGAGGGCACTACGTGAGCCACGTCCACCTACACCCATAGCCGATCCTTCGACTTGGCACACCTACGCCCAGAGGTTATATGACGTCCCAGGACAGCCACCATTACCGATTCCTTCCACACCGCGTCCGGTGATATCCACCCTCTTCACAGCAGGCATGGTACGACAGGCCATCCATAGGCTACAGCATGGCCGTTCAGCAGACCACACGGGGCTACAGGGAGAGCACTTTATATACGCAGCAGATGTAGTTTCCCACTTGATCACCCATCTCTTCAACCGTGCTTTGGTTGAGGGATTACCCGACTCATGGACTATGCATACCATTACGCCTATCCATAAGTCCGGCGATATGATGGACCCAAGGAACTACAAGACTATTATGATAGGCCATATCCTGGCCAAGATCTATGGGGCAGTACTAGAGGCAGAGCTCAGTACACACGTTGAGGCAGCGGGGATCAGAGCACCCGGCCAGGCAGGCTTCCGCCGCACTTTCTCCACCATCGACCACGTCTTCGTGCTTCGTTGCTTGATTGAGAGCGCGAAGGTGAGGAAGCTGAGAAAATACTGTTGCTTTGTGGATTTCCGCAAAGCCTTCGACATGGTCCCTCGAGAGAGACTACTACGGAGGCTCCAGGAGTTACAGCTTCCATCAGACATGCTATGGGCCATCCACGCTTTGTATGCACGACTCACAAGCAGGGTACGCTGCCCCGGCGGTCTATCACACAGCCTTGTTAGCACCATTGGTGTGAAACAAGGTTGCCCCCTCTCACCCACTCTCTTTGGTCTCTACATCGACGAGATCACGGAGTATATACAGTGAGCAGGAGGGAGAGGAGAAGACATCAGAGGTACGCCAGTACATATCCTATTATATGCTGATGACATTGTCCTGCTCTCAGAGTCACAGGAGGGGTTGCAGTCACATTTACAGGCGCTCGATACCTTTTGCATGGAGAGAGGACTCACAGTGAACCTTGGCAAGACCAAGGTCATGATCTTCCATACCTCCACGACAGTACGCCATCGCGCCTCTTTCACAGCAGCTGGAGGACAGATAGAGGTAGTGGACTCCTACGTCTACGTAGGTATCACCTTCTCGGGCAGCACAGGGGTATTCTCCATGGCACACGCTGCGAGATAGATTGACGCAAGGTTATGCGGCACTTGCAGGATTGGAGAGACGCTGCTTTCAGACACATTTTCAGGAGCCCCGGACTAAGGGGTGGCTCTTTGACACTCTAGTGACACCCGCATTGATGTACGCAGCAGCAGTATGGGCACCAGGGATCACAGAGGCGATGTGGTCGCAGATTGAGAGGCCCCAGATCACCATGATATCACGCTTGCTGCGCAGCAAGCCCTCCGTTCCACATGACATTATACGAGCTGAGCTTCGCACACCACCGATGCTAGTGGAGGCACTCTTCCAGTTGGTGACCTTTATTCTGAGAGTCAGAGAGCTCCCAACTAGCCGACTCACCAGGCTTGCATTTGAGAGCTCTAGACATTTGGCAGAGACAGGGCATGAGAGAGTATGGTATGTACAGACTTACCGATGGTTAGCATACCATGGCATGAGCATTACGGATCTCCCCCCTTTTCAGTATGACCTCTCTTCCCCCCACATTACCCTCTCTCGTTCGGAGTGGAATAGGATCATCCGTCAGGACCTACTACAGATACACGTCAGGGAGAAATGGATAGCACCACGGGAGCCTCTTCCCACAAAGAGGCAACACTACAGAGAGCACTTCCTGACTGTGACAGCGGATGGTTTCATTCAAAGACCACGATACATGGATACATATATGGCACCAGCTGAGAGAGTGGCCATTGGGCAGCTAAGAGTATCATCACACCAGCTGGAGATTGAGATTGTGCGAGCCACACATACCCCCAAGGATGAGCGATTATGCAAGATATGTAGAGAGGAGGTGGAGGACGAGGAGCACTACACATGTAGATGCCAGGCATATGAGGACATCAGAGACCGCTACCCACAGCTCCTCAGGGGGCCTAGAGAGATCAGGGCTTTATTGGGGACAGAGGACCAGCGCCCTCTAGGTCGTTTCCTAGTAGAGCTCCGGCACCACCGCGCATCACTCCTCCAGCAGCAGATGGAGATACACTTGGCCCCCCCCCCCCTCAGACTCATATTACAGATTTTTTCAGACCCACATACACTCGAGGGCCAAGCTCGATGCGGGGTGTCACATTACACAGAGCAAAGGAGCTTAGACGACAGCGTCGACAACCGAGACCCCTTGTCCGGAGAGCTCGTCCACATCAGAGAGAGATTCAGGCGATTCACGCACGCCATGACATGGAGATACAGAGACGTCAGCAGCGCACCCCTATCGATTTGGACGCCCAGAGCATTTTGAGGATCGCCATGATGCCTTACCCACCGATGCATTATATCCTACACCCACTCCAGGCATTTAGGGGGTTGTGACACCATCGAGCCTCCCCTCCCTATGCATATCATGTTTGTATCTCACCCATTGAGCATATAGAGTGCATACCCATAGCACCCCACACCCTTGATGCCAGCTACTATCCCTCCTTTTATACCCGTTTGTAGTACTCACACTTTATTTTCGTTTTGGATCACAGTGGATTGGATCATACTGATGTATATGTTTTGTCTCATAGGCCGATTTTGGCCTCTAATAGACGTTAAAAAGTCTTTCTCTCTTTCTCTCTCTCTCTCTCTCTCTCTCTCTCTCTCTCTCTCTCTCTCTCTCTCTCTCTCTCTCTCTCTCTCTCTCTCTCTCTCTCTCTCTCTCTCTCTCTCTCTCTCTCTCTCTCTCTCTCTCTCTCTCTCTCTCTCTCTCTCTCTCTCTCTCTATCTCTCTCATATATGCAGCCTCCACTATAGCCCCGTTGATTGCACATGTCTTCAACCGGGCTATAGGAGAGGGCTTCCCAGAGGAGTGGACTAGGCACACCATTGTGCCTATCCACAAATCTGGCGACACCCTGGATCCAGGGAACTACAGGACCATCATGATTGGCCACACCATGGCCAAACTATACGGTGCCATACTTGAGGCAGAGCTCAGTTCATATGCAGAGACTGAGGGGCTACGAGCACGAGGCCAAGCAGGTTCTCGACGAGCTTTCTCTACTATTGATCACATCTTCATTCTGCGCTGCCTCATTGATGGGGCAAGGGTGCGGAAGAAGAGGCTATATTGCTGCTTTGTGGACTTCCGCAAAGCTTTTGATACAGTGCCGCGAGAGAGGCTCTTCCAACGCCTCCAGAGCTTGGGAGTACCATCAGGGATGATTTGGGCCATCTATGCACTCTATGAGCAGGTGACTGGGAGGGTACGGTGTCCAGGAGGTATGTCTGAGGCCATTGCTAGCACCATCGGTGTTAAGCAAGGCTGCCCACTCTCTCCCACTCTATTTGGTCTCTACATTGACGAGATTGAGGACTACATTCTCCGAGCTGGAGGAGAGGGTGCAGACCTCGCAGGTACACATGTCCACATTTTATTATATGCCGATGACATTGTCTTGATTTCAGAGTCACCCGAGGGATTACAGCGCCACCTTGAGGCCCTGGATGAGTTTTATACACAGAGGGGCTTGACAGTAAACCTTGGCAAGACCAAGGTCATGATCTTCCACACCTCCCCCATGGTGAGGAATGGAGCAGGATTCAGAGCTGGTGGTGGACAGATTGAGGTGGTCACTTCCTATGTCTATCTCGGAGTCACATTCACGAGCTTGCCTGCCCCTTCAGCATGAGACAGGCAGCCACCGATAGACTCACACGCGGATATGCAGCTTTAGCCATGTTAGAGCGGAGATGTCACCAAGCACACTTCCAGGAGCCCCGCACGAAGGGCTGGCTATTTGACACACTGGTCAGACCAGCTATGATGTATGCTGCGACGGTTTGGGCCCCAGGTCTCACAGTCACCCAATGGAGTGCGATCGAGAGGCCACAGGTACGTATGATCTCGCGATTATTTCGTGGGAAACAGTCGGTGCCACATGACATCATCAGGGCAGAGCTAGCTGCACCACCCATGGCAGTAGAGGCACTATTCCAGACTATCTGCTTTATTCAGAGGATTAGGGACCTCCCTACAGATAGACTCACACACAGAGCTCTTGAGGCATCTATACAGATATCAGAGTTAGGATATGAGAGAGCTTGGTACACTCAGGTTAGAGTCTGGTTTGATAGTCATGGACTTGATATGGACAGATTGCCGCCTTTTCAGTATGACCCAGACTCACCTCACATCCACCTCTCTCGTCGTGAGAGGAATGTTGTGCTCAGACAGGATCTCTGGCAGCTCTACATTAGTCAGACATGGCACACACCACACATGGGATCGAGACTATCGCACTATCGAGACCAGTTCATAGACATACTAGCTGACGGTTTCATCCAGCGACCACGCTACATGGATACTCACATGCCTCATAGCTTGAGGGTAGCGATTGGCCAGCTCAGAGTCTCATCACACCGACTCGAGATTGAGACGGGCAGAGCCGCAGACATCCCCAGAGAGGAGCGGATATGCAGAGTATGCAGAGTAGAGATGGAGGATGAGGAGCACTTTGTATGCAGATGTAGCGCATATGATGGCATCAGAGGCAGATACGAGACTCTGTTTGCAGGGCAGCCCACCCTCCGAGAGATCATGGACTCTAGAGACCAGCGACAGCTCGGGCGATTCTTACTAGAGATACAGAGTCACAGAGATTCCCTACTCCAGCCTACTGTAGCACTCCATACAGGAGGGAGACAGAGTCAGCTCACTGACTTCTTTATTCCACGACGTGCTGCAGCCCTCCCCCCCTCAGCCCACATATCGAGCGGGGTGACTCTTCAGCAGGCTCAGATATCTCGAGCTAGGAGACGACCCCGTGATATAGGATATCGGGCCCCTAGACTTCACCGACACCAGATTGCGGAGATCCAGTATTGTGACCATCGCGCCATGGAGGAGAGACGATCCCAGATGATGGCCGATCCCGTTGCAGCCATCAGGGTGGCCCTGACTCCACCTCCACCTATGTATCACATATTACATCCCACCCACTAGCACAGGATGGAGCTAGTTAGTCGTTTTAGATGCATTCTCATGGTTGTTGTACTACCCTTTTGCATATAGACTATCATAGATATCGCACTCCATACACCCCCCACCACTTTCATGGGTATCCCCACATGCACACTACGGAGATCTATATCAGCTTAACCAGTTTCTTTTCAACACTTTTATCTTTTTTGATTGACAGAAGATACACCCATGTACATCGATTTGTCTCATAGGCCGAGTTCGGCCTCCTAATAGACGTAAAAACACTTTCTCTTTCTCTTTCTTTTCTCTCTCTCTCTCTCTCTCTCTCTCTCTCTCTCTCTCTCTCTCTCTCTCTCTCTCTCTCTCTCTCTCTCTCTCTCTCTCTCTCTCTCTCTCTCTCTCTCTCTCTCTCTCTCTCTCTCTCTCTCTCTCTCTCTCTCTCTCTCTCTCTCTCTCTCTCTCTCTCTCTCTCTCTCTCTCTCTCTCTCCTGCCCCGCCTGAGCTCTACGCAGCCCTCGCCCGCCATCCCTCGTGCTCTGCCTACACTCGCCACCCTCCCCGTTCAGCCGTGCCACCCCCGCTACTGCTGCAAGTCTACTGCTCCCACCACTGGTCACAACCAGCCCTACCCTGTCACACCCGCTCGACCCAACCGCCCTCCCTCAGCTCTTCGGCGATTTCTGCCCCTCCCCTCAGCCCTCCGGCAATCTCTACACGCCCCCCACCCCCCGGCTCCTCTTGGCCAACCCGCTTTGCCCCACAATGCGACTTCTGCCCCCTCTATGATCTCTGCCTTAACCCCAAACTAGCCCAAAACCCTAAAAATTTTTCACTTACCTAATTAATTAATTAATTATGCCTAATATTCCGAATATATCTTTTTTGTAATCCCACCCGCGCACATACACCCTCCATGCAAAGAATCCATGCCCTAGAACAGTTGGTATGATGCATATTGTCGTGAGCTACGGAAGCACCTACAGATTTTAGAGCATAGAGGGATATTAAACACACACAGGCACAGCGTCTCATTCAGAGCCTTACTTGCCGCAAACGGCGAGATTGGGAGGAGAGACAGTACTTGGATATTTACCATTTGCTCATGAGTCGAGACAGTGTAGTGGCCTGGCCACATTTGAGAGAGAGGAGACAGAAGACACCCATCCAAGACCCGAGCACTTGGCATAGCTGTGCACGAAGCCTATACAAGATCCCAGACAAGCCCCCCATTCCCAGACCACAGAGCTCACGTCCTACTACCTCTGCCTTCTTCACACCCACTATGGTGGGATGCGCTATTGCCCATCTACAGCATGGCAGGGCCCATGACCATTTCGGTTTGCAGGCAGACCACCTCATCTACGGAGGCACGACCCTCGCACCGCTCATTGCCCACCTCTTCAACCGTGCATTGGTTGAAGGGTTCCTTAACTCATGGACTGAGCACACCATAGTGCCCATTCATAAGTCAGGAGATACTATGGATCAAGCTACATACCAGACGATCATGATTGGCCCTATATTGGCCAAGTTATATGGGGCGGTACTACAGAGAGAGTTGAGTACCCTCGCTGAGAGGAAGGGTATCAGGGCTCCAAGACAAGCACGTTTCAGACACGACTACTCTACCATTGACCACATCTTCACTCTGAGATGCCTGATCCACCATGCAAGGTTGAGGAAGAGGAGATTATATTGCTGCTTTGTGGACTTCCGCAAAGCATTTGACACTGTTCCCAAGACTCTTCAGACGATTACTTGATATCGGAGCTCCGGAGGAGATGATATGGGGGATCTACGCCTCATACGAGAGAGTATCAGGCAGAGTCAGATGTCAAGAAGGCTTATCTCATCCACTTGCTAGCACTATCGGGGTGAAGCAAGGATGCCCTCTTTCAACCACCATCTTTGGTCTCTACATTGATGAGATAGTGGACTCCATACAACAGCAAGGGGGTGATGGCATTGAGGTACGCGGGTCCACTGTCCATATTCTTTTATACGCTGACGATATTGTACTGGTTTCAGAGTTTGCAGAATGTCTACAGCATCATCTACATGGCCTAGATGACTTTTGCAGACACGGAGGGTTATCTGTGAACCTTGGTAAAACCAATGTTATGATCTTTCATACATCAGCACATATACGCAGACATAGTTTGTTCACAGTAGCAGGTGGACCAATCGAGGTGGTCGGATCATATGTTTACTTGGGAGTGACATTTACAGCGGCATCAGGGCTCTTCTCTATGTCTCAGGGAGCCCGTGACCGCATCACGTGGGTACGCAGCACTAGCTTTGATGGAGAGACAGTGCCACGAGGCATATTTTCAGGAGCCCTGCGCAAAGAGGTGGCTCTTCGACACTTTGGTTACGCCAGCGCTCATGTATGGGGCAGACATATGGGGACCGAGATTAGCTACATCAGTATGGACAGCATTAGAGAGGCCACAGATCCTCATGATTGCCAGACTTATCCGGAACAAGCCTTCAGTACCACATGATATCATTAGAGCAGAGCTCGCTGCACCACCGATGCTAGTTGAGGCATTATTCGAGACAGTAAGCCTATTACACAGACTTCGAAGCATGGATACAGAGTGCATTGCTTATCATGCTTTCCAGGCATCACGTAATATGGCATTAGCAGGCGACACCTCCTCATGGTATGCACAGACACGACACTGGCTGGCCCACCATGGCTTTGACATAGAAAGGTTACCACCACTACACTACGACTCACATGCACCCACCTACTCGCTCTCTCATCAAGAGAGGAATAGGGTCATTCGTCAGGAGATATGGCATACATACATACAGAGGACATGGGTGAGCCCTACGGATACATTGCCACCAAAAATGCTCTATTACCTTGAGCATTTTCTACATATATTGGACGAGGGCTTCATCGAGATTCCGAGATACATGGAGACATACCTACCCCACCACCTTCGAGCTCAAGATTGAGAGGGGTCAGTCCAGGGGAGTCCTTCGTGAGGAGAGGTGGTGCCCAGTATGCGAGACAGAGGTAGAGAGTAAGGAGCATTTTGTTATCAGATGCCCAGCTTACTTAGACCTACGAGCACAGTTCCGGATAGAGGAGTCACTCCAGTTGTGCATGACTATGGGAGACCAGCGGCGCTTGGGACGCTTCCTCACATCAACATACGAGAGGCGAGAGCGGTCACCACAGCCCACACATCAGCCACGGGTGAGTACCCAGAAGACCATTACCCAGTTCTAGCTACATCAGAGAGGTCCATATATAGGGCTCACGCTAGAGATGCGAGGTGAAATTGATAGACTCCAAGGGAAAGTCTCAACCCTCGAACAACAGTTGATGGAAGTGGAGGCATCTCGTGTTCTCGAAGAAGGTGAAATTCAGCCTTCGGTGATCGAGGAGCTGAAAGATATAAAAGAAAAGGTACGGACCATCAAGGAAGATGAGGAGAAAAAGTCATGGGCTGCAGTCATATCCGAAACGCAAAAGAAAGTACAAGAGGCCGAAAAATGGATTGAAGTGGCTAAGAAAGGGAAAAGTAAGGAAGCTCCTTGTACACCTACTCTTATCAACATGACCCTCGAAGAGGAACAAAGAAGGCGGACAAGGGCACTACATGTGAGAGTAACCCGCCTCAAGGACATAAATGATGTGGAAAAGGAGGTCAAAACTCTCACATCCATGATGGGGATAGAGAAGCCTTTGCATACAAAGGCATGGAGAGTAGGCAAGAAAAGCGAGGGCCTTGGAGAATCTTCAAAGGAGAGAGCTCTTATATTGCGCTTTCCTTCATTGGAAGAGAAGAAGGAATTCTTGAGGAAGAGACCAATTCTCAAGAAGACAGGTGTGTTTTCCTTGGCGATGACCTCACTCTCTCAGAGCTTGTGCATATGAGAGAGGTAATGCCAGAGATTAGAGCGGCACGAGAGAAGGGAAAGCTAGCCTTCTACAGAGATGGTCGGGTGGTGATTCTCGAGCAACGCACTACATGAGGGTGCGAGACCTATGGGACCACATTGAAGATGGCTACTTGGAACTGTAATGGATCTATGAGGTTGGACATTGGTGCATTTGAGGACAGTTTCAGAGATAGAGACATTGTTTTCTTCTCAGAGACCCACCAGGCCCCTGGACAGTTGATGCCGCATGTGGTGGAATATAGATGGGAGACATCCCACAGGCTAAACGCGAGATCGGGACATGGGACTAAAGGGTCAGGAGGAGTAGCAATGCTATTCACAGAGGAGTTGCAGCCACTACTACATATCGTACGGAGAGATGAGGATGCTCGATATATGTGGGTGAGGCTGAGAGCTGACACAGATCGATTTTTATACATTGCCATATGTTACTTCCCTCCCAGTACCTCTGTATATGCTGCACCTTTCTCTCTTCTAGATGATGATATTTGGGAGTTCTCTAGGGATGGTGATATCATTCTCCTAGGGGACTTCAATGCCCGAACGGGCAACTCACAGACAGTCTTCTACGACACTTCCGATGAGATGCTTAGAGAAATGGATGTGGGTGAGTTTGGGCTCAACAGATGCTCGCATGATAGAGAGAAGACTGAGTATGGGAGATATCTCATTGAGATGACGACTACGCATGGGTTAGCCATACTTAATGGCCTACACCGATTTCCTGGGGCAGCTGGTTTCACTTGCTTTCCACATAGACATGGAGCCAGTACACTGGACTATATCATGACACAGCCGAGCTTCATCCCCTGCATTCAGGATTTCACAGTGGGAGCTAGACCAGTGGGTGTAGCAGTGGATCATGCTCTTTTGACACTATCAATCTCTTTTCAGTACAGTACAGCCCAGACATCAGTAGGCGGGTCATATACCCGTTACACATTTACACCAGAGACCGATTCCGTTTATACAAAGGAGATCTGGGACTGTCTACGCACAGTTGGTCCAGGTCTCTCACTCGAGGAGTGCACCACTCTACTGACGGAGACATTGCATAGTGCCGCATCAGTGGCATATCCACACACCCAGCCGGTTTGGAGGCGAAAGTATGGGAGCATGCCCCACAATAGTTGGTATGACGAGGAATGCAGAGAGATGAGAGCCCAGCTTCAGAGGGATCTTCCTCTAGGAGTTATCCCTTACAGACAGTCTCATATTGTTTTCCGTCGCCTTGTGAGACGGAAGAAGCGGGCTTACCCGGCTCGGTTGGAGCGAGATTTATATCAGATGTTCTTGAGCAGGGACTCAAGAGAGGCATGGCGACTTTTTCATGAGCACTCCACTCCCCCAGCTATTACTTCACCTGATGTATGGGGTCAGTATGCGACATCGCTATATATGGTTCCTGGACAGGAACCCCTTCCGGGCCCTGCAGAGCCGTGCCCAACCACGAGCACTTTCTTTACCGCTCGAATGGTACAGAGGGCCATTGACAGGATGAGGACCGGGAGGGCATATGACCATGACGGTCTAATGGCGGAGCATTTTATTCATGCTAGGGATATGTTGATGGAGGTTCTTGCAGTGTTGTTCAATCGTGCCATGTGTGAAGGGTTACCTGAGACTTGGAGATTGTCTACTATTGTGCCTATCTTCAAGGCAGGGGATCCTATAGAGCCGGGAAACTACCGCACTATTATGGTTGGACACACATTGGCACGGTTGTATGCATCCATTCTTGAGCAGCACTTGAGTGATTGGGCAGAGGGTGAGGATATGCGGGCAAAGGGTCAGGCAGGTTTCAGGAGGGGTCTCTCCACTCTTGATCATATTCTGACACTTAGAGCCATCATTGAAGAGGGAAGGTCACACGGGAAGCAGATTTATTGTAGCTTTGTGGACTTCCGCAAAGTATTTGACATGGTGCCGAGAGCTCGACTGATGCGCAGACTACAAGAGATGGGGGTACCCATAGAGTTGATGTGGGGGATTATGGCTTTGTACAGATCAGTGCTGGGACGAGTTTGCACCCCAGAAGGGGTATCTGATTTAGTTCACTCTACTATTGGAGTGAAACAGGGCTGCCCACTGTCTCCTACTCTATTTGGTATGTATGTTGATGAGGTGTCTGATTACATTGACAGAGAGGGTGACAGAGGGGCTGAGTTGGCAAGGACGTGGATCCCGTTGTTGTTATGTGCTGATGATATTGTTTTGATATCTGACTCACCGGAGGGTATGCAACGACACTTGGATGCTCTACACAGCTTTGCAGAGGATAGTGGTCTGTTTGTAAACCTTGGTAAAACCAAGGTTATGGTGTTTAACACCACACCGCAGTGGATCACGAGATCAACACCTATTTTCACATATGGGCAGGAGGTTGTGGAGTATACAGATGCATACACATATCTGGGGGTAGTATTCACTGGACCGAGATTTTCCTTGAGGAGAGCAGCAGAGACTAGACTGACTAGAGCATCTGCAGCTTTGGGAGGATTGGAGAGGATGTGCTCGCAAGTTCAGTTTCAAGAACCTAGGACAAAGTTATGGCTCTTTGATACTTTGGTTGCCTCTACTATGCTATATGGGGTACAGGTTTGGGGACCTTCTATAGGTCAGGATGGGTGGAAAGTCATGGAGAGGCCCTTGGTATCTATGATCTCTAGGCTGATTAGAGCCAAGGCCTCCGTACCACATGATATCATTCACCGGAGCTAGCTGCTCCCCCTATTGAGATTGAGGCACTCACTAGAGAAGTCTCCTTTGTACACAGCTTGTGGGACACTACCAGAGATAGATATATGAGGCTGGCCCTCGAGTCATCCAGACAACTAGCCCTGCAGGGGGATACATCATGCTCGTTTGCACAGATGACATCATGGTTTTAGACACATGGTTTTACCATGGACAGGCTGGCTCCTTTCCAGTACTCTTTACAGACACCCCTGATGTACCTGACACAGGTGGAGATTACTAGACTCATTCGTCAGGATCTGATCCCGCTGGACACCAGGAGGACATGGATTGAGCCTACACAGGAGTTGGGTACGAAGATGGCTTTCTATAGAGAGCATCTTCTACACCTCACAACGGATGGGTTTGTGACTCGACCTAGCTATATGGATACACACCTTTCCCATGCCTTGCGTTGTGCCATTGGCCAGTTGCGCACATCCTCACATCAGCTTGAGATTGAGACTGGCAGATTCAGAGGGGTACCAGCAGATAGCAGGATATGCCGTCTATGTCACCTAGAGCCAGAGATAGAGCTACATTACATATGTCATTGCACGGTATACTATGAGATACGGGGCCGTTTTCATTGTCTATTTAGAGAGGGTTTTGGGCCTCTATCTAGAGTCATGAGTTTTGAGGATCAGAGATGTCTTGGACTATATCTACTAGAGGTACACAGACATAGAGACACTCTATTGAGGAGAGCTTGAGGGAGACAGTCCCAGAGATTACGGATTTCTTTACACCAAACACTGGGCAGCTAGAGGAGCAGTCAGTAGAGCATCTAGTACAGAGCTCTCTCCACACTCATACAGCCACTATTGGCACTCTCATAGACCGAGCAGTGGAGCTAGGGAGATCTAGACGACCGAGAGTGAGAGGTGCTACACAGTATCGAAGGAGACTACAGCGGAGGATTCGAGCTCTACTTTTCAGACACCCACAGTGCAGATGAGGATAGATCTCCAGCTTTGTATATCAGCACATCCCTCCTATGTATCAGCCCTTTGTTGTATAAGTCTTGGTGTTAGCCTTTTCCCAGCTATTTTACATCTTTCATTTTCAATACCACTTTCTTTGGTACTCAGATTTTGTATCAGATTCACCAATTTTGTAACTTTTGGTCTCATAGGTCATTTTGGCCTTCTGAAGACGTAAATATATCATTTCCTCTCTCTCTCTCTCTCTCTCTCTCTCTCTCTCTCTCTCTCTCTCTCTCTCTCTCTCTCTCTCTCTCTCTCTCTCTCTCTCTCTCTCTCTCTCTCTCTCTCTCTCTCTCTCTCTCTCTCTCTCCTCTCTCTCTCTCTCTCTCTCTCTCTCTCTCTCTCTCTCTCTCTCTGATTGATGTACACCCATGTACATCGATTTGTCTCTCTCTCTCTCTCTCTCTCTCTCTCTCTCTCTCTCTCTCTCTCTCTCTCTCTCTCTCTCTCTCTCTCTCTCTCTCTCTCTCTCTCTCTCTCTCTCTCTCTCTCTCTCTCTCTCTCTCTCTGATTGACAGAAGATACACCCATGTACTTTTATCTTTTCTGATTCACAGAAGATACACCCATGTACATCGATTTGTCTCATAGGCCGAGTTCGGCCTCCTAATAGACGTAAAAACACTTTCTTTCTTTCTTTCTTTCTCTCTCCCCCCCCCCTCCCTCCCTCCCTCCCCCCCTCCCCCAAGGAACCACGGAGGCGATGTGGATGCAGATTGAGAGGCCCCAGGTCACCATGATCTCACGCTTGCTCCGCCGCATGCCTTCCGTTCCATATGACATTATACGAGCTCTGCTTGGCACACCACCGATGCTAGTGGAGGCCCTCTTTCAGCTGGTGACATTTGGAACAGTCAGAGAGCTCCCCCACCAGTCGACTCACCAGGATTGCATTTGAGAGCTCTAGACATTTGGAAGAGATAGGGCATGAGAGAGTATGGTATGCACACACCTACAGATGGTTGGCAGACCATGGCATGAGCATTACCAATCTCCCCCCTTTTCAGTATGACCGCTCTTCCCCCTACATTACCCTCTCTCGTTCGGAGAGGAACAAGATCATGGGTGAGGACCTACTACAAATACACGTGAGGGAGACATGGATAGCACCACGGGAGCCTCTTCCCACAAAGAGGCAACACTACAGAGAGCACTTCCTAACAGTGACAGCGGATGGTTTCATTCAGAGACCACGATACATGGATACATACATGGCACCAGCAGAGAGAGTGGCCATAGGGCAGCTCAGAGTATCATTACACCACCTCAAGATTGAGGTTGGGCGAGCGACACATACCCCCAGGAACGGGAGATTATGCAGGATATGTCTAGAGGAGGTGGAGGATGAGGCACTACACATGTAGATGCCAGGCATATGAGGAAATCAAAGACCGCTACCCACAGCTCTTCAGTGGGCACAGAGACATCAAGGCTTTATTGGAGACGAAGGACCAGTGCCCTCTAGGTGGTTTCCTAGTAGAGCTCCAAGTTGACGTGCCTCACTTCTCTAGCAGATGGAGATACACCATGCCCCCAAGACTCATATTACAGATTTTTTTCAAACCCACAGCCACCCAAGGACACAGCTCGACAGGGAGTGTCACATTACAGAGAGCAGAGGATCTTAGACGAAAGCACCGACGACCAAGACCCCCACTCCGGAGAGCCTGTCCCCACCAGAGAGAGATTCCGGCGATTCACGCACGCCATGACTGGGAGCTACAGAGACGTCAGCAGCGCACCCCTACGGATCTCGACGTGTAGAGCATTTTGAGGATTGCCACGATGCATTACCGATCGATGCATTATATCCTACTTCCACTCCAGGCATTTAGAGGGTTATGACACCACCCAGCCTCCCCTCCCTATGCATATCATATTTGTATCTCACCTATTGAGCATATATAGAGTGCATACCCATAGCACCCCACACCTTCGACCCGAGCTATTATCCACTCCTTTTATACTCTGTTTTGTACTCACACTTTATTTTCCTTTTGGGATCAGAGTGGATTGGATCATACTGATGTATATGTTTTGTCTCATAGGCCAATTTTGGCCTCTAATAGACGTTAGAAGTCTCTCTCTCTCTCTCTCTCTCTCTCTCTCTCTCTCTCTCTCTCTCTCTCTCTCTCTCTCTCTCTCTCTCTCTCTCTCTCTCTCTCTCTCTCTCTCTCTCTCTCTCTCTCTCTCTCTCTCTCTCTCTCTCTCTCTCTCTCTCTCTCTCTCTCTCTCTCTCTCTCTCTCTCCCCCCCGAAACCCTAACTGCACCGGCTTCTGTCCGAAACCCTAACTATGCATGAAACCCTAATTCTGCCCAAAACCCTAACTCTGCCCGAAACCCTAACTGCGCCAGCATCTCTCCGAAAGTCTAACTGTGCCCGAAACCCTAAGTCTGTCCAAAACCCTAACTCTGCCAAAATCTGACCAAAACCCTAACTGCGCGACCATCTGCCAGAAACCCTAACTCTGCCCGAAACCCTAATTGTGCCACCATCTGCCCAGCTGCCCCCCATCTCTCACTTTCTCTCTCTCTTTCTCCCTTGCCCGTGTCTGCCTCTGTCACCCCCAACCCTTTGCCCGTACCTACGCGCTGCCTTTACCCCTACTCTCCCCCCCCCTCTCTCTCTCTCTCTCTCTCTCTCTCTCTCTCTCTCTCTCTCTCTCTCTCTCTCTCTCTCTCTCTCTCTCTCTCTCTCTCTCTCTCTCTCTCTCTCTCTCTCTCTCTCTCTCTCTCTCTCTCTCTCTCTCTCTCGACATGAGTACGGAATAGAGGAAGCTCATGGCCTCTCCGAATAAATCTCCATCATTGAAGGCGACCTTTATGCTCACAAATAAGCGCCTCACACAAATGGAAAAAGAGATGCAAGAGTGGAAAAGAATGATGGTGGAATGGAGAGAGGAAAAGGTGGCTTTCCTTCTCGAGCAATCCAACAAGGAAGATCATTGGAATACGGAGAAAGAGGTCATGAGGGCTGAAATCGAGGCACTCAAAAGGGAGGTCTCCAACCTCAAGAAAGAGCTGGTCGAATTCAAAACAAGAGGTGCACTCGAAAACGGAGAATTTCAGCCCTCCGTAATCGAGGAGATCAAAGTTATCAAGGAGCAAGTACAAGCGATTGAAGAAGAGAAAAAGCAACATGAGGCATAGATTGAGGTGCGCAACATAACACAAGTGTCCTGTGCAATTTCCTCTCATCCAAAAACCTGCAAACATTGTCATGCAATCAGAAAAATCCATTTTGCACGCTCCAAAAGAAAAGGATAACTGATGTGAGCATTTATAAATGGAGGGAAATCCTTCTTTGGATCTTACATACGCAGTGGAGATCTATGGACACACCCAGAGAGATTGGAAGAGGTGCGCAAAGGCAAAGACATCATTATGCTCACAGAGACACATGAGAGCCCGGACCGGGGCCTACCTCGTGTCCACGGTTTTCAGTGGGAGTCCACATACAGAGAGTGTACACGTCAGCACACCACCCGAGGATCAGGAGGAGTAGCCATACTCTTTAGAGATGGACTTCAGAGCAGGATACAGATAGTCGCACGTGATTCACAGGCCAGATATCTTTGGATTCGACTCCAGCTCTCGCAGGAGCGGATCATCTTCATAGCATTATGCTACTTTGCTCCTTCTAGCTCGCGTTTCGCTATCATAGATCGAGAGGAGGACTCACCATACACTTGCTTGTCAGAAGAGATTACAGAGTACTCTGCATTAGGGGAAGTCTTCCTTATGGGAGACTTCAATGCCAGGACAGGCAATGATCAGTGTGAGATATTTGACCCAGAAGGCCCGGAGATACTACATACCATAGAGGATGAGTCTACAGCTCGAGCTTCAGCTGACGCTACACACACTCACTATGGCACTCACCTACTCAGACTAGGCTCTCGACATAATCTCGTTATCTATAACGGGATGACTCAGTGGCCTACCTCAGGAGGATTGACATGCATACCACACTCAGTCACAGATGGCGGGGGAAGTACAGTAGATTACGTCATGGGGTCCAGAGAGGCCATCCACCTACTTACCTCATTCACCATCCCACCCATACCCATTGGGGCCGATCACACATACCTCGCACTCTCCCTGAAGGGAGACACCCCTACACGCATACCCGCAGCACGCATTCCACACACCACCATCCACTTCACACACGAGCTAGCTCACATATATGCGGCTCGAGTCGAGCAGGGTCTTCTCTTACTTCATCCTGACACTCCACTATCCCTACTCACCTCTCAGATAGCATCAGTTCTTCAGACATCAGCCATCAGCTCCTTCCCACACACCATCCATTCTCGTCACACACCTCCTCCCGGGACTATGCCACAACATCGTTGGTATGATGAGGATTGCAGAGATCTTTACCGCCGACTACGAGCTCAGCGAGCATTGGGAGAGATCACAGAGAGAGAGGCCAAGGGACAGATGAAGACTCTCACACGTCGAAAGAGGCGGGCCTTTGAGGAGGCAAAGGAGCTTGAGCTATACCATCTCTTTATGAGTATGGACAGTGCTGCAGCATGGCGCAGCCTACGAGAGCCACTCCCGACCACACCTATTGGAGACCCACACACATGGCATGATTATGCTCAGAGGTTATATGAGGTACCTAGGCAGCCTCCCATTCCCCAGCCACTTGAGCCTCGCCCTACTAGTTCTTCTCTCTTCACACCAAAGATGGTTGAGAGGGCCATACGACGACTTCGACATGGACGTTCGACAGACCACGCAGGATTGCAAAGCGAGCATCTCATATATGCAGCCTCCACTATAGCCCCGTTGATTGCACATGTCTTCAACCGGGCTATAGGAGAGGGCTTCCCAGAGGAGTGGACTAGGCACACCATTGTGCCTATCCACAAATCTGGCGACACCCTGGATCCGAGGAACTACAGGACCATCATGATTGGCCACACCATGGCCAAACTATACGGTGCCATACTTGAGGCAGAGCTCAGTTCATATGCAGAGACTGAGGGGCTACGAGCACGAGGCCAAGCAGGTTTTCGACAAGCTTTCTCTACTATTGATCACATCTTCATTCTGCGCTGCCTCATTGATGGGGCAAGGGTGCAGAAGAAGAGGCTATATTGCTGCTTTGTGGACTTCCGCAAAGCTTTTGATACAGTGCCGCGAGAGAGGCTCTTCCAACGCCTCCAGAGCTTGGGAGTACCATCAGGGATGATTTGGGCCATCTATGCACTCTATGAGCAGGTGACTGGGAGGGTACGGTGTCCAGGAGGTATGTCTGAGGCCATTGCTAGCACCATCGGTGTTAAGCAAGGCTGCCCACTCTCTCCCACTCTATTTGGTCTCTACATTGACGAGATTGAGGACTACATTCTCCGAGCTGGAGGAGAGGGTGCAGACCTCGCAGGTACACATGTCCACATTTTAACGAGCTTGCCTGGCCCCTTCAGCATGAGACAGGCAGCCACCGATAGACTCACACGCGGATATGCAGCTTTAGCCATGTTAGAGCGGAGATGTCACCAAGCACACTTCCAGGAGCCCCGCACGAAGGGCTGGCTATTTGACACACTGGTCAGACCAGCTATGATGTATGCTGCGACGGTTTGGGCCCCAGGTACGTATGATCTCGCGATTATTTCCAGACTATCTTCTTTATTCAGAGGATTAGGGACCTCCCTACAAATAGACTCACACACAGAGCTCTTGAGGCATCTATACAGATATCAGAGTTAGGATATGAGAGAGCTTGGTACACTCAGGTTAGAGTCTGGTTTGATAGTCATGGACTTGATATGGACAGATTGCCGCCTTTTCAGTATGACCCAGACTCACCTCACATCCACCTCTCTCGTCGTGAGAGGAATGTTGTGCTCAGACAGGATCTCTGGCAGCTCTACATTAGTCAGACATGGCACACACCACACATGGGATCGAGACTATCGCACTATCGAGACCAGTTCATAGACATACTAGCTGACGGTTTCATCCAGCGACCACGCTACATGGATACTCACATGCCTCATAGCTTGAGGGTAGCGATTGGCCAGCTCAGAGTCTCATCACACCGACTCGAGATTGAGACGGGCAGAGCCGCAGACATCCCCAGAGAGGAGCGGATATGCAGAGTATGCAGAGTAGAGATGGAGGATGAGGAGCACTTTGTATGCAGATGTAGCGCATATGATGGCATCAGAGGCAGATACGAGACTCTGTTTGCAGGGCAGCCCACCCTCCGAGAGATCATGGACTCTAGAGACCAGCGACAGCTCGGGCGATTCTTACTAGAGATACAGAGTCACAGAGATTCCCTACTCCAGCCTACTGTAGCACTCCATACAGGAGGGAGACAGAGTCAGCTCACTGACTTCTTTATTCCACGACGTGCTGCAGCCCTCCCCCCCTCAGCCCACATATCGAGCGGGGTGACTCTTCAGCAGGCTCAGATATCTCGAGCTAGGAGACGACCCCGTGATATAGGATATCGGGCCCCGAGACTTCACCGACACCAGATTGCGGAGAACCAGGATTGTGACCATCGCGCCATGGAGGAGAGACGATCCCAGATGATGGCCGATCCCGTTGCAGCCATCAGGGTGGCCCTGACTCCACCTCCACCTATGTATCACATATTACATCCCACCCACTAGCACAGGATGGAGCTAGTTAGTCGTTTTAGATGCATTCTCATGGTTGTTGTACTACCCTTTTGCATATAGACTATCATAGATATCGCACTCCATACACCCCCCACCACTTTCATGGGTATCCCCACATGCACACTACGGAGATCTTTATCAGCTTAACCAGTTTCTTTTCAGCACTTTTATCTTTTCTGATTGACAGAAGATACACCCATGTACATCGATTTGTCTCATAGGCCGAGTTCGGCCTCCTAATAGACGTAAAAACACTTTCTCTCTCTCTCTCTCTCTCTCTCTCTCTCTCTCTCTCTCTCTCTCTCTCTCTCTCTCTCTCTCTCTCTCTCTCTCTCTCTCTCTCTCTCTCTCTCTCTCTCTCTCTCTCTCTCTCTCTCTCTCTCTCTCTCTCCCCCCCCCATCGGAGCTGATCACACATACCTCTCTCTTTCCACCATTGGGGATATAACCCCACATAGACCTATCACATGTACCCCATACACCACCATTCACTTCACACGTGAGCTAGCTCCTCTATACTCGTCTTAGGTCAAGCGTGGCCTATGCCTACTACACCCGTCCACCCCCCTCTCAATTCTCACCTCACGTATCTCATCCATCTTACACACCTCAGCTATCAGCTCCTTCCCACACACCACTCACACAGGATGTATCCCGCCCCTTGGGACTAGACCCAAGAATAGTTGGTATGATGATGAGTGCAAAGCACTTTATAGACACCTATATGCGCAATGAGCATTGGGAGAGATTACTGAGAGAGAGGCCAGTGGACAGATGAAGGCATTGACCCAACCAGGCTATAGGGGAGGGTTTCCCAAAGGAGTGGACACAACATACTATCGTGCCTATCCATAAATCTGCAACGCTCAGGATCCAAGTACCTACAAGACTATTATGATTGGCCACACAATGGCCAAGTTATACGGAGGAGTTCTTGACGCATAGCTTAGCTCATATGCAGAGGCAGAGGGGCTCCGATCACCAGGTCACACCGGGTTAAGACGAGCTTTTTCAACTATCGACCATATCTTCATCGTGCGTTGTCTCATTGATGTGGCAAAGGCAAGGAAGAAGAGGCTTTATTGTTGCTTTGTGGACTTCCGCAAGGCTTTTGATGTAGTTCCGCCTGAGAGACTGTTCGGATGCCTACTGAACCTTGGGATCCCGACAGAGATGACATGGGCCATCTACACTCTCTACGAGAAGGTGTTTGGTCGAGTTCGATGCCCTGGAGGCTTATCAGAGCCCATTGCTAGCACCATTGGTGTTAAGCAAGTATGTCCACTCTCCCCGACACTTTTTGGGCTTTACATTGATGAGATCTCTGATTACATACTACGAGCAGGCAAGGAGGGGAGCTTCCTAGGAGGTATCCGAACTCACATTCTTTTATATGCGGATGATATTGTTTTGATTTCAGAATCACTTGAGGGGCTCCAATGCCACCTCAAAGCCTTGGATGATTTTTGTTCACATAGAGGATTGATTGTGAACCTTGGCAAGACCAAGGTCATAATCTTTCACACATCCAGTGGAGTGAGGAGTGCGGCCATCTTCACCATTGCAGGAGGGCACGTCAAGGTGGTTATTTCATACGTCTACTTGGGAGTTACTTTCACAAGTCTACCAAGACCTTTCACCATGAGGAAGGCAGCTATTGACAGACTCAACCGGGGGTATGCAACCCTGGCCATGCGAGAGCGGAGGTGCCACCGGGCACACTTCTAGGAACCCCGCACGAACGGGTGGATTTTCGACACACTAGTCACCCCCCCTTGATGTATTCAGCGATAGTATGGGCACGAGGCTTGACGGTCGATTAGTGGGCACAGATTGAGGGGCCATAGGTATGTATGATCTCATGCTTGTTTCGTTGCAAGCAGACCATACCACATGACATCATCCGAGCACAACCCTCTGCACCTCCCATGGTCCTCGAGGCACTATTTCAGACAGTGAGTTTCATTAAGAGGGTGAGGGAGTTTCCACACAATGGACTCACTCATAGAGCTTTTGAGGCAGCTATATAGTTATCTCAAAGTGGGCATGATAGAGCATGGTACTCATAGGTCACAACTTGGTTCGCGACACATGGGCTCGATATGGAGAGTTTGCCACCTTTTCAGTACAACTCGGACTCACCTTACTATCACCTCTCTCGTAGAGAGAGGAATCTAGTGCTGAGATAGGACTTATGGAGGCTCTACATCAAGAGAGTATGGAGATCACCCAGTTTAGAGGGAAGGACGTCAGACTACAGAGTCCAGTTTCTCACCATTATGTCATATGGATTCATACAGAGACCATTCTATATGGACATCTATATGCCATATGGTTCACGAGTAGCAATTGGCCAACTCAGGGTTGCATCACACAGACTGGAGATCGAGAATGGGAGACACAATGGGGTCCCGAGAGAAGAGCACATCTGCAAACTATGTAGAGAGGAGGTGGAGAGTGAGGAGCATTTCGTATGTCGATGCAGAGCATACACTCAGATTAGAGACAGATATGAGACTTTGTTCAGAGGACAGTCCACCCTACAAGAGATTATGGACTCCCGAGATCAGAGACAGTTAGGACGTTCCTTGATAGAGTTTCAGAGGCATAGAGATGCACTCTTATCGCTGACACACACAGCTATACAGGTGGAGAGCAGACATCTACATCTCACTGCTTTTTTCCAGAGGTCTAGAGTTCCCTCCCCACTCGATTCCCAGCGAGGAGTGACACTCCAGCAGCCTGAAGTGAGTCGAGCTAGACGATGACCACGAGTCGTAGCGCTCAGAGGAGTGAGGCTATACCATCGCCAAAGAGGAGATTCGAGCCCGACATCGCGAGGCGACAGCGGAGCGAGTAGCCTTGATGAGAGCAGATCCTATAGCTTTCATACAGGAAGCGACCACGAGTCGTAGCACTCAGAGGAGTGAGGCTATACCATCGCCAAATAGAGGAGATTCGAGCCCGACATCGCGAGGCGATAGCGGAGCGAGTAGCCTTGATGAGAGCAGATCCTATAGCTTTCATACAGGAAGCTCTAGCACCTTCTCCACCTATGTATTACATCCTCCACCCCTCCATTACCACTAGATGGAGCTAGTAGACGGATGCATCTTCATGATTGTATTTCCCTCAACATATAGATATGCATATACCCCCAAAGATAGGGCTCCATCAGCCTTAGTATTTTACCACACATGTTTGAGACTAGATTGTATTAGTTTTGTTTTTTAATCTTGTTTTACTTTTGTGACAGTCGGATGACATCCGCATCATGTATCTTATTTTGTTTTCTCCCTCTCCCTCTCCCTCTCCTCCCCCCTCCCCTCTCCCCCTCTGCATGAGAACTGAGATGGCTCCAATGGATCGAAAGAGGTTGAGGAACTTATCTCTAAAGCCATCAAAGAGGTCAAAAAGGAAGCAGACCTCACCCTCAATATGGAGATATGAAGAATGATGGATAAAATCAAAGGATTCGAAAAACAAGTAAAGACCCTCACAAAAGACACGGACACATGGTGGATAGCCTACGAGGACCTCCAAACCAACATCACCCGGATGATCAAAGAAGAGGGTGAGATCTCCAACATAGAGACACTCAAAGATGAAATAAAGAAGGAAATCAAAACGGAAGTAGAATCCACTCGTGAATCTTGGGTGGAAGTAGTCCACAAAAGGATTAAGAAGGAGGTCACTAGAAATGTGTCACACGGATTCAGGATTCACTCGAGGAAGAGAGACTTCGACAAACCCGAAGACTCCACGTTCGGATTACGGGCCTTCTCGAGGGGGCATCATCAGAGGGGGTCGCCACCGACATCTTCCGCCGTCTTGGATACAAGAGCATGCCCTTCACAACAGCATGCCCTTCACAAGAGCATGGAGAGCTGGTAGGGATACATCCCGTTCGCGAGCACTCATCCTCCATATGGGCTCCGAGGAGACACGGAGAGCCTTCTTTAGACGTCGATAAGTAATATGCGGACTACCCGACGGCACCCTCTACATGTACGAAGACCTCAAGAGGATGCAAGTAGCACACCGACGCTTAGCTTCTTGGTCTATACAAAGAATCCATTCAAGGCACACAAGAGACACCATTGAGAGACAGAGATAGAAAGAGAGAGAGAGGATCCACATCTCTACTAAGTTGTCCCTATTGTGGAAGTGACAAGCCTTTGTAACCTTTGCTCCTATCCTTGCAAGGAAGTCCATGTCCTTGAAAAGAAGTCCCAATTGTGGAAGTGACAAGCCTTTCTAACCTTCGCTCTTGTTCGTGTCCTTGCAGGGAAGTCCCTCCTAGTTGGTGCTAGCCAGATGTACCTTTAAGAAGCTCTCAGGGAGATAAACTAGTTGCATTCACTCCATCTTGTAAGTGACTTAGTGGTTTCAAATTTGTCCCCTTGAATTCATTTCACCACCTAGTGGAGTAAAGTCAGATCCATCAACCAATTAATCCATCCAGTCACCATGTTTCCAAATAATCTTACCAAATTTTGAAGCTTAAGGTACCTTTATTCTATTGATGAAGGAGACCTAGGTAGCAGGCATGGTTCAAGTCCACACTTGGTGGATAGAGTAGGCGGGGTGCTTTGGGGGTTCTAAGTTTGTATTACTCTGCCTAGTGCACAAGATTGGTTATCGGTTGAGGATATCCTTATGATCAACCCAATCTTTTCTAGTAGGTACATTGAGGTGGGCTCTTTGAGATACATGTTAATTTCCATTTATTCGATCTACGCCTCGATGGCCTACCATCGACATGTTTACATTGATCAAGGATCCTAAATGAATCAAGGACCATAGCTCAAAAGAGCCAAGGCTCTAGCACAAAACCACGAGGTTATTCCATCTTCTCAGAGTGACCACATGAGGAGTATACAGACCTTAGGGATGGTTGGTTCTAGAGGTGCACATGGGCAATGGTTATTTAAGGTTGGGTGGAGAGTGGAAGACATTCAATCAAGATCCCACATTTGGTATTAGAGTGCATGGAACTCTTGGGGCAAGAGAAGGGAGATGGATGGTCATGGAGAAGACCTCATGCAAGAGGCATGCAAAAAGACATTCTTCTTCTCAAGGATATGATACTCACACATGAGAGAAGACTTTTGGAGGCGCATGCAAAAATGGAAGAGAGAACAAAGAGGAACGCAAAAATGGAAGAGAGAACAAAAAGGAACCATCCTCGATTTGTGTGCATACCTGTTTGTTTTTAGGCTCCAATCACTCCACCTCCTTACTAGAGCAAGCACACATATTTATGCACATGTGCGTACGCACTTAGGACCAAATCATCGTGGACTTGCACAAAGCATGTGGCACACTTCAAGAGTGGCTTCCTTGACGAGAGAGAGAGAGAGAGCAGAAAGAAAGTCATATTAACGTCTACCAAAAGGCCGAACTTGGCCTACGAGACAAAACCATGTACAATTGTGGTCATCTCTGTGTATCAATGAAAAGAAAATTACTCACTACAAAAAAGCACTATGTAGGCTGAAAACAGCAAGATGATGGTGTACCTAGCAATGATGGAGTAGTGGAGATAAAGTAGTGGTGCGTGGGGGGAGCGTGGCTCTGACTGCGTAGATAATGGTCACCTACTACATGGAGACATATGTGGGAGTGAATATGTATACCCTAACTGGTACATATGGGTGGAGACATATGTGGGAGTGAATATGTATACCCTAACTGGTACATATGTAGGCTGAAAACAGCAAGATGATGGTGTACCTAGCAATGATGGAGTAGTGGAGATAAAGTAGTGGTGAGTGGGGGGAGGGTGGCTCTGACTGCGTAGATAATGGTCACCTACTACATGGAGACATATGTGGGAGTGAATATGTATACCCTAACTGGTACATGGAGACATATGTGGGAGTGAATATGTATACCCTAACTGGTACATATGGTGCATCGGCAGTGGACTCAACATCTCTTGCAAGAGGGCGACCCAAGTGGTGGTGGTGCGCCAATGCTCCATGTGGTCGTGGGCTATCCTGATGCGAGAGATGTCCTCATGATGCAGTCGTGGTCGTCGGTGCCCAGTCGTACGTGATCTGCGTCGCACTCTTTGTGCCGGTGTCTGCTCGAGCGTGAGCCCTATGCCTCTCGAAGGTTAGTCTGTCTGATGTCGCTCAAGTCGCCGAAAGAACTGAGTAATAGTCTGCTGGGTACCCGCCTGTGTCGTGTGCGCTGTAACATCTTCTCTCGTCTCTCATATGCTGCCGTGATCTAGCGACCCACCCTCTGCTGGTCTCCTATGATCATGCACAATTGGAGTGACTCCTCAATCTGGAACTGTGCTCGTAGGTCTAAGTATGCCGGGCATCTCGTAATCAAGTGCCCCTCACTCTCCATCTCTGTATGGCAAACTAGGCACCACCTCTCCTCCCGGGGGACTCCTCTGGCCCGACTTCTCTCGATCTCGAGCTAATGTGATGAAACTCGAAGCTTCCCAATGACGACACGAAGGTGGTGTGGTAGGTATGTCTACATGTAACGTCGGATCTCTATGAAGCCCTGATCTGAGATCTCTAGGAAATGCTCACGATAATAGAGCATTTCGGTGGCAATGGATCTCTCGGGCTGACCCATGTCCTCTGTATATGTGTATGCCATATCTCCTGACGAATGATCCTATTCCTCTCCTGGTGGGACAGCGAGTGGGTGGGGGCATGGGAGTCACAACGTACTAGTGGTAGTCTGCCTATGTCAAGTCCATGGTGGGCCAGCCAATCTCGTGTCTATGCATACCATGAGGAAGTGTCCCCCGCTAACGCCATGTCTCGTGATACCTGGAAAGCTTTGTAAGTGATGCGCTCTCTATCCATGCCCTGGATCCTATGTAATAAGCATACTGTCTGGGAGAGTGCCTCTACTAGCATCGGTGGTGCAGCAAGCTCTGCCCTTACAATATCATGGGGTACCGAGGGTTTGCTACGGATGAGTCTAGCAATCAAGAGAACCTGTGGTCTCTCCACCACTGTCCATGCTGATGCTGATAACCCTGGTCCCCATATGGCTTCTCCATACATAAGTGATGGGGTGACCAAAGTGTTGAAGAGCCATCCCTTTGTGCGGGGCTCCTGAAAGTAGGCCTGGTGGCACTGCCTCTCCATCAAAGCTAATGCTGCATATCCTCATGTGATGCAATCTCGAGCTGCCTCAGACATGGAGAAAGCCCCGGAGGTTGCTGTGAACATCACGCCCAGATATACATATGAGCTTACTACCTCGATGGATCCACCTACGGCTGCGAAAGAACTTTGCCTCCTCACCTTCGCTGATGTGTGAAAGATTAGAACCTTGGTTTTACCAAGATTCACTGATAGTCCTCTATGTGTGCAGAAGTCGTCTAGACCGTGTAAATGATGTTGTAGACCCTCTGCAAACTCTGAAACCAAGACAATATCATCAGCATATAAAAAAATATGGACCGTGGTCCCTCATACCTCATGCCATCCACTCCCTGCTGTTGTATGAAGTCCACTATCTCATCAATGTATAGCCCAAAAAGTGTGAGCGAGAGAGGGCACCCTTGCTTCACCCCGATGGTGCTAGCAAGTGAATCTAATAGGCCGCCGGAACATCTCACTCTATCTGATCCTCTCTCATATAGGGCATAGATCCCCCATATCATCTCCTCTAGAGCCTCGATGTCGAGTAGGCATCTGAAGAGTCTCTCCCCGGGGACTCTGTCGAAGGCTTTGCGAAAGTCCACAAAGCAGCAATATAATCTCCGTTTCCTCACTCGAGCCTGGTCGATCAAGCATCTCAAAGTGAAGATGTGGTCTATGGTAGAGTACTCTCGTTTGAATCCTACCTGTCCTCGAGCTCTGATACCTGTCCCCTCGCAAGGGTGCTCAATTCTGTCTCTAGTACTACCCCATATAGCTTGGCCAATGTGGGGCCAATCATGATCGTGCAGTATGTAGCTGGATCCATAACATCGCCTGACTTATGTATGGGCACTTTGGTGTGCTCAGTCCATGAGTCAGGGAACCCCTCAACCAGTGCTCTGTTGAAGAGGTGGGGGGGGGAGAGAGAGAGAGAGAGAGAGAGAGAGAGAGAGAGAGAGAGAAACTCTGAGCTTGGCTAGCATTCTATGACGGTCGCTACAAGAACCTCCGAAGGCTATGATTCAAGAAAGATGTCTATAGATCTTCCTTCACACGTTAGCAATGAGGATACTCCCAAGACACATTCAGAGCAATTGCAACAATGCATCTTAGTCATTAGTGATGCATAGTAGTTATTAGAGATGCATATAGCCATGCCCAGACACATGCAATCATAAGCTCTCAGATACCTTTGCTTTTGAGTACTGAAGGAATAGGACACATCTGACCCAGGATAAGACCCAAGACTCAAGGTGCTGGAAAAATAAGACGTAGGGCACTCATGTTCATTTTCAGACTAAAATTCTTATGGACTTGAAGGAATACTCCATCATGAAGAGGAGAAGTCACCAAGCCATGCACATGGAGGTCACATGGAAAAAAAGCCATATATTTGGGACTGGAATCAGAGAAGACGGGGCTGTATCCTAGTACTTGGAGCCTCCCGTAGGCAATTATGCATCCATGAGCTGTCATTCGCAACCAGATCCCTTTCACCCAAGAATGTCTGTGATTGGAAGTTGGTGGTCCCTGAGGGTTGGCGCTTGTAGCTCATCCCTAGGAAGAACCACAGTTGCATGTATCTTGTCTTGTAATTGTGTTGTTGTGCATATCCATTTAGTGGAGACTTGTTGGTTTGGGTTCAAGTTTCTAGTTTTGTGCGCTGAATTATCCTCAGCTTTCCATGAGCTGTCATTCGCAACCAGATCCCTTTCACCCAAGAATGTCTGTGATTGGAAGTTGGTGGTCCCTGAGGGTTGGCACTTGTAGCTCATCCCTAGGAAGAACCACAGTTGCATGTATCTTGTCTTGTAATTGTGTTGTTGTGCATATCCATTTAGTGGAGACTTGTTGGTTTGGGTTCAAGTTTCTAGTTTTGTGCGCTGAATTATCCTCAGCTTTTTTTTTCCAGTTTCTAGTTTGTCTGTTCTATGTTAAGTATCTTGTATGTGTCACCCCTTAACCATCTTGGTCATAACTTCATTAACTTCGTGAATCGAACCTCATTGCCCTTGTGGATCACCCATTTGAGGCAGCAGGCACTGGCCAAAGAGCAACTTGAAAACCAGTCCAGCAGTGAATCACACGGGTAATTTTGGAGATAATAAGATCAAAATTTCATCAAACAGACTAAAGAGTGTTCCTGATGGCCTTAATTCCAGTTTATCTTTGAGTGATTCTCAGGCTAGAAAACTTAAGTGGTAGCTTATTAGCAGCCTCGGAGGCTGCCATGTTTGCCATGCACACTGTGGGCTTGTCATCAAGGGCCAATTAGCCCCCTAGGGAGACTGCTCACAGCATATGAAGCATGCTTATCCACACCCCCAGAAAGTAGTTCTCCTGTATGATCATTAATTGGTCAGTTCAACAGAGCATGTCATCAAAGGCACATGTTTCAGTGTTTAGGGATGATCACCTCTCTGTAACATAGTTGATGAAGCTAATAGATGGTGCTATCATTCATAAGCCCCACCAAAGGGCTCCTGAACACCCAAGAAAAGGGCAAAAAGAAAAAACTCCAGACCTCAAACTAGAGTAGTGGGTGTTTGAGTGTCGATTATCCCAGCTTGTGTAGTATCTCCACTGATGATAATAGCATTCAGGCAATATGTAGCTTGGGAAAGTTCGTAATAACTAATAGAAACTTGAAAGATCTCTGTCTTCACAGAAAAAACACTCAAATAAATGGAAAATAGGCAATCCTATTCTTTTCTAAGAGCACTCCCTTATTATGCGCCTTCCAAGAACTTACATTCTAAGAACCATATTGTCAACTTCTAGCTCCTATATTTACAGATCAGAGAAAGGTTTCAGTCTCCAGGGTTCTTGTATGACCATTCAAGGGAAAGAACTTGAAACATGCTAATCCAGGAATTTCTACCAGTAAAACAAGATACTGTTCTTATTTCACTAAAGTTTTCTTCTTGGATAGGCATGAGAAGTCACCTACTTTTTTAACGATATAGCGGTATCTCCATATGAACTGCAATCATGAACCTTTTTATCTATATAGTAGTCTTTCCATATGAGAAGCAATCACCAACATTTTCATCTGTATAGTGGTCTCTCCATATCAAAAACAAATGCACTGCCACTGAAAATAAACACTCATAATCAAAATTAACACTCCTGTTCTTTTTTGAGACCATGCCTTCATTCTGCTGGTTTGAAGGCTTTCAGTTTCAAAACAATGTCACTCTCCTCATGCTTTGTTCTTATGCGTTTGCAGGACAGGGTATTTATCAGGATTCTTCAAAGCCATTCAGGTGAAAAACACCAAATATTTGTAATTTAAGAACTTTCATTTTAGTGCGACTAAAAATTATGTGTTTGCTCCTAGCCTATTTTCATTAACAATTCTGTTAAAAAAAGTAAGAAATGTGAACCGTACAGATTGAAAACTTTGAAGTGGTTTTCATGAAACATGTTCAAAAATGCAGAGACTTCAGAAATATCATTCCGATAGATGCTTTCTGCACCTTCACAAGGAAATGCCATTGCTATGATCCGAGGTGTTATATCTGTTATAGAGTTGAAAGGAAAAACTTATCAGATGGGACGGACAGTTGATTTGACTTTCAAATGATAACTGACATCTTAAAATACAGAAATGTCCATATTATGCACTAGATAGAAATAAACAATAATCATGGTGTATAGAGCACTACAAAAATGAAGTTGAATTGGCCCAACATTCTTGTTTAAAAAACATGTGCATGATGTTAATAAATTATGTTCCATTCGTGCACGTGCTTGTGTGAGTGTCACATAGCCTTGGTGTTCCAAAAGTTCCACTCTCAACATTACAAGTGCTGTTATCATAGACAAGATCATATCATGGACTTAAAAAAAAACAAGAGGAAACTAACTCAGCATCCTCTCAATACAACCAGTATGCAACACTCGCTCATAACCATGCCTAAATGTGCCAAACACCAGCTGAGCCAGACTTTTTCAAGCACAACTTGAAGAGGAGCTCCTCCCTACATTAGAATGAGGCTCTTCATGTCCACGTCAACTTCATTTCCCCATAGTCCACATGGTCGACTTTAACATGGAGGTCAACTCTCAATATTACTTGGGCTCAACTTTTTCAGCTCAACTTTTTCCACCTTATGGCCAACTTGCCCACATACAGCAGGTCGACGTTTCTTCCATGTCATGGAAGTTGTTAGGGATCTTCAGCTCATCCATCATATCTTGTGTTAGTGCTTTCTCGTCAAGAATAGCCCAAACGCCCATCCTCTGGTCCATTTGGTTCAGTACATTTCTGTGTGTAAGTGTGGGGACTGAACCTCACCTCCAAGATAAGGTGTGTAAGGTGCATTCTAGGTTGGAACTTGGTTTGATATAATTATGGTATGAAGACTAAACCGCACCTCCAAGATAAGGTGTGTATGGTGTATTCCATTAAAAAATATAAATATATACCCGTTACCCAAGTCCAAAATCACAATATCCATAATATTTAGTATCAATACAATTTAAATCATGATCAAACGTAAAAACATAATTCATATAACAAATTATCAATATCAAATCAGAATCAACAAAAAGATTATATACATCATGAAAAATCCCAATACAACTATGAAACTTCAAACTATCCAATGTCACTCTAAAGTCAGTCTCATGCTGCAAATGTATATACCAGAATGAATCCACACAAACCCCAAATTCACCCTCCAATGCCACATGTGACATGTCACAATAGTAAATACATAAACAAATTAATAAAACAATGGAAAGTAGTTCGAAGTTCTAGACTCTAGTAAATACCCTAGCTCTGAGTCATCTAAATTGACTTCGTTTGGGATGAAGGAATATCACCAATGACTACAACATCTCCTTCATCATCATACTCTGGTACAACAGAAGTCTCTAACTCAATGATATATACAGAAGGAATTGGATCCCTATCCGTCAACGATGCATCTTACACCTTCCTCTTGATGCTTACACATAGGCACTCGTGGATGGACTATTCTCCGGGGCATGTGCATCACTGCGTCGCGATAGAGCATGTGAATGTGATCATGTAATGCAACTATCAATGCTCTCAAGCTTCAAATGAAAAATCCAATAGACCTCATTTTGTTCATCACAAACACATGAACCTAGCTCACCGCTATCATCACATCTCAACTCATGAAGTAATAAAAATTGTGTGCTCAACGAAGCTCCACATGCTAGGTGTCAAGCTACCTTGCATGATAAGTTCGTTCAGAGTGATAGGTGCTCCCAGCTCTATCTTGACTAGCTGATCAGTGGCCTAGATTTTATTATTTAATGTAAATACTCCATATCAGATTACTGCTTCAAGTGTACCACACAATGGGTATTCATTACTTAATATGTGTGCATTATGTTACATGTATATACATATATCAATATGGTATATATTACACACACACACACACACACTATGTCAAATAAACACATTGCATACTTACATACAACGTTAAATGCATGCATGCATACATACATACCTACATACATACATACATATTACATATGTGATACATACATACATATATACAATGTAATACATATTATTATATGCATACAAATACATATTATTATATACATACATACACAGTACATAGAACATGTGCATACATGGATAGTAGATACATACATACATTATATACACACACACACATACATACATATATATATATATTTTTTTTTTTTTTTCTTTTTTTTTTTTTTGCGGGGAAAGTCGCTTTATTTCATTAAAAAAGAATAATAGGGAGAAGTGTTCCCTATTCCCAGCATATATATAAATATATATATATATATATATATATATATATATATATATATATATATATATATATATATATATATATATATATATATATATATATATATATATATATATATATATATATATATATATATATATATATGTATGTATGTATGTATGTATGTATGTATGTATGTATGTATGTATGTATGTATGTATGTATGTATGTATGCATGCATGCATGCATGCATGTATGCATGCATGCATGCATGCATGTGTGTGTGTATGTATGTATGTATGTATGTATGTATGAATGAATGTATGTATATATGTATGTATGTATGTATGTCTGTATGTATGTATATTTATATGTATATGTATATGTATATGTATATGTATATGTATATGTATATGTATATGTATATGTATATGTATATGTATATGTATATGTATATGTAATATGTAATATGTATATGTAATATGTATATGTATTTCTCTCTCTCTCTCTCTCTCTCTCTCTCTCTCTCTCTCTCTCTCTCTCTCTCTCTCTCTCTCTCTCTCTCTCTCTCTCTCTCTCTCTCTCTCTCTCTCTCTCTCTCTCTCTCTCTCTCTCTCTCTCTCTCTCTCCCTCCCTCCCTCCCTCCCCCCCCCCCTCTCTCTCTCTCTCTCTCTCTCTCTCTCTCTCTCTCTCTCTCTCTCTCTCTCTCTCTCTCTCTCTCTCTCTCTCTCTCTCTCTCTCTCTCTCTCTCTCTCTCTCTCTCTCTCTCTCTCTCTCTCTCTCTCATATGTTTACTTGGGAGTGACATTTACAGCAGCATCAGGGGTCTTCTCTATGTCTCAGGCTGCACGTGACCGCATCACACGTGGGTATGCAGCACTTGCCTTGATGGAGAGACAGTGCCACCAGGCATATTTTCAGGAGCCCCGCACAAAGGGGTGGCTCTTCGACACTTTGGTTACACCAGCGCTCATGTATGGGGCAGCCATATGGGGACCAGGATTAGCCACATCAGTATGGACAGCATTAGAGAGGCCACAGATCCTCATGATTTCTAGACTTATCCGCAGCAAGCCTTCAATACCACATGATATCATTAGAGCAGAGCTCGCTGCACCACCGATGCTAGTTGAGGCACTATTCCAGACAGTATGCCTATTACACAGACTCCGCAGCATGGATACAGAGCGCATTGCTTATCGGGCTTTCCAGGCATCACGGGACATGGCATTAGCAGGCGACACCTCCTCATGGTATGCACAGACACGAGACTGGCTGGCCCACCATGGCTTTGAGACACGCTACCACCACTACAGTACGACTCACATGCACCCACCTACTCGCTCTCTCATCAGGAGAGGAATAGGATCATTCGTCAGGAGATATGGCATACATACATACAGAGGACATGGGTGAGCCCTAGGGGTACATTGCCACCGAAAATGCTCTATTACCGTGAGCATTTTCTACATATATCGGACGAGGGCTTCATCGAGATTCCGAGATACATGCAGACATATCTACCCCACCACCTTCGAGTCATCATTGGGCAGCTCCGGGTCTCATCGCAGGGGTCGATCCAGGGGAGTCCCCCGTGAGGAGAGGTGGTGCCCAGTATGCGAGACAGAGGTAGAGAGTGAGGAGCATTTTGTTATCAGATGCCCAGCGTACTTAGACCTACGAGCACAGTTCCAGATAGAGGAGTCACTCCCGTTATGCATGACCATGGGAGACCAGCGACGCTTGGGATGCTTCCTCGCGGCACCATACGAGAGGCGAGATCGGTCACTCCAGCCCACACATCAGCCACGAGTGAGTACACAGCAGACCATTACCCAGTCTTTTCAGCGAGCTGAGCTACATCAGACAGGTCCACCTATAGGGCTCACGCTCCACCAGGCAGCAGCACAGAGAGCACGGCGCCGACCACGCATGGGCAGATATCATCGACCACGACTATATCATGAGGATATCTCACGCATCAGGACAGCCTACGACCACATGATGGAGCATAGGCGCACCACCACCCCATGGGTTGTCTTCCTTCAGGAGGCACTCAGACC